>CM061139.1:105101795-105265580 GCA_030789695.1 Scilla litardierei | reverse complement strand
GAGCTATGAGCCTCGCTCAACAGCTCCTCGCGGACATCACCTGCATGTACACAGAGTCTACTGCCGTACCGTAGCGAACCATCCTCATGAATCACGAACTCCGTCCGTAGTCCAGCCTCAACCTGTCTCCTGATCCTCTGCAGCTTCGGATCTCCTGCCTGTGCTGCCTTGATCCGATCCACAATCATGGACTGAATCTACAAATTCATGAACGAATGAACCACACCAGGTAGGACAACCTCCAAATCCATCTCCCTCAGCTCCTGCTGAATCCTCCAGTCGGTAGTAAGCATCATCGCAGTAGGAAGTCTACTCAAGGCATCTGGCACTACGTTCACCTTCCCCGGATGATACTGCAAATCAATCTCGTAGTCAGCCATGAGCTCTAACCATCGCCTCTGACGCATGTTGAGCTCCTTCTGCGTAAAGATGTACTTCAAGCTCTTGTGATCGGTGAAAATCTTCACACTCTCACCTAGAAAGAAGTGCCTCCAAATCTTCAGTGCAAAAATCACTGCTGCCAACTCCAGATCGTGCGTCGTGTAATTCTTCTCATGAGTCCTCAACTGACGAGAAGCGTACGTGACCACGTGGCCATGCTGATGCAAGACGCATCCTAGACCCTTCCCTGATGCATCACAATAAACCTCGAAGCCTCCGCTTCGATCTGGTACTGCCAACACCGGTGCCGTGGTCAATCTCGCCTTTAAGATACTGAAGGCCTCCTCACAAGCATCTGACCAAAGAAACTCCTCGTCCTTCCTCATCAGCTTCGTCATCGGCTCTGCAATCTTCGAGAAATCTTTGATGAACAGCCGATAATAGCCTGCTAAGCCGAGAAAACTCCTGATGTCTGACGCTGACTGCGGAGTCGGCCAATCTCTGACTGCTCTAACCTTCTCCAGATCTACAGATATGCCATCACCGGACACCACGTGTCCCAGGAATGCGACTCTGTCCAGCCAGAACTCGCACTTGCTATACTTGGCATAAAGCTTTTGTCTCCTCAGCGTCTCCAGCACTGTCCTCAGATGACAGCTGTGCTCCTCCTCAGACTTCGAGTAAATAAGAATGTCATCAATGAAGATAACGACAAACTTATCCAGGAAGTCATTGAATATTAAGTTCATCAAATTCATGAACACAGCTGAAGCATTGGTCACGCCAAACGGCATGACCACAAACTCATAATGTCCGTACTTCGTCCGGAAAGCCGTCTTCTGAACATCGTCCTTCTTTACCTTCAACTGATGGTATCCACTCCTCAAGTCCAACTTCGAGAAGACTCTCGAACCTCCAAGCTGGTCAAAGATATCGTCGATGTGCGGCAGCGGATACTTATTCTTTACGGTGGCAGCATTCAATCCTCGATAGTCCACGCACATCCTGCAGGACCCATCCTTCTTCTTCACAAGTAGAACTGGTGCACCCCATGGTGACACACTAGGGTGGATGAAACCCTTCTGCAGCAACTCATCCAACTGCTTCCACAGCTCCTCGAGCTCAGCGGGAGCCATACGGTACGGCGCCTTCGATATCTGCTGCGCTCCCGGCATAAGATCAATTCCAAACTCTAAAGCTCTGTCGGGTGGCAGACCTGAGATATCCTCTAGGAAGACGTCATCGAAGTCTCTGATGACGGCTGGTCACTCGATCTCCAACTCCATCTGCATGGCTGCAACGATCGGCACCTCCGGCTTGGCACGAAATCTGATGGGCCCAAGCGACTCATCTCTGCTGCGGAACTCGAACTCCGGATGACCTGGAATCTGAAACACCACCCTCTTGCTATGACAGTCGATCGAGGCATGGAAATCCCCCAACCAATCGATGCCAAGGACGACATCGAAGTGTGGCAGATCGTGGACAATGAAATCTGCGAAGAGTTCGTGTCCACTGACCACCAAAGAAATCGATCGACATCCCAAGTTCACTGTCACCACTCCGTTCCCTGTGGTGATGTCCCAACACTTAGGGAGTGTATGGGTGGGAATGGAGTGCTTTGTTACAAACCTCCGGGATATGATGCACATAGATGCACCGGAGTCGAACAAAGCCAAGGCTGGGTGAGAGGACACTAGAATGGTGCCTAAGATATAAGGGAATACGGTCAAATCAAACTACTCTAACACACAAGTCAAACAAGAAACACAAATAATAAGATCTAAACTATGAAATGAAAAACTAGGATCAAGAGTTACCTGCTATAACTCCATCCAGCTCCTCAGTCTCAACAGCAGTCATGGTATACGCCGGCCTCTGGGGCTGTGCTGCTCTCTGATACATCTGCCTCTATGGTGGCAAAGGTGGTCCACGAGCAGCAGGTCCTCTCTGAACTGGAGCAGGCGCTCTCATCTGCAGCGGGGCTGGCGCTCCAACTACGGCATGACAAGCTCTCGGACAATCCTTCGCAGCATGCGAGGCATCTCCACAAACTAAGCATAGCCCCATCTTCTTTCGGCAATCCTTCTGAACGTGTCCTAGCTTCCCGCAGTAATGGCATGGTCCCTTACTCTGAATCTGTAATGGTGCTCCTGGCCTCTTGAATGGTACTGTCTGAACTGGCCTCATCGCCGGCCTGGCAGGTGGTCGGTACTGCTCCATGGGACGCTTCCCCTTATCAGCTGGAGGGTCAGGCAGAAGTGCTATGAGCTCGTGATTCTTCACAGCATCAAGCACCTCCCTCATAGTCGAGAAACTTGTCGAAGACATAGAAGCCTGGATCTTCGGACGCAGTCCCTGACGAAAGCGATCAGCTCGCTTCTCCTCCTTCATCACCATATGCGGGGCAAAACGGATCAGCATCTCAAACTCAGCTTCATACTCCTCGACAGTCATATCTCCCTGCTTCAGGTCTATAAACTTGCTCAGCAGCTCCCTCCTAGCAGATTTGGTGAAATACTTATCCTTGAACATAGACCTGAAGGTCTTCCATCCCACTGGCTTCTCAAGACGCCTCTCCTCGATGCGCCACCAGTTCCTCGCATTCTCTGTCAGCTGCATCTTCGCTATCTCCACACGGGTATCATCAGGAATCTTCGCAGCAACTAACTTCTCCTCCGTGCTCTGGATCCAATCGTCAGCAACTAGGGGTCCCTCCTTCCCTGAAAATGTCCTCGGCTGAAGCTCATTGAACTGCTTCACTCCTGGAGCAGCTCGTGGGGCAGGCGGAGGTGGTGGTGGTGTAACTGGAATAGCCTGGGCAGCACGTTGGGACTGCTGAACCAACTGATGTTGAACATCCAGCATCTCCCTCATCACACCCAGAAACTGACGGAAGTCTCCGCTCTGGTCCTCCGGAACTCCATCGCCTAAGTTCCCCGATCGGGTAACTCGTCGTCCTGCCATCCTATTGACAGAAACACAGAGGTTAGACTCGTACAATTATTGGATGATAATACAATGAATTTCAATACTTCGATTGTTCTGTATTCGTAGAAGGGTGGGACCTGCATGGGCCACCACTAAAACCTATCACACCCCGCTTCCCAAAAGGTCGGAGGCAAAGCGTGACTAAGGCCCGCTTAGGCCGGGGCAGAGAGCCCAGACCCAATAAGCGTCTGTGGTATTCCAAAACGAAGGTAACAGGTCGTTGTAAGTTAGTACGAAACAATAAAAGTACTGAAAGAGATAGCATTTCATTTTATTCCAAAATAAACATCCAAAAAGTACTGAGAGTCTAAAACGCCCGAAGGGCTATAGCTGCAGAAAAAGAAACTACTGGTGCAAGCACCCAACCTAGGCAAGAAGAACAACATGTGCTACACACCCAAACTAAACTGAAACAGAACTCTGGATCAGCAACTGGAGGCCTCTAACTCTGGTCCTCCTCGGGGTCGTACTCCGGATCAACGTCCTCCGGCTCTCCGTCAGCTGGCAAGTCCGCCTCGTCGACGTACTCTGGCTCAACACCTGATGTACAGAACCAAAAGAAGGAACTGTACGTCAGGTCAGGTCTACACAAAGGGTTAGACCAAACTACAAGTGTATCAACTTTTAAACAACGTTTTACTGGTTGATTAGCATGCTGGGGTTATAACTGAGTAACAAACAGAAGTAACACCGCAGGAAAGTAAAGCGCAACAAGTAGTAGTTGTAGCGTGTGCTACCAACTACGGGACTAACCTACAGGTGTCAAGACAAGACGGGATGTGACGGGACAAGACAAGACAAGACAAGTGAGACACGAAAGGGTTCACGCCTTACGGTTCGAGGGGGATCAGACCCTCTTGCCGTGTGCACGCTCAACCCAACCCCAAACCCAAGAACTCAGGACAAGATTTACAAGGATCATTTCCGCTAGGGAAACATCCGAAACGCCCGAAGGATTTTTTTTGTGTAACAGGGATCACTTCCACTGGGGAAAGCATCCGAAACGCCCGAAGGCTTATTGTATCACGGGGATCACTTCCGCTAGGGAAGCATCCAAAACGCCCGTAGGCTTTTGTATAATAGTCACGGGGATCACCCTCGCATGGAGAGCATCCAAAATGCCCGAAGGCTTTTTTTGTGTAACAGGACACGACACGACAAGTGTAGGGCGTTGTTATTCTAGGGTGTCCACACGCACACACACACATGATAGCCCTACAATATCAAAAGTTGTTGTTGTCAGGCTCAGACTTCGTCGTCAAGTCTGAGCCGGCAGGAGTCGTCCCGGACGCTATCATTTCACGTCCGGTTCTATTTGTTCACAGTTATCAATTCCAATCAACTAGGGCCTAAGCACGGCCAAAAGTGCAAGTGGATACACTTGCCTGTGATGGCGAGTGTGTCGTCCTCTCGAAGCGTCTCGTCCAAGCGTCTCGTCCACGGAAGTCCGTCTGAAATATCCCCACGGCGACGATGTCAGGTCTCAAATTCATCAAATCCTATTAGGGTTCGTTTCTAGGTTATCGGGACTATCCTATTCGTCAAAAGTCACTTTTTGATGTTTCAGCCTAATCGACGATCTATCCTATGTGCACAGTCAACAAAGTCCATTTGTCGATTTTTCTAAGTTCGTACAACGTTTTACAGCTGCTGGAAAATAAATTTTAGTTCAAGTTGACGGTTTTTAGTTTCGGGTTCAGTCAGCTATTGTGGGGGTTTCTACGAGTTTCGGGGGACCAACCTGAACTGGTGTTTGTCGTAGAATGGATGTCGTGCCTGATCGGAGGACTCCTCAGCTTCAGATCTGGTCCTCGCACGATTCCCCAAGAGTCGAAACTTGCGACGAAGGCCTACGACGTGTCGCAACGTCGTAGACGGCAAATTCGCGAAGTAGCACGTCCAAGTGGGGCCCACAGCAGTGCTAGGGGTCAATGGGGGAACCACAACACCTCTGGAGAACTTGGGGGGCCCACCACAGGAGTTGGTGTGGGAGAAACCAACTTGCGACGAACGGCCGTCGGTCGTTCACTGCTGGTGCGGGGGTTCCTCTCGGTCAGACCGAGAGGAGCTCTCGGTCGTGCGAGTTGCAGCGCAGCGGGGTCGGTCACAGCGGCGGTGCGAGGGGAATCCTCGGTCAGGCCGAGCGGGCCTCTCGGTCGGACATGGGGGGAACGGGCGCTGCAGCGCTGCGGGGCGATGCGGAGCGGTCTCTCGGTCGGTGCGGGGAGCGGCTTCGGTCGGGCGCTTGGTGATGCGGATCGGATGCGGAGAGGTGCGGCTGTGCGGGCTGTTCTCTCGGTCAGACCGAGAGATGGCCTCGGTCAGAGCGGTTCGACAGCGGGGGGGAGGGGGGCTTGCAGCGGAGCGCTGCGAGCGACGATGCGGGGAGCGGCTTCGGTCGTGCATGGGGATGTGCGGGGGTGAGCTCCGGTCGTGCACTGGGGCGATCGTCGTAACGTTGCGACGAACGTTGGGAAGGTGTTTTTGACGGCTAGGGTTTTTGTAATGCGGAATTAACCTATCCTAGGGCTAATATAAATAGGTTAGAGCTAGGGTTAGGGTTAGGGTTCAAGAAAAACGTAATTAAATAATTAAAATAATTAATTTAAAATAAATTTACTCTTCTCTCCCTCACACGAGATGGGTGCGGCCAAAAATTCTGAAATTTGGTCTAAAAATTCTTTAATACGTTATTATAATATAGGAATTTTATTCTAATTAAAACACTTATAAAAATAGGTTTTAAAAATTATTTAAAACTTTCAAAAAAAATAGAAAATAGGTCAAATTAAGTCCAAAAATTGTAAAATAATTATAGGGTGTTCGAGACGACGAAAGAAAGAGAGTGGAGAAGACGGATCTAAATTTCGACGTCGAGAGACGAAACTAAAAATAGAAACGTCTCGCGTCAAAACAGAAAGTCGCGACGTCACATCAAATAAGTTAGTATCGTGGAAGAATGACTCGAGATATGTCGTTCCAAAGTTGTTCCACAATCTAATACTCTCAGAGACGATCACGAAAACATATCACACAATAATGTTCAAAATCAAATAAAGTCAAAAATAAACACGTGCACGATCAAGAGCACGTGCACAAAGAAAGTACGATCGGAAACTGACCGTTACAGTCGAATACGAGCGCATGAGCGGTGCAAGATTATGTATCCCAACCGGATCTTGAGACAAGCAACTTCTTGAGCTACACTCAAGATTTCAAAGCTCAAGCGTTTGGATACATAAGATGCTTGCATAGCTATTTATTTATGTTGATATCTAAATGTGATTTAGAAAAGGAAGAATGCACTTCGGAAAGTCAATCGAATTAAATAGTTTAATTTATCATTAGTAAAGGCATAAGTAGGAGGAAATGAAAATGTGACATATTTTGATGTCACGATTTCAGAATAAATTGTAATACAAAAACGTCTAGCACACTTTGACGAATGTCGCCACCTTGCTTCTGAAGCAATGTTTTTTGTGTTAAGTAATTTGTGATAACTATAATATATTAAATGTTAGTATATATAAATACACAAGATAGTAGCAAACTTACATGGTAAAATTAGACTAGGCCGTATCGAGAGATTAAGCTTCACAAGTCACATAAAGAGGGGTCTGACCTCTCGTATTATGAAGTCTACGGACATTTGTGAGTCTTAGCCTCTTAGATATAATAGCCGAAACCCATCTGTAAGACAGTGGGAGAATGAGTTGTCGAACTCAGTCTCGTACATACTGATGTACCAGAGTCTATATTAACCAAAACAAGTTATTCGTATATTTTATTAAGACACATGTTCTTGATAAAATACAAGTCTGATAAAGTAAAGAACGAAAAGACAAAAGAATTTAAACTGATTCGATTAGATCGAATGGTCAAATACTTAGCTACATAAAATCTTGCGTAATTAATGAAAAACACCCTAGATTGGGGTGAATAGGGTGCGTGGCACAAATTTAAAAATAATCACAAACACAGAGATAATCAGACACAGATATTTTTTTAACGGAGTGGCTCCCTGCCAAAACTCCGACCCCAAGACCTATGAGGATTTCCCTTAATAAAACCGATCACACTTACGGGTAGTGATCTCACCGTACACAAATATATTTCAAGAGTTAAAGTGCAGAGATAGCTTCAGAGTAAAGCTATTCTTAATACAATCTCACAACTAAAACATATTCAAATAGCTTTAATACTGTAGTGAAAAATCAGAGAGATATCACCGTGATGAAGTTTGTGAGATCGTGATCATGTGGGCGCAAACGGTTCGCTGATCCGATGTCTGGATTGGAAGATATAGTCTTCGGAAGATGATTGCGCGAATCTGAATTCTGCAGTGGCCGATCTGTAGAAAAACGCCCGAACTATATATAATTCTGAGAACTGAGCAAAGGAATCTATCACCGTTACGAAGGGCATGAAGATGTGGTCGCGTGGGCGCAAACGGCTCGTCGATCCGATGTCTGGATCAGGAGATATGAGCGTACGAAGTCGGATGCGCGATCAAGACAGATTTGTAGACGTTGAAAGCTTGAACTTGCTTGAAGAACCCCTTGCCGTAAGCCCCTCTTGTGGATGATGTTCTGAAGGCCCCCTATATCCTTTACGGCCTGATCTTGCTTCAAAACAATAAATCACAAATGCATGCGTGCGTGGTATGGCTTTTCCTTGCACAATTTTTGAAGAAGCCTTCCCTGCCGTGAGTTGTGTTGGGTTGAAGCACACAGAAAATTGATGGTCAATGATTTATTCAATGGATGTTTTAATGTGTGCCTCTGTCAGAGAGCACCACACAAGGAAGTGAGAACGCAAGGAATTTTGTGCATGAATTTTAAAACTCAAAAGCACCACCAATAGAATCAAAGAAAAAATGTAATGGTGCGTGACCTGTGGATTTTCAAGGAGGAAGCCGCACTAAACCAAAACCCAGGGCTCTGAAGAATTTTTCTTTGTGTGTTCCGTTTTATATAGAAAGAATTCGGCTCTGTGTAATTGTTTTGTGTGGAAGTTTGTTTTCAAAACTTTCCTCATTTTGTGTGCGTGACGCATCATCACAAGGCAACAGAATTTTTTGAATTATAATGTTACGGCAGTTTGTAATTCGAAAGATTGCGTTGCGCCTCCACTTCAAAAAAAATCAGCTGAGGCTAATTAATGGAGATCATGCGGCAGTTTAAGATTTGTGATTGGAGAGATAGATTTTGGATGAGACCGAATAGAAGTTTAAAATGGACGACCAAGTGTGATGAGTTTAGGATGAGAACATGGAGTTTGAATTCAAGTAGATAATCCCTTGAGTAACCAATCAGTTACTTGACCAATTCAAGTCTTCATTTGAATTTCCCTTTTGCACCAATGTCCACATACACGCTTCCTCTTGCAAATAAAATTTATTTTGCGCTTTGCTCCCTGTAATCACTTAATGAAAGACGTTAGTCACACGACTTGTTTGTCATCATCAAAATTAACTCGTATGACCTATTTAGTGAACTAAATAGGCCAACAATCTCTCCCTTTTTGATGATGGCAAACAAGCCTAGAAAAATTGAGAAATTATATTAAAGAGCAAGTCATATAATGCACACGATTATAAACTTCATATAAAGCTCCCCCTATCGATGTGCTTCTCATGAAAAGTTGTGACAAGCTCCCCCTTAAAATGTGCATCTCTCCCCCATTATTTTTTCTGCTATTTTTTTTCTTCTCCCCCTTTTGCCATTAATCGAAAAGATCACACAAATTGAAGAGGTTAAGAATGAGACATGAAACATGTTTACAAATCGAAGAAATAAGAAATTGATGACGATGCTCATATTAATGCTTATTCCCCATGAACTTAAAGTATAACAAATATCATGAGCATTGAAAGCATACGATCGTTGTATGAAATCTAACAAGAAGATGTTGTATTATGAAACACTTTGACAATATGAAGGGTGCTTAGAAACTTAAGAGATGAAAATATAAAATTATCTAATACGTTTTGTGAGCCTTCGTTACTATGGAATAATCAATAAGTAATGTGTAGGGAGACACCAATCAAGGGATACCATGGTGTTAAATTTCGGGTCCTTTGGAATTGAGGTGCGCTAAGTGGTTGCTTCATCTACCATATTTCATACGCATTGCTCAACAAACCCCCGAAATCCGGTTACTAGCCGCCGGTATCAAATGTAGTATATTTGAAGATGTTTTGCTATTCTCTTTTTCTTTTTCTATTTTTTTATAAATGCTCATAGAATTTTTTTATATATATTATTATTACAATGTTGGTGTCTCAGAATAGTGATGCATGAATGCATCACATACTCGACTCCTACTAAATAATTTTCCATAGAGATTTAAGCGCACAAAATTGTAAAGATAAAATATAAATTCAGAAACTTTAGAATCTAAGCACATTCAATTGTCTCCATAGTTTATAAGACTCAATCAATCTATTTGATTCGTACAATTTGGCATGATTACAAGTTTCACTTTTTTTATTAATAATTCAAGCATGGGGATTTTACAGTAATATGGTGCATCATCATCAAAAACATTTTAATGTGTCTAAGATGTCTAACAAGGTTCATATCAAAGTCTCAACCAAAATCAATAATAGTGATGACGATCATGCATGCACATAACAAGAATGACCAAACCCACATTAAGATGAAATAGTGTGTGGCTTAGGTACAATAAGTAAGCATGTGTATGTGCATGGATATGCATGCTAATGCTCAATTAGTGACATAATCCCTAACTCCCTTCGAATGAAGCAAAATTGTTTTTGGTTTAAGGGTTTGGTGAAAATGTCGGCTAATTGTTTTTCTGTATCAATATATCCTAAAGAGATATCTTTCTTATCAACATGATCTCTAAGGAAGTGGTGACGAATATCAATATGTTTTGTCATAGAGTGTAGAATAGGATTTTTAGATAGATTTATAGCACTCTTGTTGTCACACCAAATGGTTGTAGGTTGGAAAGTAAGATCGTAGTCTCTGAGGGTTTGTCTCATCCATAGAATTTGAGCACAACAACAACCTGCTGAAACATATTCGGCTTCAGTTGTACTCAATGCTATGGAGTTTTGCTTCTTGGAGAACCATGAAACAAGAGACATACCTAGTAGTTGGCAAGTGCCCGTGGTACTCTTACGATCGGTCTTACTTCCCGCAAAATCCGCATCACAATATCCTACAAGCTCAAATGATGTGGAACAAGGATACCATAAACCAAAATCTAAGGTTCCTTTAACATATTGAATTATTCTTTTAACATAAGAAAGATGGGACTCTTTTGGACAAGATTGAAACCTTGCACATAAACATACACAAAACATTATATCAGGCCTACTAGCTGTCAAGTATAATAGGCTACCAATCATACCTCGGTACATGCGTTCATCCACTTTCTTTCCTTTTTCGTCTTTATCCATCGTTGCCGTCGTTGCCATGGGAGTAGAGCATTCCTTAGCATTTTCAAGTCCAAACTTCTTCACTAACTCCTTTGCATATTTTGCTTGATTGATGAAAATTCCGTCCTCACATTGTTTGATTTGCAAACCAAGCATGAATGTAAGTTCACCCATCAGGCTCATCTCAAATTCCCTAGACATACATGAAGCAAATTCCTCACACAGTAGATTGTTAGTAGCACAAAAAACGATATCATCAACATATATTTGTACTACAAGTAGATCTTTATTTTGATGTTTAACAAATAGAGTTTTATCCGCCTTTCCTATGGAAAAATTATTTTCAAGCAAAAATTTACTAAGTCGCTCATACCAAGCTCTAGGAGCTTGTTTGGGCCCATATAAAGCACGTTTAAGCTTGAAAACATAGTCCGGGTGGATGGAGTCTTCAAACCCAGGAGGTTGTTTGACATAGACTTCCTCAGATAAAACTCCATTCAAAAAGGCACTCTTGACGTCCATTTGAAAGAGTTTGAATTTCATGAAACTAGCGAATGCTAAAAGCATCCTAATTGCTTCCAATCTTGCGACAGGAGCAAATGTTTCATCAAAATCAATCCATTCATCTTGGTTATAACCTTGTGCAACTAATCTTGCTTTATTGCGCACAACATGTCCCATTTCGTCAAGTTTGTTTCTAAATACCCATTTAGTGCCTATAATTGTTTGATTTTTTGGTTTAGAAACAAGTTCCCAAACTTGATTCCTATCAAATTGTGACAATTCCTCCTGCATTGCCATAATCCAATAGGAATCTTCTAAAGCACTATCAACATTTTTAGGCTCCAAAATGGATATAAATGTAAAGTTAACCATCAAATTAAAGCTACTTCTAGTACGTATACCTTCCGTCGTGTCTCCAAGGATTTGATTCTTTGGATGATCCTTCTTAAAGCGCAAATCCCTATGGAGATCTTGTGATGACGTAGTAGCTTCTGCTTCTTTTGGTACACCATCATTGTTATTCTCTTGATCATTGGAATTGCTAGTGTTTATCTCCAGTCCATCCAAACCACCTGTAATATCTGCAGATTCTGCAGCACTAGAGGACTCATTAATAGCACTTTTCTCGTCAAATTTCATATGCACAGTTTCTTGAATAGTAAGAGTTCTTTTGTTAAATACTCGATAAGATTTACTATGTGGTGAGTAGCCAACAAAAATACCCTCATCGGATTTAGCAACAAATTTATCCAGATTTTCGCCAACTTTCAGAATATAGCATTTGCATCCAAATGGTTTTAAATGTGATAAGTTGGGAGTCAACTCTCTATAAAGCTTATAAGGTGTTTTCTTCAAAATGGGTCTAATGGACACACGATTTAAAATATAGCAAGAAGTATGTATAGCTTCAGCCCAAAAATATAAAGGCAATTTGTAATCATGAATCATGGTCCTAGCCATTTCTTGCGAAGTACGATTTTTCCTCTCAACCACCCCATTTTGTTGTGGTGTCCTCGGGGCAGAAAAATTATGTGAACAACCTTTTGAAATGCAAAAATCATCAAAGCTAGTATTAACAAATTCTCCTTCATGATCACTTCTAACTTTGACAATTGAAAAACCTTTTTCATTTTCAACCTTTTTACAAAACATTTTGAAAACATCAAAAGTTTCATGTTTGTGTGTCAAAAAATAAACCCAGGTAAAACATGAGAAGTCATCGACAATAACAAAGCAATAATGCATACCACCAAAACTAGCAACCTTTGTGGGTCCAAATAAATCCAAATGTATCAGTTGCAATGGCTTAGAAGTAGTTACAACATTTTTAGGATTGAAACTACTTTTATGTTGTTTACCTAGTTGACATGCATCACAAAGCTTATCCCGATCAAAGCTAATTTGAGGTAAACCCTCACTAGTTTCTTTCGAGCAAGCTTTGAGATTAGGTCCATACCGGCATGGCCTAATCTTCGATTCCAAAGCCAACTAGTCTCATGTGATGCAACTAAACATTTTAAATTATTTGAATCACTAAGTTTGATAGTATAGATGTTATTATAAGATGTACCCTTGAAAAGAATATCATCATCTTTTAAAATATATACTTTGTCATTTTTGAAATGAACCTTAAGGCCTATAGAGCATAGCTGACTCACACTTAACAAGTTATGTGCTAAACCATCAACAAGATTAACATTTTCAATGACCACAAGAGGATGCTTACCAATGTTACCTTTACCCAAGATTTTGCACTTCTTTCCATCTCCAAGAATAACCGTCCCTCCATCTTTCCTTGATAGCGTCGTGAAGAGGGATTCGTTGCCCGTCATGTGATTCGAGCAACCGCTATCAAGGTACCAAATGCTGTCATTTTCCACTTGAAGATGCACCTGCAAACGAAGATGCACCCTTTGGTAACCAGATTTTGGATCCACAATTGTTAGTACGATGCTTTGGAACCCATATGAAATATGCAGGATAATATCTGGCCAAGTAATCATACATAACATGCCCATTTTTGTTGCAATAAAAACCTGTAACATTGAAATGCTTATTAGTAGATGACATATGATTTTTGTGCATGCAATGTTCAAAGCTCATGTCTGTTGCAAAATTCTTTTCAATGATCTTCCTAGTTTTTTTCTTAGGTTGTTTTTTCTGAAAGCCAAGACCATGTTTACTAGATTGTTCATTAAGCCCATTTATCATCTTATTAAAGCTTTCTTGGCTATTTGTGAATTTCTTTAACGTCAAGCTAAGATTTTGATTTTCATTCTCAAGTTCACTAATCTTAGTCTCATATCTTTTTTCTTTTTCACTAGCTTCAGAATCGATGGCTATGTGTTTTCCTTTTATTAAATTAGATTTTTTTTTTCAAGCTCTTCCAATTTTTCTTCATAGCTAGCAACTTTTAGGTTCAATAATTTTATTTCAGAATCTTTAGAACTAAGAATACTAATTTTCTCTTTTAATTCTTTAGCGAGATTAACATGGTCAAACTCTAAGGTTTTTGTTTCTAGTTGGGTTTCATCAAAATTATATATTATTTCCTTTTGTTCTTTTCACTTAACAAATAGCTCATCTCTCTCTCTTGTCATGCTCCCTAGTTCATCTTTTAATGAATCACGGACTTTTTTAGTTTAAAAAATTTAGGACCCATTTCTTGAAGGAGTTCTACAAGAAATTCATAAGCTTCCTCCATGCTAGAAAACATATCATCACTAATATTCATTTCATCATCAAATCTTTGAACAAGAGAGCTAATTTTTACCTTTTCGTTTCCAGCCATAAAGCAAGTTCCAGTGTTGTCGTTCCAGTCATCATCTGAGGAGAGCTCTTCTGCGTCACTTTCTTCCCATGTAGCCACCATTCCTCGCTTTGATGTTCTCTTTTCTCCATCACCAGTCTTTTCCTTTCCTTTTCCTTTCAGAAGTGGACATTCTGCTTTCATGTGCCCTCTCTTGTTGCATCTGAAACACTGAGGTGCAGAACTTTCTCCATCATTTTCTTCATTTTTCTTGGTTCCCCAAATGCTTCCCGTCCTTCTTTTGTTGTTTTTCATGAATTTCACAAATTTCCTTGTAACAAGGGCCATGCTTTCATCATCTGATTCATTCATCTCCTCCTTGAGCATTTTGGAGATTTGAAAAGCTAAGTTCTTTTCCTTTGTTTCCTCCTTCTTAGGTTTCTCTTCCATCTTTGGTGTGCTGTCATTGGCCATCTTCAATTGAACCTCATAAGCCATTAATTTTCCCATTAACTTCTCGAAACTGATATCTGCCAAATCATGTGCTTCTTCGATCGCCGTCCTCTTTTGAATCCAATCGCCAGATAAGGAGTATAAAATCTTTCCGACCAGATCTTCCTCTGGGATGTCCTTCTCTAAGGATTTCAGTGGATTGACAATATCTGCAAAACGAGAAAACATAGCATCAATAGACTCATTAGGCATCATAGCAAAATTTTCATATTTCTGTAATAACATTCTAATACGAGTTTTCTTAACTTCACTAGTTCCCTCATGAGTAACTTCAAGTCTCGTCCAAATATCCTTAGCAGTAGAACAAGAACTAATGCGGTTAAATTCAGTTTTACTAAGACCACAATACAAGATGCTCATGGCCTTAAAATTTAGATTTTCTAACCGATCATTTTCTTTTTGCTGCTCAGGAGTGGGTTTATCAAACAGTGTAAATCCTTCACTGATTATTTTCCATAATGCCATATCGATACCTTTGATGTGTATGGACATACGCTGTTTCCAATAACTATAGTCCGTACCATCAAATAGAGGAGATCTGAGATACGACTGACCTTCTCTTTGACTGTGCGTGTCATATGAGTATGTGTGCGGAATTTGTGCCATACGATCGAAATTCCACTAGACTTTTAGTCTAAAAGGAATCCCGCTCTGATGCCAATTGAAAAACACCCTAGAGGGGGGTGAATAGGGTGTGTGGCACAAATTTAAAAATAATCACAAACACTGAGATAATCAGACACAGATATTTTTTTAACGGAGTGGCTCCCTGCCAAAACTCCGACCCCAAGACCTATGAGGATTTCACTTAATAAAACCGATCACACTTACGGGTAGTGATCTCACCGTACACAAATATAGTTCAAGAGTTAAAGCACAGAGATAGCTTCAGAGTAAAGCTATTCTTAATACAATCTCACAACTAAAACAGATTCAAATAGATTTAATACTGCAGTGAAAAATCAGAGAGATATCACCGTGATGAAGTTTGTGAGATCGTGATCATGTGGGCGCAAACGGTTCGCTGATCCGATGTCTGGATTGGAAGATATAGTCTTCGGAAGATGATTGCGCGAATCTGAATTCTGCAGTGGCCGATCTGTAGAAAAACGCCCGAACTATATATAATTCTGAGAACTGAGCAAAGGAATCTATCACCGTTACGAAGGGCATGAAGATGTGGTCGCGTGGGCGCAAACGGCTCGTCGATCCGATGTCTGGATCAGGAGATATGAGCGTACGAAGTCGGATGCGCGATCAAGACAGATTTGTAGACGTTGAAAGCTTGAACTTGCTTGAAGAACCCCTTGCCGTAAGCCCCTCTTGTGGATGATGTTCTGAAGGCCCCCTATATCCTTTACGGCCTGATCTTGCTTCAAAACAATAAATCACAAATGCATGCGTGCGTGGTATGGCTTTTCCTTGCACAATTTTTGAAGAAGCCTTCCCTGCCGTGAGTTGTGTTGGGTTGAAGCACACAGAAAATTGATGGTCAATGATTTATTCAATGGATGTTTTAATGTGTGCCTCTGTCAGAGAGCACCACACAAGGAATTGAGAATGCAAGGAATTTTGTGCATGAATTTTAAAACTCAGAAGCACCACCAATAGAATCAAAGAAAAAATGTAATGGTGCGTGACCTGTGGATTTTCAAGGAGGAAGCCGCACTAAACCAAAACCCAGGGCTCTGAAGAATTTTTTTTGTGTGTTCCGTTTTAAATAGAAAGAATTCGGCTCTGTGTAATTGTTTTGTGCGGAAGTTTGTTTTCAAAACTTTCCTCATTTTGTGTGCGTGACGCATCATCACAAGGCAACAGAATTTTTTGAATTATAATGTTACGGCAGTTTGTAATTCGAAAGATTGCGTTGCGCCTCCACTTCAAAAAAAATCAGCTGAGGCTAATTAATGGAGATCATGCGACCGTTTAAGATTTGTGATTGGAGAGATAGATTTTGGATGAGACCGAATAGAAGTTTAAAATGGACGACCAAGTGTGATGAGTTTAGGATGAGAACATGGAGTTTGAATTCAAGTAGATAATCCCTTGAGTAACCAATCAGTTACTTGAACAATTCAAGTCTTCATTTGAATTTCCTTTTTGCACCAATGTCCACATACACGCTTCCTCTTGCAAATAAAATTTATTTTGCGCTTTGCTCCCTGTAATCACTTAATGAAAGACGTTAGTCACACGACTTGTTTGTCATCATCAAAATTAACTCGTATGACCTATTTAGTGAACTAAATAGGCCAACAATTAAAAGAAAATGTGATTTTCTCTCAGGTCAAGTCTGTTTACACATCAGTGTGTTAAAAGGTATGGATCACACTTAGTTAGACTTGGTGCGATCCATAACAAGTGGCTCTGAGTTAATTCCTCCCTCTGGGTTAAGTCACAGATAGTAATGCCTAGGTTTTGATAATGTTCTATGAGGACATTATCCATAAGATATTCATTAAATCAATCTTTAAGAAGTTGTATAATTACTCGAATTTCGTGAGACGAATTGTTGAGTTAGACATCATAACTGATGATGACTTAGTCAACTTCCAATATGAAATTCGGAATAGTAACTCCAATTTAAAACTTGATGCAGGCCCGTGTGCGTAAATAAATTTGAGAATTTAGTTTACGTGCCCAAGGAAAATGTTTCCTCACTTTCTGCAAGTAAATCTTTAAGTTGAAAGATTGGTGTAGAAAGAAAATAATGAAGTACAATCATGTTGGTCGAAAACGGTTTTCATCCTAATTCCTATAAAACGGATTATGTTGAAACCGTCTCGCCAGCAGATGTGTACAGATCTACTCGGACCAAACTCGATGTAAAATACTCATGTTGACCATGAAAATTGGAGCATTCACTTATAAGTTCGTTTTTCTAAATATGATTTAGACGGACTAACTTATATGAATTAGCCAGAGAGTTTTCAAGTTCAGTGGGAGTGTATAAATTACATGCAAGACATCAAAGAGATGGAACATGTAGTCTGACAAAGTAATCAAAAGGTTTGATACTTTATCAAAAATAGATATGAGCCATTTGAAATAACCAGTAACATATTTAAAATTATCATTGTAAGGTACGATGAACTGGATAAGATCTAGGGAAATAAAATAATATAGATTCCGATAGACCAAATGAATTATTTGAATGAGATCCAAATGGTTGGTCTAACATGAACATAGTAACCCCTTAAGTTTATAGTGTAGACGGTTTTAGCAGATCCACTCACGAAGGCTCTACCACATGAAGTCGGGAAAACTTATGTGTAAAAACGTTATAGGATACCGAGATAAATGGGCCTGAGTGTAAGTGGGAGATGTAGGAGAATGATGCCCTCCAGGCTATTTATCTCTGTGTGAATAGCACAAACGTCTTGTTCGAAATAACAGTAAGCTGTTTGGTAATAATTTATCTAAGTTATATTATAATGTAGTTAACATTAGACATTAACTTAGGTAAAGTCCTGCGACTTTATGCAAGGTCAAACAGGTATCGAGATGTGTATCTCGATCATGGAGAAATGTTTGACCATTTGTAGCATAAGTCTAAAAGGGTTCGTGGTCGTAGATGTTTCGAGACAAGGATATCGAAACATCGGATAGACCATTGTGTCTTGGTCTTCACCGTTAAGCGGTGGCGATGATCTCATGATCGTTCGACTTGGCGAAGTCGGAGACGAGACACATGTGCTCATTAGCGAATGAGTTCACTGAACGATCCACAAGAGTTATCATATGGTTACATTGACAATTCTGTCAATGATAACTCTTAGTGATGATAGGCTAGTTGGTCTTTTGACTTGAGGTCATTTTGACGGACCTGTGCATGAACGGTGCCACTTAGATCAAATGACCTAGCTTCGAGGTAAGGCCTGTCGAAAGGTCTTTTGATTGGGTGTCACTTGAAACGTACGAGGCGAGTAATGACCAAGAGAGGATTCTTCTCTCCCGGTCAATGGGAGTTAGTGTCGTAGAGTTAGTTCGGTCTTTAGTAAAAACTCTGCGCAGAGTATGTTGGAAGAAGTCCAACATAAGTTGACTAAAGATCGATAGAAACTAACCGAAGTCAAGTTATTGGCGTTGACAATTTGACCGTACCCTAGACTTGATCTACACGACATAGTTAAGACGAAAAGACTATAACTGCGGAATTCATCACGGACACAGTCAGGGTGGTCCCGACAATACTCATGTCGATGAGTCAACCACATAATGATGATTCCTGAAGCAGGGACGGCAACCACTGCTCGTGGTCACTACCGTATAGGGCTTCGAGCCCAACCTGTTGTAAGGGTCAGGCTGTAGGGTCTCACACAGAGTGTGATTCTTCATCTAGTAATAGGTAGAAATTAGTTAGGGAGAATAATTTTCATTTGATGCAAAGGGATGGAATAATTGCATTTGATGCAATAGAATAATTTAAGCCTAGATAGGGACCATTTTGCATTTGATGCAAAAGAGATTAAATGTGTTTTAAATTGTTTAAAACAATATTTAATGAATTAAACGCAAGGAAAAGTTCACGGGTAAGACGGGAATATCCCGGTCTAGACCCAGGTTCGAACGGCGTCCAAATCGGACACCAGATGCTCAAGTTAGAGCCAAAACAGCCCATTGGATCAGATCAGGTCAGACCAGACTGACCCAGGCCAGACTGGGTCTGGCCTGGGCGCCTGGCCGGACCTAGGCACAACCTAGAGGCGCAACCCGGCCTGCCCGCTTAATTGCTGGCGGAGCCCGCGCTAAAAGGCGGGCTGCAGCCCCGCCCGCTTCTATGCGGGCGGGGGCCCGCTATCAGAAGCGGGTGTGGCCCGCCCGCTTCATGCGGGCGGGACCCACCCCGTGCCTTGCCTGGGAGAGCGCACGCGGGGCCCACTCTGTGGGCCCCCATAGTCTGGGTTTTCGTGACCTAGTTTCTTTTGTGCGACGGCTCAGTTTTTTTGCGTAAAACTAGCCTTGGGCTGATCTTTGGACAATCAATTGGAGGTTCAAATGAACTCCGATTGAAAAACGGTTTTTTCCTATGCGTTCACCGTTGAACACCCTTCGAATTGATAGGTTGTATCAATCCTTAAGTTCAACGGTGAGTGAGTTAAAATTCACGGAAGTTTGCACTTTGTGAAGTGCAAACTAACTTGATTTTAATTAACCTAATTATTAGTCCCACATCGGATTTTGAGAAAAGGGGAGAGTCCACCGCCTATATAAATAGGGGTCTGCTCTCCTCTTCAAAACTCGTCCCAAGCTCTAGATCTGAGCGGCTCTCGTAAATGTTGGAACACGCTCGGATCTAGGCTTAAATTAATATTCTTTTATCTCCCTATATTTCTGCCTTACTCTTGAGAGCTCTAGCAAAGCCGCAAAGGAGTTCGGATTCAGATCCAAAATCTAGGCGAAGGTTTCACTCGCATGAAACTTTCTTTGGCGCGTGGTTGGCTCGGCGACAAGGGAATTGATTGCCTCGGGATGCGGAGCGGTTCGAGGAGCGGTTCGGGGAGCGGTTCGAGGAGCGGCTCGACGTGGGATGGGGAGCGGCTCGAAAGACGGTGCAGAACATCTCGCCTGCCCCAGGGCTGAGATTCCGGGTATGTGTTTAATTAAGAATTTAGTTTAATTTAATCGCAGTAGGTTAGATCCTTCTTGGGATGGTCAGATCCATCCCAAGTTGGCATAGATCTTGGCTAAGGGTCTTGAACCTTAGGGCTAAGTTAAAATTGTTTTAACTGCATGTTAATTAGATTAACAAGTTTTTCTTCCGCTGCAATGTTTTTCTGTCTATGTTCTGTCCGACTTAGGACTAGACTAGAGTTTTTGTGCCCTAAGGGTACGGAAAACCCTACATGGACTGCCCTTGAGGATAGGTATAAACATCAGAGAGATGTTATACTCCCAAGGGCACGATATGAGTGGGAGAACCTGAGACTGTAGGACTTTAAGTCCATTGTTGAGTACAACTCAGCACTTTTTAGCATCACCTCACGCCTGAAGTTGTGTGGTGAGAAAGTCTCAGAAGATCGCATGCTGGAAAAGAAGTATACGTCTTTCCATGAAAAAGATGCGATACTTATGCAGCAATACCGTGAATGCAAGTTCACCAAGTATTCTGAGCTGTTGTCATGTTTTCTCATGGCCGAACAAAACAGAGAGCTTCTTCTCGCCACTCACAACATGCGCCCTCCTGGCACTACCCCTCTACCAGAAGCTCACCATACCTCTTCCTTCAAAAAGAAGAGAGATAATAAAAGAAAAGAAAGACCACAGAAAGGGGGACAACAAAAAAGAGCCAAGGGTCAAGGACAGCAGCGAAAGAATGGAGGGAAGCACAAGTTCACCTGGCGCAGAAATGACAACAAGAAAAATGATGCACCCCACCCAAGAGGGATTGGAAAGACCAGTGTCACAGCTGTGGCTTGAAAGGCCACTGGTCCAGAGTGCGCCGGACCCCACTGCATCTCCAGGAGCTGTATAAACAAAGCAAGAAAAAGAATGCTGAAACAAACCTGGTGGCTGCAAATAATGCAGTCAAGTTCACAGCAAAAGACTTCGAATCGGAGGACATGCTTGATTAGCCAACTACATTTATCTCAACATTTTATTTTCAGAACAATCTATCTGAGAGATTTTTATGGAATTTGATTTCCTTTGAATAAAATTTAGTTTCTGAATGCAAATGTTTTACTCATCTTTTTAGATGGAATGCTCTCATGACTGCTTGGTAGACAGTGCTTCGACACATACGATCCTTCAGCATAAATGCTACTTTCATCGCAGTATACCATATAAGAGCCCTGTAAATAAAATTTCAGGGCCATCGGATATAATTGAAGGTTATGGGAATGTAACCTTGTTGCTCCTTAAAGGAACAGAAATTAAAATTAAAGATGCATTATATTCTCCGAATTCCAAACGAAACTTACTAAGTTTCAAAGATATCCGTCAGAACGGATTCCACTTGGAAACATCAAATGTAAAAGAGAATGAATTACTGTATGTAACGTCTCAAGAAAATGGAGTTAAAACCATAGTTGAACGTTTTGAGAGCCTTTCATCGGGCCTCTATCATACAAAGATTTGGAGAGAGGGAGCAAACCTGACGGAGCACCAGAAGTGCCCAACATCAGCCAAATTCTTACTTTGGCATGATAGACTCGACCACCCTGGATCTGTGATGATGCATCACATCTTTATGGACATAAATTGAAGAACCAGAAGATTCTTCAGAAGGGAGAATTCCCTTGTGTACCCTGCTTCAATGGCAAATTAATAACAAGGCCATCACCACTTAAAGTGGATATCGAGTCTCCAAGCTTCCTCGAAAGAATACACGGAGACATATGTGGACCCATCCACCCCTCTAGTGAGCATTTCGGTACTTCATGGTACTGATTGATGCATCTTCGAAATATTCGTTTGTGTGTCTACTATCGACCCGCAACTTAGCTTTTCCAAAGCTTCTAACACAAATTATAAAGTTGCGGGCGCATTTTTCAGACAACCAAATAAAGAAAAGACGTCTGGATAATGCCAGGGAATTCACCTCCAAGTCATTTCAAGAACACTGCCAGGCAATGGGAATAGAAATTGAACATCCAGTGCTGCATGTTCACACCCAGAACAGGTTGGCAGAGTCGCTGATTAAAAGACTCCAATGGATTGCACGTCCATTGCTAATGAAATCCCAGTTGCCGATGGATGCATGAGGACATACAATCTTGCATGCTGCATTATTAATAAGAATAAGACCCTCAGGAGGTCAGAGTCTCTCCAATGCAACTTGCATATGGAACACCGCCGAACATTTCTCACTTGAGAGTCTTCGGCTGCGTAGTTTATATCCCCATCGCACCACCCCAGAGGACCAAGATGGGCCCTCAACGTCGCCTACGTATTTATGTAGGGTTTGACTCACCCTCCATTATAAGATACCTAGAACCTCAAACGAGGGACGCTTTTAAGGCCCGTCTTGAAGACTGTGATTTTGATGAGACATATTTCCCCAAAATGGGCCTAGACATTGAAAAGTCTAGCGCAAAGCAAATGTTAACGTAGGATACAAAAAGCTTGACCCACTATGATCCGGTAACAAAACAATGTGATGATGAGATCCTGAAGATCTTACACATCCAGAACACCGTTCATAGATTACCGGACTCATTTACTGACAACTAGAAGATTGTGAAATCACACATCCCTGCTGTAAATACTCCAGCTAGGATTGACATCCCAAAGGATGGATGCAATCCACCAGCAGTAGAAGTGGCTGCACCTCAACAGAAAAGAGGCAGACCACCAGGCTCCAAGGATAAAAATCCAAGAAAAAGAAAAATATCCAGAGACCTTGGGAAGATACCCCCACAGAGAAACGAGCTCGTGTCCATACCCTCTCCCCTCCCGGAATCCACTTAAGAGGAACTGCCGGGAGAAACTGAAATATCAATAAATTATGTACGTACATGGGAGGTATTGGACAGAAAGAGTACAGTTGTCGACGATGACTTCGCATTTCACATTGCTATTCACGTCGTCGGAAACAACGATGATCATGATCCACATTCCGTTACTGAATGCAAACGTAGAAATGACTGGCCAAAGTGGAATCAGGCAATAGAAGCCGAGCTAGACTCGCTTCAGAAATGCAAAGTCTTTGGGAAAATAGTCCAAGCAGCTACTGGTGTCAAACTTGTGGGATACAAATGGGTATTCGTAAGAAAAAGAAATGAAAACAATGAGATCGCATGCTACAAAGCTAGACTTGTAGCACAAGGATTTTTCCAAAGACCGGGTATTGACTATGACGAAACATGCTCCCCAGTCATGGATGCGATCACTTTCAAATTCCTGATAAGCTTAACAGCAAAGGAAGGCCTAGATATGCAGCTAATGGATGTTGTGACTGCATATCTATATGGTAACCTCGACAAGGAGATATACATGAAACTTCCCGATGGCTTCTCAATGCCTGCTAAAATAAAAGATAGACCTCGGGACGTCTACTCTGTTAAGCTGTAAAGATCACTGTATGGTCTCAAACAGTCAGGAAGGATGTGGAATAACAGACTCAGTGAATTCCTTGTTAAACAAGGATTCAATAACAATGAAGTCTGCTCTTGTATCTTCATAAGAACAAAGGGAAAAGGATTCATAATAATCGCTGTCTACATAGACGATTTGAATCTCATTGATCTCCTGAAGAGATCGCTGAGATATCTGTAAGCCTAACAAAAGTATTTGAAATGAAAGACCTAAGCAAAATGAAATTCTGCCTTGGCTTACAGATTGAACATCTAAAAGATGGAATTCTATTACATCAGACCACATACACAAAGAAAATGTTACAAAGATTCCATATGGACCAATGTCATCCACTTAGTACACCTATGGTGGGACGATCTCTGGATGCACATAAAAACCCCTTCCGGCTGCTGGAAGAGGGGAAGGATATGCTTGGTCCAGAAGTCCCTTATCTAAGTGCCATCAGAGCACTCTTATATCTGGCAAAATGCACATGTCCTGACATAGCATTTGCAGTAAAATTACTAGCCAGATGCAGTGCAGCGCCCACACATTGCCACTGGACCGGAGTTAAGCATCTTCTGCGCTACCTCCAAGGTTTTACAGATCTGGGACTCTTCTACAAAAATGGAATATCCTCTACACTTTCTGGATATGCTGATACATGTTATTTGTCTGATCCCCACAACGTGAAGTCACAGACTGGGTATATGTTTACCTATGGAGGGACGGTCATTTCCTGGAGATCCATCAAGCAAACCTTGACGACGACCCCATCCAATCACTCAGAGATCATTGCCATCCATGAAGCAAGCAGAGAATGCATATGGTTACGCTCAGTTGTCCACCACATCATGTCAACTACCGAACTGAAGACTGAAGATCTCGAACCTATTACAATGTTCGAGGACAATGCTGTTTGCATAGCTTAGCTACGAGGTGGCTTCATCAAAGGCGACAGAACAAAGCACATTTCACCAAAGTTCTTCTGGACGCACGAGCTACAGAGAGATGGCAAGATCGACATCAGACAAGTGCAATCATGTGACAGTTTGGCAGACTTGTTCACCAAAGCCCTTCCTACTGCCACTTTTAGGAAGCTTGTACAGAATATTGGAATGAGACGGCTAAGAGATCTGAAAGATTGAGAACTTCTACAAATCAGGGGAGTTAGGGAGCGTTTGTACTCTTTTCCCTTAACTATGGTTTTTCCCATAGGGTTTTCCATATCTAAAGGTTTTAACGATGCAAATGTCACCAACTCAGGATCATGAAGTATCCACCCCATGTGAGACTCTTCTATGCTCAGAATCCCGAAGTATTCTCTAGCAGAGTCCACTCCTATGGCTGGATAAGGGGAAGTGTTGTGAACGGTTAAATACCGGAGTTGGTTAAGATTATGGGCTATCTTAGAGATAGGCCCATATCAATGTAGCCCATATTTGTATTCTCCCCACTTGTCTATAAATATAGAGCTGGGGGCTCCTCCCCCAGTAGTTGATTTATAACAATATTGTTGTGAATGGGTATTTACTGGGTTGGTGAGTTATTGGGCCAACCCAAGTGGTTGGGCCCATACCCACTTGTATTCTCCCCTTTTGGCTATAAATATAAACTTGAGGGCTCTCCCCTCATCACTTGATTCATAACACGTTATCAGCACGAGCCTCTAAAATTTTTTGTTTTCCACAAATTTTTTTTCCGTTCGTTGCAAAGGCGAAGGCGAAGGCGAGACGGGAGATTGACGAGCGCGGTGCAAGGCTTCCTCCATCAAGGGTCGTCATCCGCGTAGGGCTTCGAGCAACCGTCGCTATATCCGGAGGACGGATATAGAGGTAAAAACTCTAAAAACAAGGTTTTTAAATCATACGTATGATTAAACCTCCCCTAGATCTCACAAGATTGTCATGGGGATTCATCGTCGCCTTGAAAACGACGGATTTTTCATCCCAAAACCCCCAATTTTTGGGGTAAAACCCCAATTTTTAGGGTAAAAACACAATTTTTTTGGAAAAACAAACCCTAAAACTACCCCCAATCCCCCCGGCCACGTTCCCCCCCCCATGGGGGGGCCTACCCCCTGCCGCCGCCGCCCACCCCCCTGCAGGGGGGGCGGCGCGGCCCCTGCCGCCGCCCTCCCCTGCAGGGGGGGCGGCCGCCGCCGCCCCGCCCCTACAGGGGGGGGCGGCGGCCCCCCCCCCCCGCCATCCCCCCCCCCCCCCCCGCAGAGGGGGGCGGCGGCCCCCTGGCCGCTTCCCCCTCTATGAGGGGGGGGCGGCCCCCAGGCCGCGCCCCCCCCTGCGGGGGGGGCAGCGGCCCCCGCCGCTCCCCCCCGCAGCGGGGGGCGGCGGCACCCCCCGCCGTCCCCCCCCCCCCGCAGAGGGGGGCGGCGGCCCCCAGGCCGCTTCCCCCTCTACGGGGGGGGCGGCCCCCAGGCCGCGCCCCCCCCATCTGCGGGGGGGCAGCGGCCCCCGCCGCTCCCCCCCGCAGCGGGGGGCGGCGGCCCCCTGGCCGCGTCCCCCCCCTCTGCGGGGCGGCGGCGGCGGCGGCGGGCCCCCCCCCCGCCGTAACCCTAACGCAAAAAAAAAAACAGTGCTGTGGGCCTGAAGCCCACAGCAGATCTGTGGGCTTCAGGCCCACAGAACTCTTTCTCACAAAAAAAAACAACAGATCTGTGGGCCTGAAGCCCACAGCAGATTTGTGGGCTTCAGGCCCACAGATTTTCATCAAAAAAAAAACCAATTGGGGGGAGGCAATAGGGCTATGAATGTGCCTCAAAAAGCAACCTATTAGCCTAAAAATTGTTTTAAAATGGGGATTCAAGGGCAAAATATTCGTGAAAAATCACGGTAAATTACGGGACGAATATCGGGCAGACAAGGGCGTTTTGGGGATTTCTTTTTTGGGGACCTTTTGGGATGACGAGGGAGACTTTTCCCTCTGACAAAGAAAATGTTAATTTTGGGCTCTTAATCAATTTGACTGATTAAACCCATTTACTTTACAACCTATGCATCGTAATCCCTTTTACATGCTTTACATCTCTGGCAAAATTATGTGGATATTATTTGCGTGGTTGTACATTTTATTTAAAAACTTAATAATTAGGAAGATCCTGCGACCGCTCTGCCGTTAGTTACCTAACCTAACGGTGTATGACGTTGCCCAGTGGTCCAATAATTATTAAGTGATTAAATATTGCTTTATCCTCATATGAATAAACTGCATGTGATGTCTGTGGATGAAAATGATGATGAGCACAATATTCTTGCATGAATTGCTAAAATGTGGTTTTTGGATCGGCCGTTTAGTCCCACAGTTTATTTCCCGCACTTTTTCTTTTATTTTTGAGAGAAATTGTAGTGAGGAATTTATGTAAATGTCAAAGAAAGAAGACCTACTTCCATGGAGTCGGAAGCAACGCTTGAAGACGAAGATATTAAAATGGGACCCACGGGGTTTCCAAAGTTGTATTTTCATTTTAATTCAAGCTGTAAATTTGTATAATTTGGACTGTGGACTTTTTGGACTCTTTCTTGTGGGACTGGCCGATCCACACATTTAGCTTTTCATTAAATATTGCTTCCGCATGAAAATGTTTTTCTGGTTGATTATTAATTCATGCATGTTTGTGCTCTGCTAGATAAATGGCTAAAATTGCAAGCATTGACTTTGAAGTGCTGGATGCATCAGGCAGAAACTATCTAAGCTGGCAGCTAGATGTTAAGTTTCACCTGCGGGCCAAGTCCCTCATCACTGCTGTGACTGAAAAAGAAAATGTTAGCGATATAGAGAAGGCGCAAGCCATCATCTATATTCGCCGCCATGTGGACAAGACCTTAAAGGCTGAGTACCTTACGGTCGAAGATCCACTTGAGCTATGGACCGCCCTTGCGGACAGGTATAAACATCAGAGAGATGTCATACTCCCAAGGGCGAGATATGAGTGGGAGAACCTGAGACTGCAGGACTTTAAGTCCATTGCTGAGTACAACTCAGCACTTTTTAGCATCACCTCACGCCTGAAGTTGTGTGGTGAAAAAGTCTCAGAAGATCGCATGCTGGAAAAGACGTATACGTCTTTCCATGAAAAGGATGCGATACTTATGCAGCAATACCGTGAACGTAAGTTCACCAAGTATTCAGAGCTGCTGTCATGTCTTCTCATGGCCGAGCAAAACAGAGAGCTTCTTCTCGCCACTCACAATATGCGCCCTCCCGGCACTGTCCCCCTACCAGAAGCTCACCATACCTCTTCCTTCAAAAAGAAGAGGGACAATAAAAGAAAAGAAAGACCACAGAAAGGGGGGCAACAGAAAAGAGCCAAGGGCCCACCATAGCAGCGCAAGAATGAAGGGAAGCGCAAGTTCACCTGGCGCAGGAATGATAACAAGAAAAACAATGCACCCCCACCCAAGAGGGACTGGGAAGACCAGTGCCACAGCTGTGGCATGACAGGCCACTGGTCTAGAGTGTGTAGGACCCCAGTGCATCTCCAGGAGCTTTATAAACAAAGCAAGAAAAAGAATGCTGAATCAAACCTGGTGGCTGCGAACAATGCAGTCAAATTTACAGCAAAAGACTTCGAGTCAGATAATCTGCTTGATTAGCCCGTTATCATTTATCTTAGCATTTCTATTGTATGAACATTTCTATTTCATGAGAGCTTTTATGTATCTTCAATTCTGCTGAATAAAATTTAGCTCTTCTGAATGCAAATGTTTACTCATTTTTTTTAGATG
Organism: Scilla litardierei; assembly: GCA_030789695.1. Taxonomy (NCBI): domain Eukaryota; kingdom Viridiplantae; phylum Streptophyta; class Magnoliopsida; order Asparagales; family Asparagaceae; genus Scilla; species Scilla litardierei. Next base: position 105,237,274 of record CM061139.1, on the reverse strand, counting down.
GAATGCTCTCATGACTGCTTAGTAGACAGCGCGTCAACACATACGATCCTTCAACACAAATGCTATTTTCATAGCATTATCCCGTATAAGAGCCCTGTAAACACAATTTCAGGGCCATCGGACATAATTGAAGGTTCTGGGAATGCAACCTTGTTGCTCCCCAATGGAACAGAAATAAAAATAAAAGATGCACTTTACTCTCCGAATTCCAAGAGAAACTTACTAAGTTTCAAAGATATCCGTTTTAACGGATTCCACTTGGAAACAGCAAATGTCAAAGAAAACGAATTACTGTATGTAACGTCTCAAGAAACTGGAGTTAAAACCATTCTTGAACGTTTTGAGAGCCTCTCATCAGGCCTCTACCATACAAAAATTCGGAGAGAGGAAGCAAACCTGACGGAGCACCTGAAGTGCCCGACATCGGCCAAATTCTTACTTTGGCACGATAGACTTGGCCACCCCGGATCTGTGATGATGCACCGCATCCTAGCACAATCCCACGGGCATAACCTGAAGAACCAGAAGATTCTTCAGAAGGGAGAATTCCCTTGTGTACCCTGCTTTAAGGGTAAATTAATAACAAGGCCATCACCACTTAAAGTGGATATCGAGTCTCCTAGCTTCCTTGAAAGAATACATGGAGACATATGTGGACCTATCCACCCCCCTAGCGGGCCTTTTCGGTACTTTATGGTACTGATTGATGCATCTTCGAAATACTCGTATGTGTGTCTACTTTCAACCCGCAACTTAGCTTTTCCAAAGCTTTTGGCACAGATAATAAAGTTGCGGGCGCATTTCCCAGACAACCAAATAAAGAAAATACGTCTGGATAATGCGGGGGAATTTACCTCTCAGTCATTCCAAGAATATTGCCAGGCAACGGGAATAGAAATTGAACATCCGGTGCCACATGTTCACACCCAAAATGGGTTAGCTGAGTCGCTAATCAAAAGACTCCAATGGATCGCACGACCATTGCTGATGAAATCCCAGTTGCCGGTGGATGCATGGGGACATGTAATTTTGCATGCTGCATCACTAATAAAAATAAGACCCTCAGGAGGTCAGAGTCTATCTCCAATGCAACTCGCATATGGAACGCCGCCGAACATCTCTCACTTGAGAATCTTCGGCTGCGCAGTTTATATCCCCATTGCACCACCACAGAGGACCAAGATGGGCCCTCAACGTCGCCTAGGTATCTACGTAGGGTTTGACTCACCCTCCATTATAAGATACCTAGAACCCCAAACGGGGGACGCCTTCAAGGCACGCCTTGAAGACTGCAATTTTGATGAGACGTATTTCCCCAAAATGGGCCTAGACATCGAAAAGTCTAGTGCAGAGCAAATGTTGACGTGGGACACAAAAAGCTTGACCCACTACGATCCGGTAACAAGACAATGTGATGATGAGATCCAGAAGATCTTACACATCCAGGACACAGTCCACAGATTACCGGACTCGTTCACTGACAACCAGAAGATTGTCAGATCACACATCCCTGCTGCGAATACTCCAGCTAGGATTGACATCCCGAAGGATGGATGCAATCCACCGGCAGCAGAAGTGGCTGCACCTCAACAGAAAAGAGGCAGACCACCAGGCTCCAAGGATAAAAATCCAAGAAAAAGAAAAATATCCAGAGACCTTGGGACGATACCCCCACAGAGAAACGAGCTCGTGTCCATACCCTCTCCCCTCCCGGAATCCACTGCAGAGGAACTGCCGGGAGAAACAGAAATATCACTAAATTATGTACGTACAGGGGAGGTATTGGACAGAAAGAGTACAGTCGTCGACGATGACTTCGCGTTTCACATTGCCATTCACGTCGCCGGAAGCGATGATGATTATGAACCACACTCCGTTGCTGAATGCAAACGTAGAGATGATTGGCCAAAGTGGAATCAAGCAATAGAAGCTGGGCTGGACTCGCTTCAGAAACGAAAAGTCTTTGGGCAAATAGTCCAGACACCTACCGGTGTCAAACCTGTGGGATACAAATGGGTATTCGTCAGAAAAAGAAACGAAAATAATGAGATCGCACGCTACAAAGCTAGACTTGTAGCACATGGATTTTCCCAAAGACCGGGCATAGACTATGACGAAACATACTCCCCGGTCATGGATGCGATCACGTTCAGATTCCTGATAAGCTTAACAGCAAAGGAAGGCCTAGATATGCAGCTAATGGATGTTGTGACTGCGTATCTATACGGCAATCTCGACAAGGAGATCTACATGAAACTTCCTGATGGCTTTTCAATGCCTGCTGAACTGAAAGATAGACCTCGGGACGTCTATTCTGTTAAGCTACAAAGATCATTGTATGGTCTCAAACAATCAGGAAGAATGTGGTATAATAGACTCAGTGAGTTCCTTGTTCAACAAGGATTCACGAACAATGAAGTCTGCCCTTGTATCTTCATAAGAACAAAGGGAAAAGGATTCGTGATAATAGCTGTCTACGTAGACGATCTGAATCTCATAGGATCTCCCGAAGAGATCACTGAGATATCTGTAAGCCTAACAAAAGAATTCGAAATGAAAGACCTAGGCAAAACCAAATTCTGCTTTGGCTTACAGATTGAACATCAGAAAGACGGAATCCTATTACACCAAACCACATATACGAAGAAAATGTTGCAAAGATTCCATATGGACCATTGCCATCCACTAAGTACACCTATGGTAGTACGATCACTGGATGCACATAAAGACCCCTTTCGGCCGCTGGAAGAGGGGGAGGATATACTTGGTCCGGAAGTTCCCTATCTGAGTGCCATCGGAGCACTACTATATCTGGCAAACTGCACGCGTCCCGATATAGCGTTCGCAGTAAATTTGCTTGCCAGATACAGTGCAGCGCCTACGCAGCGCCACTGGACCGGGGTAAAGCACCTTCTGCGCTACCTCCAAGGGTCTACAGATTTGGGACTCTTCTACAAAAATGGAACATCCTCTACACTTGCAGGTTATGCTGATGCATGGTACTTGTCTGATCCCCACAAAGCAAAATCACAGACTGGGTACGTGTTTACCTACGGAGGGACAGCCATTTCCTGGAGATCCATCAAGCAAACCTTGACGGCAACATCATCCAATCACTCGGAGATCATTGCCATCCATGAAGCAAGCAGAGAATGCGTATGGCTACGCTCCGTCATCCACCACATCTTGTCTACGACCGGACTGAAGACGGGAGACCTCGAGCCCACTACCATGTTCGAGGACAATGCTGCTTGCATAGCTCAGCTACGAGGTGGCTTCATCAAAGGCGACAGAACGAAACACATTTCACCAAAGTTCTTCTGGACGCATGAGCTACAGAGAGATGGCAAGATCGACATCAGACAAGTGCAGTCATGTGACAATTTGGCAGATTTGTTCACCAAAGCCCTCCCTACTGCTACCTTTAGAAAACTTGTACATAGGATTGGAATGAGACGCCTAAGAGATCTGAAAGCTTGAGAGCTTGTACAGATCAGGGGGGGTTTGGCAGAGTTTGCACTCTTTTTCCTTAACTATGGTTTTTCCCACTGGGTTTTCCATAGCCAAAGGTTTTAACGAGGCAAATCTCACCAACTCAGGATCCTGAAGTATCCACCCCATGTGAGACCCATACAGGCTCAGAATCCTGAAGTATTCATGAGCGGGGTCCACAACCATGGCTGGATAAGGGGGAGTGTTGTAAATGGGTATTTACTGGGTTGGTGAGTTATTGGGCCAACCCAAGTGGTTGGGCCCATACCCACTTGTATTCTCCCCTTTTGGCTATAAATATAAACTTGAGGGCTCTCCCCTCATCACTTGATTCATAACAAATATCAATATTTTTTAAATATTTTTTAGAAATAAAGAGGGACACAGAAATGCATTCCTAATACGTCAACTTCTTAAAGCTAATTAGCATGTGAGAGATTATTATGGAAGGGAATCACAATTGCAAGACAAATGATTCAATGCTTTAAAAACCATACAAAAATAGCATATCAATATTTTTTAAATATTTTTTGAAATAAAGAGGACAAAGAAATGCATCCTGATACGTCAAGTTCCTAAAGCTAATTAACATATGAGAGATTATTATGGAAAGGAATTATAATTGCAAGACAAATGATTCAATGCTTTAAACCCCATACAAATACCATATCAATATTTTAAGGCTAGCCCACATCCAAATCTAACAAAACATGCACATGAAAATCAAATAGGCTATGCAGAATTGGAAAAATCCTTAAATGTTAGCATCTCTAAGATGGATTGACTTCCTAAACTAAGACCACATCCAAATTTGACCCATTAAACTTTAAGATAGCTTAATCCATTTCTATGATTTCTATGATAGAAATTACACTTCAGATATCATTTCATACATGGGTTGCTGGTGTATTATCTAATATGTGAAAACTGAATCAATTTCTTCAAGACATGTTGATATTTGCTATACATCCAAATCTTTGTGAAAACTGCCATTCTATGAAAACTGCCAAATATCAAATATTCATCAAATATGTCATTCTAGGAAATATCAGCATGTCTGGCATTTTTCACATATTCTCAAATATCAGCATGCCTAGCAAATATCAACATGTCTTAAGGAAATATCGGCATATATAGCAAATATCAGCATGTTTGCCAAATTTTCTAAGACATGTTGCCAAACAGCTTTCAAACAGCTTTCTCAGCATAGTTTGCTAGTGCTTTCACAATCAATTTCTAGCTAATATAATTAACGTTACCAAACATCTTTCAGATCCAAATACATATAATACATAAACACAACAAAAGATTAAGTTAACCATAACAAAAGATTAACAAATTCTTTACAAATTTCATAAGTCAAATGGTACACATTAGATATGGCAACACTTGTATAACTGGCAGTTCTTTACAAATTCTCTACAAATTCTGGCAGTTCTCTACAAATTCTAGTTGCAACTGGCAGTTCTTTACAAATGATAGCCAATCTGTTGGGTTGTGATGGTGTGAGCCATGCCGAGCAGATCCAAAAGAAGAAGGTTAAGCTCAGTAAGAGGTAACCTAGGAACACATAGTAGATGTAGCACCCAACAAAGAAGATCAAGAACAATTTCATCATGCTTGGCCCTTTAGACTTCACATCTTTCTCATGGTGAGCTCTGCATTGTAGAAATCAAATATTAATCGAAAAATTCATTCAACCTCTTTGTCAAAAAATATTAACATTAGCAACAACATTCTCGAAGTTAAAAAAAATTAATTATACATAAGCAAGGTTAGAAGGTCACCACATTTTCATATGATTATATAATATACAATTTATGAAAGCATTTTTATGGAAATCAGTGTAAAACGGGAATTGTTGACAAATGGGTAAATTAATTTCAAATATATCAGAATGTTTATGAATAAATATATCAAGATTTTTGGGCTCATTTAATTCTCCAAACTAAAAAATGTCTGAAATTTTTTAAAGAACAAATCGGAATGTTTCTTTTGAAAGTTCATTACCCCTGAGACATATACACACAAAGAACCAAAAAATGTACATATGTGAAAATAATAGTTTAACACATGGAAAATAACAGTTAAATATATGGGAAAATAACAGTTTAACACTTGGAAAATAACAGTTAAACATATGGGAAAATAATAGTTAAACATATGGAAAAATAACAGTTTAACACATGGAAAATAATAGTTGAACATATGGGATAATGCCAAGAATAGATGGACAGTAAAGGAGAAATTGCCAAGAATAGATCATGATATATGCTATTTAACTGTTATTTTTGCTATATGCTATATGCTATTTAACTGTTCTTGGCACTTTACAGTCCAAGTAGTAAAGATTAGGCCGAAAACAATCAAGTAATGAAATTGACCCATTAGAAAGGAGACAACTTTAAAATGTAAAATTACATGAAAATCCAAAGTAGCCACCGATATCAACACTTGTTGGAATTAGAAAACGAAGCTTAATCCTGATCCTTGGATATCCTTCAACCAACTTTAGTAAGCTAATCTCCTCCTCATTTTTTACTGATGAGTAAAGGAAATAAATTAATAAATAAAAAAGAAAATGATGAGTCGATGAAATAAATTAAGAAGGGTAACTAAAAGAAAGACAATTGAAAAAAAATTCCAAAAAATGCTAGAAGCTTGCGTAAAAGTGCTGGAAGCTTGTGTAAAAAAGAGGGAGTTTTGGGGGAAATTCCAAAAAGGCTGCCTTTCAGCTTCCATGGCTCAAACAAAAGACCGATATTAAAGGGGTTTGAAAAATTGAAAAATTTGAACTCAAATCTTACCACATTAAATCAAAAATGCATTTTAAACAAAATCAAATATATGCAGACACAGTTGGGTTCAGATATCAAAAATTAAGATGCTTTCAAGAGAGAAATGAAGTCGAAAGTGACCGACAAAATGCCGCATTTTAGTGCCAAAAAATCAACAAAATGTGAACAAAAGAGAAAAAAAAGAACCTTTCTGTTAATTTGGAAATGGCCATTGATTTTTATGAAGCTTGTATCAGATCTGCACACAAAGTCGAAGTATGAGAAAAAAAACTTAAGTCGTAGAGAACTTTCTTTAAGTAAGATAAACATGGATTCATCATAAAAAAATCATATCTTTACAAATTTTATCCATAATTCCTATAAAAGATATAATTTTTTAAATTTTAAATTCATGAGTAGCCATAGATATAAACCAAACATCAAAGATCTTTTGATTTCTTCTTTGCCATGAAGATCTGAAGTGTTACCTTATCTTGGAGATTTTCGCCTCCTTCACTAACCAAAGGGAGATGTGACCTCCCAACTAACCAAGCTCAAAGGGAAGAGCACCCAACTTGCTTTACCGTGCCAAGCGAGGAAGAAGAAGGAAACGATGAGGGATGTTCAATCTGTCCTCAAGTTGAGAGGAAGAATGAATGGTTAAATGCTCAGCCAAACATAAGAAATAGGATAAAGAGGAAAAAGAGAAGAGGATTAAAGGATGAGCAAGAATGAAATGGAGGAGGAAAAAGGGAAGAGGATTGAAAGAGGTTAGATGCCCCCGTCAAATGATGTGTATACTATCTGTCTTGGTATTCCTTATTAATGCCTAATTACATGTCCTGTTACATGCCCCCAAAACCATGCGTTAATTGAGGGATTGCCTTTTTGCCTTGGTTTTCCCAAGAGCATGCGTTAAATGCCCTATGCTACCTTGGTCTTCCCCCGCAGTGTGTAGAGAGCTTTGCCCTGCGGTCAAATCCCTGCAGAAAATCGAAGAGTTACCCTCCAAAACACAAATATTTCCATCCAGAATTTTCTCAAAACCTCATCCCAACCGTTGATTCACCAAGATTAAATCTGAGCCGTCTTTCTATCAACCGTTGTGTCCTAGTCAGCTTGTCATAGTCAGCCCTAGAATTCAAAAAAGGTTGTCAAATGTATAGTAGATTCCTATACATAACTCTAAAGCACATACGACAAAATCTATGTAAAGCCATCTAGACATAGTGATGTCACTTAAGCATAAAAGTAGATGTACTCATATGCAACTATATAGTCATCCATGTACTACCACAGATATCACGAAACACAAATATACACATTTGGGTACACACACCTATCTCTATACAATAATACAACCTACAAACATATACAGAATAAAGACAATACACCAATTCATATAGGCACATAGGCAGCACATACACGTACTCACAGCTATTTGACATTTAACACAAGAGGAATTCATACCCTAGCAATGCAACACTAGCAATATACACACCAGTATCCCATATCTATATCTACACCATCTACCCATACATGTACACATATATTCACATATATACACTTTACCCCTGTATCCACAAGACAATATGGACACTCCACTACCCTATCCATACAAGGATAGATATACACACCTTGGTACATACCCCACATGGGAACACAACCATAAAACAATAGATAAAAAATGCATACAAGCACTCATATCACATACGTACATATCCACACTCACACCTCTACAATGTATATGTACTCACTCGCTTATATGTACCCACCAATATACATCTACAAACAAGCATGTACATATCAACTATTTCTCAAAGTCACACGAGTATAACACATACCCATTCACATATCCGTATCATGTATCTATATAAAGACATAATATATATATATACTAGTCATAACCCGTGCCCGCGGGCACGGTTCATTTAAGATTTTTTCCCCGTGAAATCTGTGTTCCCCAAAAAAATATTTTCACGTCCAAAATTTAAAAGAAAACAAAGTAGCGTAAAAATATTTAGCGATACGGGCGCCTTCGACACGGAACAACAAATTCGGCGTAGACGCCTTCGACGCGGAACAACAAATTCGACGCCGGCGCCTTTGGCACTGGTAAAAATATGCCTTCGACGCAGACGCTTTCTGTTGGTTCAAAAATATATATTGCATGTGGATACACATACATGTAAATGTGTGCGTATTTATGGTGAAACAATTCTTTTAAACAATTATTTTAGGAGTATGGTGTGTTGTTACGATGCAACGTTTAGGTGGCTGCGGGCTCCATCGTGTGCACCATTACTCCACAGATATTACGAAAATAGCCTTGGCTTTAGCCATGAATGATCAAGGGACAATGGAGGTTCAGTGTGATGTGAGCACAGTGACGATGGAGGGGTTTTATAAAGGGTGGAAAGTGCATCAAATATGTGTATGCAGGTTACAACTTGACAAATGTTTCTTGGTTTTCTAGCTGGCTTTCAATCTCAGCCCGCATAAAACAATGGGACCTGCAATGTGCTTCTGCATATTCCGCCTCTTTGATAAACGTGTGGGTAATAAAGCACAGCCTGGCTCTTTGATGAATGTGTGGGTATTAAAGGCTGATGCATTCAATTTCAAAAAAGCAATTTGTTCTCCCAACAAATTTTCTCCCAACCCAAAAATTTTCCCTCAAAAATTTGATGTGACATTGCCACATAGGATAAGTTCAAAAACAGCTCTCAATTGTAATATAGATATAGATATATATATATATATATATATATATATATATATATATATATATTCTATAAAACAGAGCATATTTTGAATTTTGTCCCAGTTATAAGTCCAGTCATTCTTTTGTTTGGCCCAGTCACCAAGAACTGCCAGGATTCACTCTAGGAAAGGGCCATGATGAAGCCACATACGCGAGTGGGACCCACAGCCCTACGTTCTCACGTTCTTACGTTGGGGAGTATAAAAAATTTGAACCGCATGCAATCACAGATCGAAAAAAGGGGGGGACTCAAAATTTGGGGGGAAACTCTGCCTCATAGCCTTCATCTTCACCCTCATCAGCAAGAAGAAGTCGGGTTTGGGGATGCGCTCAGTGAGGAGGTGGTAGATCATGGAGATCATGCGAGATGCGCTTGATGTCGGAGGGAACGATGGGGGTTGTAGGGAGCTGCCGAGGAAACTGGTAAGTTTTTGATGCTTCAAGAAGAAGATCGACATTCTTTGAGGTATGTTGTTAAAATTGATTGTAAGTTTCGAATTATTTTCAGAAAATGCAAGGAGAAGAAGAAACTCATGTAGAAGAAGAAGCATCTCAACTAAAGAAAAGTTAAATTGAGATTTGATCTAGAAAAAAAATTTGATCTTAATTTTTGAGTTACAAGAAACTCATGGAGAAAAAAATGCATGTTTTCAATTTTTTATCTTGAGTATTGATCTTGAGTTTTGCTCTTAATTTTTGAGCTTATTCCTAAATTGACAGGCGTATCTTATTTTGATCTTGGTTTTTGGTTTCCAATAGATCAAGTTCATATTTAATCTATGATAATAGTTCTTTTGCACATCAAGTGTTTGTTGTAATGCCAAAGTTAATATAAAGCTTTTTGTGGCAACCATTGCAAATGTAAAACATTATATATGAAACTTAGAACCTCAAAAGTTTATGTAATTAGCCTCATATATGGTCTAGACCAGATGAAAATGGTGCTGTACAGAAACTAGAAAGTCTGTTAAGCCCAGATTCAGGTACTCTAATATGTATTTCTTTGCATTAATTAATTTAAGTGATTCCTTATTTGTTTGCTTACAATGCGTTGATTAATTCTTTGTGTAAAAGTTTAAAATTTGATGAGGCAGAGTCACTTTTTGTAAAGATGAGAGAGAAGGGTCTTTCGCTTAATGATGTTACCAATGCTATTTTGATTGATTCTTTGTGCAAATAGGGGAAATTGAGTTATGCCCACATTCTATTTGAAAAAAATGAAAGTGGAGTGATGCCCACATTCTGGCACAACACTTTATATTAAGCATTAAGTAGAATCTAGCAAGATATCTTGCTCAAACATATTGTTTGTATTATTATTATTATTAAGAATTATGAGACATATTTAAACATAACCCTATAATCTCATAAAAATTGAAATTGGGATGGAAAAGAGTAATTTCATATAATATTCTTATTTATACCATGCTTCTCATAATTTTGATAGCATCGATTTTTTGCAAACTCTCCAGGTCACAACATTGGCTGCTGAAGTTGAATCGTTACAGAAGGACAAAGAACACCTAGGAATCAACCTTCTCGGAGCTGAAGAGGAGGTACTAAATAAATTGACAATCTATTTCTTCTTTATTAAATTTGGCATTGGACTCACGTTCACAATTTATTAGTTGGGCATGTTCTGTAAGAACTCGGGAGATACGTTGGAGTATGTCAAGTTCTGCGAGGAGGATGTGAGGCCTGGGCTCAAGGACATAGTGTGGATGTGGCAAGGTGATTACATGATCACCACCAAACAAAACCCACTCCCTCAATAGTAAGTAGACAACACAAGCTTATCTACTTATGTTTGTGTGTACGTAGTGATCTTTTATGTGTACCCTGGAAGTTCCTATATATAGAATGTTATTAGGTGAGTGAGCGGATGAGAGGTAAAATTTTGGAATAGGTTGTAATTATTAATTTAAAAGAAATTTTGGGTTTGCCTGTTTTCGGCATGGATATTTTGTGTTGCAGTGCCATGAAAATACATTAGTGGATAAAACCTGGGCAAGCTGACGAGTCCGAATCACTGTAGCCATGTTGGGGTGATCAGAAGTTCAATGGATTTAGGATAAGGATTTCTTGGAGGCAGCAAACCATGTGGTCCTGTTGATGGACTTGGTAACATCAGTTGGCAATTTGTGAATGATTACGGGAAGAAGATTGATTGGTGTTGGTGAACTGAACTCAATCAGTGGGCAAACCAACAGATTTGAGAAGCATAGTCGGCACTGTAGGTGCGACTATGCTCAAAAGCGCACCTGATTCCAGATAAGAGGGATTATTGGACAACTTACTTTAGACAACTGGGCATGTAAAGAGTATATGTCACGTTTCTCTTTATTTGAAAGGGAGGGTTGGTCTGAAGTACTTAGGCTTGACATGTTGTCTGATAGGATTTGGCTATATTTTATTGGGCACTGTGAGGAGACAAAAGATGGGTATGTTTCTTTTGTTGAGGATGGAGCAGAAAGGGGAAAAAGCACTGTTGAGGCCCATATTCATTAACCGAAGCACAGATTCCATGTGCCTACTCTTTAAGCAGTTCAATTATGGTTATGAAGGCTTATGGATGAGTGATTAATGTGGTTATGGTTCTGATTTGATTTTAAAAAAAACTTGGTTGGTTTACTTTCGATGAATTAAAAAAACTTGGTTGTTGTGTCTGATGTATCAAAAAACCCTGGTTGGGAAATCTCTCTTCATTCTCTCTATCAACAATCCTATTTTGAAAAAACTTGGTTGTTCTTTCGATCTCAGATCGCTAATGGATGGAAGCAGTGGAGCTGGTATCTAGAAGTGATCATTCACGGCTACATGGTTGGCATGTTCACCGTCGCCGACTATAACAACATCTGCCAGTACAAAACTCTAGATGACAACAAGATGCACCTCTCCCCACCGAGTATGGACCTTACCTTCAGAATGGTGAGCAGTCCAATCCAAAAAACATTGGAAATTTTTGCTGCTAAGGGCTGCATTTTTATTCTTTTTCAAGTTTAAGTTTTTTATTCAGAACACCGTTACCTTCAAGTTTGAGTTTTTTTATTTTTTTCAGATTTAAAGGTGTTAACTTTAACTGTCGTTGGTAGAGAAGATCCTGGTTTTGTAGTTCGAACGCATGCTAAGTGTTGTGAATAGTCTGGAAAATTTTACAATAGCTCTTTATTGGTTGATTGCCATTGTTTTACTTGGAAAATTTTAGGTGTATAAAAATGTAACAATAGCTATATGAAGAGTGTGTACTAAACTATTCGCAAGTTTACATTAGCTTGGAAAATTTTAGGTGTATAAAATTTTTACAATAGCTCTGTGAATAGTCTGTAATATACTATTCTTAATTTTACAATAGCTCTTGACTGTAAATTTTTTGAATTGGCTCCCGATTGTAAAACATTTGAGGGATCGTAAAACAATTGGTTGCTTGCCATAGCTCTTGATCTAGGAGCTTCCAAAGAAACAAACCGTTTTTTCATTTAAACTGCATTTCAATACAAAATGGTTAAATTGCATTTCTGTACAAAATGTAATAGACCATATTTTTTACATTTATTTTTTAGTAGCAAGATAATAAGAAATTTATTGAGATCTCTGACATACCTCAGTCATTTCCTTTAGTAATGCAAGATGAAGCTGCTGAGATCTGAGTACCTATGGCCACCAAATAAAATGTCTAAAATATTTTTTTGCAGATGTCGAACCAAATATTTAGTCTTGCTTGGATGAACCAAATATTTAGTCTTGCTTGGATGTTGAGGCATTCGCTTCCTCTCTCCACTCGATCTCAGATCTCCAATGGATGGTGTAGCAATGGAGCTCTGCTCCAAAAAGCAATCGCATCCTCCTCATATTTTCAATCTCACTAGAACTCGGAACATGGCTACCAAATGATCCAATCGATCCCCTGTGAGCACGTAGAGCACATGCTTGCTGTGAAAGAGTAGGCACAGGGAAAATCTACTCATCGTCAGAAAAACTCTCTATACGCTTTCTCGACCATCTTCAATATCTTGGTCTTTACCGGCACGTGAACCTCCATTGTTTTACAATCAGGGATTGTGCTCCCTACAAAGGTGGTTTTCTGTCACCTAAATTTGTTTTCATTATGGTTTGATTAAAGTGTATGGTTTTGGATTTTTAGGTGTATAAAAATGAGGAGACATGGATGATCTTGAATGTGGTGATGACATGGGTGGATGAGGCAGCATAGATGAAGTGGTTAGGCTGATTGTTTAAATAGAGGTGATTGTTTGCCCCGGCTTTAATAAAGATTTGATTTTTTACCTTTTATTTTTAACCTCTTCTTTTCATGTGCCCTTTGTTTAATGTTGTTTTTTAAGGAATATGCTTGCTTTTTTATTAGTGTTTTACAACTGGGACTGTGCTGCCTTTAACTGTGATTTTTTGTCAATTTTTTTGTGATTTCCCCTCAAATTTGTGTTCATTTGGTTTGATGGTGTACGGTTTTGGATTTTTTAGGTGTATAAAATGTAGAGACATTGATGATATTGAATCCAGTGATTGCTTGGGTGGATGAGGGAGTGGAGATTAAGGTGATGGTGATGGTCGTTTAAAAGGGGGTGATCGTTTACCCCGAATTTAATAAAGGTTTGATTCTTTTACGTTTTATTTTTAACCTCTTCTTTTCATGAGCACTTTGTTTAATGTTGTTTTTAAGGAATATGTTTGCTTTTTTGTGATTTGATGTACAAAATTCATTAATATTTACCCCAACCTTAATGTGCAAAATTCATTTGATGTGCAAAATTTATTTTAGCTGCCCGACCATTATTTTAATGGAAACGGGTTTGTTTTGGCTCAGAATTAACATTTGAAATTCTTTTTTTAAAAGGATGTCCGGAACGCGTAAGCACCTCAAGCAAGACAAGCCCGCTGTCAAGTCCATTTAGGTCAGCCCCCAATTTCCCAAATTTTGGGTTTTAAAATGTCTCTTTTTCTTTACAATTCCCATTTTTCATATCCTTTGTCTTTACTCACAAAATCCATTTCCCATGAGATTTACTCATGTTGGCATTATTCAAAGTTGCAATTCCAAGTACATTTTTCATCAAAGATAATTCTTTTCATCTTTCTATGTTGCAATGATAATTATCTATTGCTTAATTTTTTTTCATATTAATAAATAAATTTGTTTGTATGAAATGCAGAGCCCGAATGGAGATATCATAGACTATGTTTATGTCTCTCATCAGCCGGCCTTTGATCACACTTTCCTCAAAAACCACACTATCCAGGTCCTTCCTCTTCTTACTTTCTGTTCATTCCAAAAAACATCACATATGATAAAATGTAATACATAAATGTCATGTTAAAATTTCCAAATCATTTGTTAACCAACTATACATACTGCTATTACTCATATGATATTTGCTAATGTGGATTAGTTTTAAGCATTACGCCAATCTGCCTTCTTGAAGGACTATGGACACATTTACGTAAATTAGAAGTTTAAGATTAAATTTAATTAACCTCACAATTTTATTTAACATAAAGGTTACTATTACACTTTAAATCTATGATCTTTTTAGTATGGACTGCAAATCGAAAGTGGTTGATCATGTGAAGCTTAATTGACTAATGAACTCGCTTATTGCCATCACAATGTTTAGAGAGTCATGTCCTAAAAACTAAATCTGCTGCTAGCCTACATATTTTTCTAATCTTTGGTAGTATTTAGTTCATCTTGGCTGGCTTCAGCTTTTAGTTAAGCAAGCAAACTTTCCAGTTTATAATGTGAATTGGCATTAGAAGTCAAACAATAATGTGAATCAGTCATTTGCTAGAACGTATTTAACTGAGGTCTCACCTTGGCAAGTCAACTTTCCAGTTTGCACACATCAAGAGACAAAAGAATAAGTATCACATTAGTACTAATTCCAGTGTCATCAACAAAGAATTCAGATCCAAGATGTTGAGAATCTAAAATGATGACAACTTAATAGTTTGTTTCAGATGATGTTTTTAATTTAGGTAGAGCCTCGAGTTTCAATACAATGTTAATATTTTCTAAACGAAAGTTTTGATGTGATTTGTAATGGTTAGAACTCAATTGACATTAAGTTGTCTGAAGTATAATGATGTATTTAATCTTTTGTGAGATACCATAGATCTTCATTGAGCCTATAAACAGAAGGCTCCAAAGATGACCAGCAAAGCAACATCTGAATTTTTATCTGATTTGTTAAGAAATTCAGATTGGAACAAAGACTCCAACTGTTTTATTCCTTGATTTTAAACTTGCGATCTTTTCCAAGTTTGCTCTCATGGGTCCCTCTCCTTTTGGTGTCCTACAAATGTCTTTGTGCTGATTTTTGATTTTTTTTGATTTTTAGGGTTCAACGATGGGGACGTTGCCTCAATCGACATCAGATGGCAAGGATTTAGCTGTGCTTTTTGGGGACAATCTATATTTATTTCTTAATTGTTTGATTTCTCTTTCACAAAATTAATATTTCTCCCCTTAGCTGGCGTTGTTTCTGTATATTGCACCATGATATTTGGATCATCGATTACTTAATTATGGTATATGGATGTTTACTACTCTTTTGATCTTTTGATCGTTGTAAAAGTTGATTTAATTTTTGGCCAGTCTTCTTCTATATTTGTATGGATTTTTGTTTCTCTTTTACAGAATATTGTCATATTTTCTTTGAAAATAATAACGCGAGTTTCATGCTCATGTTGTCTTTCTGAACTGATCTGTATCATGCTCTATATGCACTTCCTTCATGCAAATTTTGAAATGTTTATTGGGTATTTGATACTCTTTTCATGCATTTTAGAATATTATGTATACATAATTTTCATGGGATTTGCAGGTCCAGCAGATTCGCTTAGCTCTAGGGAAACAGTGCAGCACTGGTAACGCTATGGGAATGAACATGGTGTCAAAGTGAGTGCAGTACTTCTTGGAATACATTCAAAGCGATTTCTCGAACATGGATATCATTAGAATATTTGGTCTGGGGCGATGAGCGTCGTAATGAAGAACAAGGGTTCCAGCCATGAGGGTTGCAATGACAAAGAGTGCAACAGAGCTCAAGTTTTTTCTGGAGGACCCGGTGAACTTCAAGATGTTGACTCTATTTTTATCAAGTTAGAGGTTGTTTTAATTCATGCCATCGAGGTGTTTGATGATGGTTCTTTATATGTACAGCCTTTTATTTTTCCCTTCCAAATCGAAAACATGTCTCGATTTGCTCTTTTCTCTTATGATCTTATATTTTTCTTTCTATTTTTATTTTTTTGGCCACACTGAGGGGTGCTTGGTTGTTTTAATTCATTCCTTCATGGTGCTAGATGATGGATCTTTATATGGACATCATTTAAGGCCGTTGCTTCTCCTTTGAGCCAATTCATGTAGAGTAATATGAGCTCTTGGAGTTGATCGGGGATGGGGCCAACTCTGTCATGCAACATGCTCAGTGTATCTCTTTCGATGAGATCATGGCCATGAAGATTGTGATTTCAAGAGGAACCACGATCTGGTTAGATACATGGCCGATAGGTCTAGCTGTATTTACAAAAAAGTTGTGTTTTTCATGCTTACTGGTTACAGTAGTGATTTGCCAAGTTATGATCTTATGTGTTGGTATCTAATTTACTAGGATGGCTTGCGATTTCTAAAAATTTAGTTGGCTGCAACAATTTTTTGAAAACGCACTTGCTTAATTAAAGGATGGTGTGATTTGATATGGAGAAATTTCTAAATTGCATTAATTTTTTCAAGGACTTTTGACTAAATATATTTATTTGTCATTAGTAATTTCATGATTTTGAAGATAGACTAAGAGCTTTATTGATCAAAAGTTCTCTATTTTTAACTTGGTTGTAGTAAGTAGTTGTTTGAGCTAGATGGATGCTCTAATCTCCTATGTTTGAAATTTGATTCACATGAAATTTTTCTTTCAAACCTCAATTTTTGTTAAATCATTTATTTTTTGGGCAACATAGATATTGTATGATTGCTAAATTTAGTTGCTTCTAATAATTTCAGTTCTTAAAATTCTTTGATTTCTTGAAAAATCATACGTTTAATGATTTCTTTGACTCGATATAATATTATATTCTAAATTTCATTTCTGTAAGTGATGTATAACCAGGAAAGTATATACATCATGTATAACCACAAAACATGTTTAAACACTCACGTCAGAAAAGGAGGTTGGGGTGTTGGTTGAGCATGTTAAGAGAAGCTCATAAGTTCAAGGCAGTAGGTTGTTTTGGGGGGAAGTCAATGGTTTTCCACATTATTTGATAAAAATAAAAATGACCACTATTGAGTTAAATGCTTATTTATTGGGTTGGTCGTGCTTTCAGTAAACATTAGCCATCAAGATTCTTGGTTGTCGAAGAGGTTTTTGATGAGATAAATTGTGGCTATATTTATTTGATCTAAATACTTTGTTTTGTCTCATGAATGAATCGAGTAACTTTTATGTCTTAGATCAGAGACAGTTTATAATTGATGAACTGTAGCTTGATTGTTTGTAGGGTGTGAATTAATCGTATTTTAGTATTTGAAGTTCATGTAACTTTGTAGGATTCTTCTGTTAGTTATTTTAATTTTCTCAGACTCCTTACCCTTACACTTGGGTTAGTTTTTCATTGACTATGCCCAAAGAAATTGAACCACCGTAATCCAAAACATTAATCCCTATTTGTGTAATATATATGAAACTAGGAGTTCTAAGCACATGTAGCTAAAACATCGCCACACTGAATTTTAAATTTAATCTTAGACACTATCTTTGACAAAAACTGGGATGTTTGTAAATGTGTATGGACCTTATTCAATGTAACATTTTCCATGTGTTCATAATGATCACGTTTGTACACGTTTGTATACCTGTTCCATTATATACTTGCTCCGTGTGTTCCCCAGACCTTATCTTTCCAGACTTTTTAGTTAATCTTTTGTTGCACAAACATTTCTAAGCCAACATGGGCACAACCTACTGTAACTTGGCAAATGCTTGAAAATATATGGGGTACACACATCCGACACATGCTGGCTATAAGAGTCTGGCGCTCTAAGAGTCTGGTACTATAAGGCTTCTCGATTTTGGATCAACCTTGAACTAACAACTGGTACTAAATTTTCTAGAAAAACTAAATTTTGACGTAAACTAAATCTGGAGTAAATTAAATTTTGAAGGGGAACTTAAATTTCTGGGATGAACTAAATAACAATTATTGTGCTTTGATTATTTTCGTTGGTTTAAAATTAGGGGATCCAAAATTTTGAGAGTGAATTTTTAAATGAAAAGGAAACTAAATTTTGGGAATACTAAAATTTTTGGGGAACTAAATAGCAATTATTGCGTTCTAATTATTGTTTTTCGTTTAAAATTAAGCTATCCAAGATTTTGAGGTGGTGCAATATTTGAAATGAACAGTAGCCTACGAAACTAAATTTTGGAGGGAACTAAACTTTTTAGGGGAAATAAGTTTTGAGAGGACCTAAAATTTTTGGGGAACTAAATAACAATTCGTTATACTTATTGTTGTTCGTTTAAAATTAGGAGATTTAAGATTTTGGGTGTGAATACTTTAAATGAACCATGCCCTTAGGGCACGGGTTATGACTAGTATATATATATATATATATATATATATATATATATATATATATATCTTATACAATTCAGGACCTTTTTCAAATTCTGTCCTACGTGTCCCCTTTTATCCTATGTGTCTCACAACAATATGACTAGGACATGACTAGGACAATCTAAAAACTGCCTTTAAAAACTACATAAAAACTGCCACAATTCCCCGTCAGTAAAAACGTCTTTTTTTTCCAGTTATAAAAACTGCATAAAGAATGACGTCTCTCCTAATAAAAACTGCATAAAAACTGTAAAAAAACTGATGCTTTCTCCTATTTGGCAATTTCCAACCACGTTCTTCCTCTCTGCGTTCCCCACCAAGACGTTCTCTTCGCCTCATGTAATCTCCTCTCTCTCTGCGTTCTCCACCAAGACGTTCTGTTCTCTGGTGTTTAACTATATGTTCTCTTTTCTCAGTTTATCTCCCCAGTTAATCGATTTGATGTTTTAATCATTTTCGGTGTGCACTGGTAATACTCAGATAATCTCCTCTCTGTTTTTTTCTCCTCCTATCTTGATGCTTCTGTTTTAATCAATGTCAATAAAATTTCTGACATTTTGCGTTTACTCACCAATAAATTTCATGTTACTAAAAAATAGGGATGCAATTTAATCACAACCATAAATTCCCTTTCTCATTGTTACTAAAATTTCTAAAATGTAATTTAATCAATGTTACTAAAATTTCTGACCTTTAGCGTTTAATCACAGCCATAAATTTCGCATTGCCCTAGGGCACGGGTTCATGTTACTGACAAACATAGAGATTAAAACATTAAAATGGAATAAAATATCAGAAAGATATCAAGCATATAATAATTCAATATGAAATTGGAGTTTTAAGCAGGCAGATCAGGTGCCCAATTGTTCGACTGTGATGCATGGCTACAAACCATACTTTGATGATTAGTCTCACTTGGTCTGTGATGTATGAACATGATGCTACATTTAATCATCCAAAGTTTCAAAAATATTTTATAGAGTATGAATGAAATCTTGAGTTTCACGTTCTCAGTTTCAAAAATATTCGAGGCTTACTCAGTTTCACGTTCTCTTATCCTCGACTTTTAGTGGGCAACAGACTTCTATCTTCATCATTTCCACAAATTCCCATTTCTTCTTCTGCCCACAAACTTAACTCGGCAAATCTGTTCGACGCGCTTCGGTAATCTGTGACGTGCTCAATTCACGACGTGCTCAATTTACGACGGCCTTCGGTAGTTTCCTCTCGCTCGCTCTCTCTCTCTCTCTTAATTCTCAGTCGTTCATTTCTGATCCCTATGGTTTCCATATCATTAGTTCAACTTTGTTATGGGCAGAAGCGAAATTCGATGTTAGGAATTAAAAACCCCCCAATTTGTAAAGAAATAAATGCTCCCACTTTGTATGACCTTACGCCAATCAATCCGAATTTGTAAAGAAATCAATCAGAAGTTGATAAAATTGCTTGGCATTCGTAATTTGTATGACCTTACCCCAATTTGTTTGTAAATCAATGTTTGGCATTCGTAATTGCCGACGAATTTGATCATTGGGCCGTGAACGAGTCTGGACAAGTGTTAAAGATTTCTAAAATACACGCAAATCAAATGAATTTTTTGTGAATCATAATATAGAGAAATGCATCTTTCTTTTGCAGCAATATTTTTCCTTCCCCCTTTTCTTCTAGATTCATCAGAAATTTTCTTGATATGAGTGGATCTTTCTTGATATGAGTTTTGTTTTAGCTTTACAATTGTTTTTTCTTCATTTATTTTGATTCTGTAACCTTTTTTTTGTTATGGCTGAGTGGTTGTTGTATAATATGGTGACATCTAACTAATATTCACTTCGACCTTGATTTTTAATGCACACTATGTATAAATGAAGCAATATATTATGAGTGAGCCTTTTGCAAAGGAATTTTTTGTTGATTCGTTGTGAATCAAATGAATTTTTGGTTTGTAAATCAATGTTTGGCATTCGTAATATCCAGCGAATTTGATCAAACAAAGTGTATTTTAGAATTGATTTATTCGGTGCTATGCGACTTCCTCAGATCTCAGCCCCCCTCCTCAGATTTAATCATTTTTTTAGGGTTGAATACATTTTTTTTTGAAGATGTATTAATTTTTTTTACAAACATACTTGCAAGCCTACCTTTCTTTGGTATGTTAGTACTTGCAAGCCAACGATGTTAGTATAAATTATCCACGTATGATTTTTGTTTGTTAGTATGTTTGTAAAAATGTCCAGATCTTTTGGGTCTTTTTGTTGATCTTTTTGAAAACATTGTTGCGCTGATCTTTGATGTACAATTATGTTTGTGAAAATTTGATTTACGAGGCTATATGCAGGCTTTTGAGCTATATGCATGCATTTCCCAGAGCATTTCTAAACATTATTAGCTTTTGAGTTATTTTTAGGTCTGCTGTTAGATTATTTCAATTCGTATTTCAACTTATTTCAATTCTTAGAGACAACCAAGAATAAAATTTAATTCAAGTAAAAGCAAAAACAAATTTATGAATGCGTCGTGCCCCATATATCTAAAACCTATGCATAATTGTCCTTTGAGTCAGTCAGACTTACATTGAGCCAAGCGTGGCTCTGCGAAAGAAAATAAAAGGAAACTTGAAATCTTAAATATTATACACAATATGCCTCTAACCTCAGAATATTTTCGCTTATAAAACATCCCTTCTTTAGCTAGCTCAGTTGGGATGGTCGTAATATTTGGGAATGAGACATAAGGTTCAATTCCTTGGCTATGCATTATTTTCTTTTATTCATTTTTGATTCCCTTTTGTTTATGAAATAGGGGCAAAAAGCTTTAGTTGTGATTACCATTACATTTTAATACTGATTTTTTGAATTGTTGTGAGAGAAACATAGCACAAAATTGCAATTCATTTACGTCCCACGTTAAAAGAAAGCAAAATTAATGAAAAAACAATTCTTGCAGTTGCCTCTGCATAGTTGAATACTGTATCGGTTGAACTTATGATATTGAAATGACAAACTGGATGTCCTATGATGCACCTAACTCATGCATCCCGTTGGGTGCATTAATTAAATTTTAAGTAATACTTTCCATGTCTTGATAATTTTATGTCGGGAAAATCGTACCATTTGTTAATTACTTTGAATTGACCCAGCGAAGCACTGAGCGACTCTTTTAGGCGCGCTGCCCGATGTTCAGGCTCATACCACGACGTCCACATCAAATTTGTTCGGCGCTCTGCGACATCCTCATATCTGAGCCCCCCCGCCTTTGATTTTCCAGTCCATCACCGCCTCTGGTACACAAATTCTTACACGGTTTAGCATTAGTCTTGAATTATACATTCCATCATATTCTGTTGCTTTTGGATTCGAATTATTTGTCCTAAATGTTGGGGGACACTGTCTAATTGAATCAAGCTTTATGATTAGGGGATTATCACCAGTTTAGCATTATTTGTTTAGGATTAGCATTATTTGTTTAGGATTAGCACAAATTCTTGCACAACATTAGCATTAGAATCATTTTCTCAAATTTGTAACCTTAGGATTTTGTGGATGGGTTCTCTGAGGTCTTGAATTCACTTCCCCCAGTTGAATGAGATCACTGATGAGTAAGGAATGCATGTATAAGAAAATGAGTTAAAATACATGAGCATGAACATGTGCCTACTCAAATATATTACAAGACATTGCAAAAATTTGGAACTCATAGTGAATAATAACCAACAAGGTGGTATAACTTCTATATTATTATATTGTGTTTACTTCATATACAACTCTATTACCAATACAGAATAATTATCTTTCCAATGAGATATGCATCTACTGTGACAAACTAAGATAAACTATACAGGTTGTTGGTGGTGTTATTATTACTACTACTACTACTCATTTTATTTTACCCTACATTTAAATACATTCTGTTTTTATTTTCACCCTACATTTAAATACTACTCATTTTATTTTACCCTACATTTAAACACAACAATAGAACTTGGGTATTATGACTGCATTTACTTCTCCCTCACCTCAAAATTTTCATTATGAGCTATAGCGTGACTACTATAATTAAAGAAATGTACGATTAGGTCCTAAATTTTATGTTTATCCTTCATCCATAATGCTAATTGAAATTTTATAATTAAAACTTGCCCTTAATGATTGAAATTTTATGCTTGCCCGTAAAGTTTTCAATTTTATGACATTGAAATTTTCAACTGCATAATATTGTTATTTCAATATTGACATTGAAATTTTATGCTTATCCCCAGTGAAAATCCCTGATTTATGTCAAATGCTAAAATTAAAAACCATCTGACCCATGATGATAAATGCTACTGATTGAAATGTTAATCTACTACCAAGTTCTATGCTTATGTTTATCCTTCATTAGCACCCAGATTTTGACATTTCACATCTGATTAATTATCATTTCAATTTTTGTTTACACCTAGCACCCAGCATTATCATTATCATTTCAGTAGCATTTCAAGTTGGCAGCCTTAGTTTCAATTAGTACACATATTGTTTCCATTTCAAGTTGCATTTCAAATTATTTTCCATTATGTTTTCAATTTTATGCTTTCAATTAGCACACCAATTAGTTTCTATTTACATTTCATTAACAGGTTTTTTTTCATTAAGAGGTTTCAGCTATCACTAAATTAGTTTCAATTTGAACTAGCATTAACTGGTTTTATTCATTTCATTTCATCAACATGTTACAATCAGCACCCAATTAGTTTCAATTATCTGTGTTTCAATATTAAGTGGGATAAGGTAAACTATCTGTGTTCATTTGTTCCTTGAATTATGTGTCAGTTGCCAAACAAATGTGACAGATCCCTACATTATATTGGCATGTTTGTGAACATAGAAATTTACCCAATTGGACAACAATCTTTCTCAAAATACGGCATCCTACAATGCACGTAGGATTATGTGATGTTCGTGTTATAACACTTCACTAATACTATGCTAATTATATGCTAGAAACCAGATCGTATTCCTGTTATTAATCTTCACGATTATAATCCTGCTATAATTATGAGACATGCAGATATAAGAAAACATACACCTGCTACAATTATATGCTAGAAAACAATCATTGAATATGTGCTTGTGTACGTCTGCAGATCAATGAGGGATACGTATGCTACCTAAATACGCCTATCATAAATCTGACAGTTGGCCCGAACTTAGAACTAACAATATATAACACTCTAATTTTGGATCACAAATTGACTGCTACGCTGTGGACTCTTCCAAATATGTTGACCTATTTTGGATGAGTACCATTGAGTATCATGCTAATTAAACTTAAGAATTTTACCATATTATTAGTTCTGTACTCAATTTCTTCTCATATATTATTTGACTTCTCATATATTATTTGTTACTCAGCTTCTTCTCATATATCTACCATGTACTCATACTCTTCTCATATATTTACTCTGTACTCATATTCTTCTCATGTTTTCCCCCTTAAATCTAATAAGAAGAACCTGAGTAAGGCTAAATACCACATGTTCCTATTCTAACCATCTGAACTTCACCATTATCATATTGCCCACATCCACATCCACCGATACCCACCCACATGCACGCCTTCGCACACGCACGCACGCACGCTCGCTGATCGCGCCCGGGCGTACACCCTAAAGAGCGACCGTGTAATCTTACCGCAAGCGCACGGTGTAACGGCGAGCGGGTATCGAACACAGGGAGGACGTATGATAGTGCCTTCTCCGAACAACCTGGCTATGGGGACAGAAAAGTAGGAAATTGCCTTTCGGCGATGTTGTCACAATCGTCAAACAATGTAAAAAGAGATATAAAATCAAATAAAGACGCCTAGGGAATAGGGAATCCCCGCTACTCACCGTATCTCGTCATTGTGACTCATCGGTTTCACAATTGCTAGGGTAGAATGTCAGGTGAACTAGTTGCAACTGAATGTAAAACCTAGCTCACGCTCTCGCACTGTTGCCGGTCTATAGAAAACCTAGGCTCGGGTCCAATCTCTTGCAAACCCTAGCCTAGGCAAGCTAGCATTAGAATCAACGTCATCGTTCAATCGCATCCCGAGCCCACTCTCGTGCAAACTCGGGCTGCGACGTAGGTTGTGATAGTTCCTACCCGTCCAATCTCTTGCAAACGGGTATCGGTATAGAATTGTAACCGAGAATCCTAGTATCAGTCCAATCTCTTGCAAACCGATACTAAGGAAACTCAATTTCAACCCAATTCGGGTTTCTAGGGTTTCCTATCGAATCGGGATCCAATCTCTTGTAAGTCCCAATCGATATGAACACCTAGCTATCCGTATTATATCAATCCCAAACTAACCATAATCAAACCTAGCAATAGTTCTACCAAATCGTCACAAATCAAAAATTGGGCTCGTAGGGTTCATCCACACGCCCTAAGACGTTAAAACTACTCACAAATCATATTGCTAATGGAAGAATAATCAATAAAAACAACAATGGAATTCATAGCAATATTCAAAATAGCAATAAAAATAGGATTTTTAATAGAGAGGGAGACAAACCAATGTAGCTTTCCAAGCATCCAACAAAATAACACTTTTCTCTCCTCTCCAATCACAAGAATTAAACTCTAAAAAATCTAATCTAAAAAGGCTGCCAAAAGCAATAGAAAAATCTCCCTAAACTAGGTTAGAATCTGGGGTTAAATACCCCCCAAAACTGCCCAAAAATTCGTGACCAAACTGCCCCTGCACGGCTCCAAAATCGTGATTTCCGCTACAGGCAGCGCTACTCACTCGGCCGAGTGACAAATGTCACTCGGCCGAGTGAGGGACCCTGACGGATTCCAGTAACTCTGGGGTCTTGGGGATCGTCACATCGGGCGTCAATCGGCCGAGTGAGTTGTCGTCACTCGGCCGATGGGCGTATTTTCACTCGGGCGGACGGCAATTGCCACTCAGCCGAGTCGGGCTTCTGCTGCTCAGACTGACGGATTACAGTAAGTTGGCTCTTTTTGATGGCCGTCTTCTGGGTGCCACTCGGGCGGACGGGATACGTCACTTGGCCGAGTCAGCTTCTGATGCTCGGCCGAGTGCATGCTGATATACTGCTTGGAGCGTGTCCGATCTGGCCGGCCGAGCGAGGTCTCATTGGTTGGCCGAGTGACTCCTTCACTCGGCCGAGTGAGATACTGAAGATGCCCAAATTGCGTATTTTTGCCTCCTCGTCGCTCCTACGACGTTCTTTCTTCTTTCGCTCCTCTCCAATCTCAAAATACCCCTCAGGGAAGTCGTCGGTGACACTCCGGAGTGGGTGTATCTCGGAATCACTCCAAATCACTCCAAATCTCCTGAAATACGACAAAAACAACAAATCATGAAAATTATCGCAATGTTGTCGATAAATCGTGAAAAACGTGATTTGAGCGGTTCAAATGGCATGCAATCATGCGGAAAAAAGGTGTAAAATATGGAGTGATCAAAATCCCCCAAGCTTACCTCTTACTCGTCCTCGAGGAAGATAAGTAAAAGGTGAACCCGGTGGATTTAGAAAATGAAAACGATAGAAAAACGGAAAAAGAAAAAAGAAAGAAAGAAGAAAGCGAAAAGGGAAGCTGCTAGATCATTTTTCTCAGGACGTGGGTTTTGCTTACTCAAATAGCTTGCATCGAATGCAAAACACATGTCAAAGATTTTTATTTCGATATCATAGTATAATGGTGCAAATAGAGATAGAAAACCCAAGAATATCAATATAGCATGAAAAAAATGGAATAATTCTAAGATTAACATCGTCTGAATCATTTAAAGCGGTATACAATATCGCAGATCACACACTTTTCAATTGAATGCTTTCTATGAGGAGTATAGAGGATATCACACAATAGAGTAGGAAGAATAGAAAAGCGTGGATTTCATGAAGTGAATGCTAGGCGTAGATTTCTGGATTTCGTGAAGCTAAAACAATCTCACCGAGTATAGAATATTACTTAGCCTAGGTTGTCATGCACCGTCAGGTAGTCACTCTCTCACACATCATTGGATTCTCTCCCCCAAGCTTATCTATAAGCGTGGTGGCATATACAAGACTATACTTACACTCCCCATCTCTATTGATGCTCCAAAAGTAAAAGAAAATAAAAATAAAAACAATAAGAGGGAAGAAAGAGAGAAGGGGTATGAGATGGGATCGTTTTGAGCTTCCTTTCTCTTTTCTTTTCTTATTCTCAAATGTTTTTCTTTTTCTTTTTCTCTTTTTTTTCAATAGCATATATACTCAATGATCCCAAATCAAAGAGAAGGATATACAAGTATTATATTTTTTTTCTTTGGATTTCGGGGAATTTGGAGCTAGGAATTTAGTAACGGGGGAAATGCCAAATACTAGAATCGCTAAGGGGAGATTCACCAATGATTTTAAAATAGAGAATTAATTTTCAAGATATGTGGAGAAAGAAATAAATATGTCTCTCAGTTCACTCTATAAGACGTGCATGACAACTTCAGCAGGGTAATCTAATCTACTCGGCTTCGATCTCAAAAAAGCAAACTAATCCAGATTGATCACAGCTAACATCATTCAATCATCCTGAAGTGAAGTGTACAAGTCATGCAAATAGAAGTGATATAGGAAAAGAAAACGGTACTCCAGATATAAGCATTCAATGCGTGAATCTTGGTGTGTTTTCTACGATAGCATACATATGAATATTCAGACTCAGCTAATAATAGAATTTCATCCATTTTCATACGGAAAAAGTGTGGGTTACTATCTCTAAATGCAAGGCAGATCATAGCATATGATATCAGAAATAAAAGCTAAGACATGACAAATATAGCATGCATATAGAGAAAGCTAACTCCACGTCATCATCATCACAGAAAAGTCATCTCTAGCAAAAGATGAAAGAAATAAAGATAAACGAAAATAAAAACTATTTACAATGCGGCACACAAGAAAAATAAGAAAAACGTGATGCATGGTAAAAAATGAAAAAGTGATGAAAAAGTGAGTGATAAAGTGGAAAAACGTGGGGAAACTAAAAAAAGGGTGACAAAAGCAAAAAACGTGAGAACTCACTCCCCCAAGCTAAAGTGCACAGTGTCCTCAATGTGCGACGTGTGGCACACCAAGAGACGTGTAATGGGAGGGGGTGGGTATGCATGCATGATAAAAAGAAGTAAAAAGAACAAAATGAAAAATATGATGTGAATGTGATGCATGCAAGGACAAGAGTGATCCAGATATGTGTGTGTCACCAAAAATACTCTCCCTCACTCCCGGAAAAAGGATATAGAATCATATGATCAAAAAGTGGACAAAAGTAGTGATGGGAGGGGGGGTGGTCAAAAATCAACAGGACCAAGCAGAGAATGGGCATCATATCGACAAAAAATCGGGGGCATCAAGGGTGTGCCTAAGCTGGTGGTGCTGCGCCATCTCCGTCCTGAGGTGGAGGTGGGGGGGGGGGTGGTGGTGGACGTGGTACAGTCTGCTGGGTGGGTGGTGGCTGTGGCAGTCGCTCGAGGATCTGGGTCAAGCAATAGTGAATGCTGGGAAGTAGGTCGAGGCTGTGCTGCATGGCGGTGACTGTGGAAGACAAAGCCCTAAAATCGCCCCGGAGTCCACTCAACCCCCCCTCAAGAGCGCGAACGCTCTGAACTAAGGCGTCGGGGGGTGGTGGAGCGGAGGGACGGACAGGTCTAGGCTGAGCTGGTCGGGGCTGTCTAATACGGGCAGTGTAGGTGATCGGGACAGCAGGCATGGGTGTTACGGGTGCTGTGCTCACTAGTGGATGCCCAGCCTCAGTGCGAGGCTGGGACGCAGGCTGGTGTGAGGTGGAAGCAGCAGCAGTGGGAGTGGAAGAAAAAATCGGTGACGAGGCGGCAAGAGAGGTCAGTGACACAGAAGTGGGGACAGACGTCACGACGCTCTCAGATAGAACGACTACGGTGGAGACAGAAGTGTCAACCGCTGGGGAGGCAGTGTGGGGTCCAAAAGGTGAAATCCCAGCGGAGATCATACTGGCCATGGTCTCCACGACAGCAGCGAAAGAAGGCTCTCCGCACTCAACAAACGTAGGTGGGCGCTCGGGTAGCAGAGAAGTGAGTGGCTCAACTGAAAAGGGCACAGCAGTGATGGTGGCAGTGGTAGACATGATGGGCGTAGGCTCGGCAAGTGTACTCGCGACACTGGCAGAAGTGGGGACAGAAGTGTCGGGAGCGGCAGAAAGTGATGGCGCAGGCTGAGGGAACACAGGGTCAGCTGGCGGCGCAGGGTGTGCAGGTGGTGCAGGCTCAGCTCCCTCGGCCTCTAGCACGTAGGCGGTGGGGATCAGGAGATCCATCGTCGAAAGCCAGTCGTCGTGTGCTGGTCCTAAGTTTGTCCGAGCGGGGCTCGGAAGGATCATGTAGTCAGCACCGTACGGACCGTGCAACCAAACCCAGTGCCACTGACCGTACGGATGAAGCATCTTCATCCGGGCCATAACGTCTATTGATAATGCAGTGGGGCCCGGGGCTCATCGCAGGTCAGCCGGAAGGTCCTCGCCGGTCATCAGGGCTAGCAGAGTGATCAGACCGCCGCAACATATCAGGGAGCGAGCGCCCACCGATACGATGATGCGGTCCAAAAACCAGCTAGCGACGTCGATCTCAACGGCGGGGACCAACGTAACTCCATCCCTATCAAGAACTCTGGGGCGAGTCATCGCGTAGAGCATATAGAGCTCAGGCGTCGACATCGTCCCAGGCTCGTACCTCGCCAGAAAGGTGGTCGCCATAAGGCGCTGTGCTATGCGGAGGCAGGGGTGGACTATGGCTGAGGCCTTGGCCCTACTAGGGTCAAAGGCCGGTGGTAAACCTGTGATCCGGGCCCAGAAGGCGTGTGAATCGAAGTATGGGGGAGGGATGTGTGTGTGGGCGTAGGCTCGGTCGGGTGTGGGGACAGCGGGCCACTGAAAGAATGCCCTAAGCATATCGAGAGTGATCTGACACTCTCGATCCATGAGTCGGAAGGAGCATCCCTCAGTGGTCCGGGCGATCGAGCTGAGGACCTCGAGTGTCAGACGGACGTTGGTGTCCGCCGACACAGAAAGAAAGCCCCGCTAACCCATGTTGTCATACAACGTGAGCAATCCCTCGAGTACCCCCAGGCGGTCTAGGTCAGCAAGGTGTGCGAACCTGGAGGGCACTATCAAGCGCTGGGCGATACGCTCAAAAGCGACG
Source organism: Scilla litardierei (assembly GCA_030789695.1). Classification (NCBI taxonomy): domain Eukaryota; kingdom Viridiplantae; phylum Streptophyta; class Magnoliopsida; order Asparagales; family Asparagaceae; genus Scilla; species Scilla litardierei. Next base: position 105,207,406 of record CM061139.1, on the reverse strand, counting down.
CGATGTGCGTCGTCTCGGAACGTAATACCCAGCGGCCCGACAAGTGGAGCCGGTGGTGGCAGTGGGTCGACTGGGAGTGGCTATGCGAAGTGAACGGGGTCTGCAGGCTGTGGTTGTGCGGGGTGAACGGGGTCTGCAGGCTGTGGCTGTGCGGGGTGAGGTGGTGTAAGCGAAGGAGAGTCCTCCATCTCATGGGAGGGGCCGGGCTCATCCGGCCGCTTCCGCTTGGCGGAAGCTCTCCTAGACCGTGGCCGTGTCCGGGGCGGCATAGGTGCCCCGAGTGCTCACCAAAAACAGAAAAAGTGCGTCGTGCGAAAATAAGTGGAACGAATATACCGGAACACGCCGCGAGAGCAAAATAGTGGATGCGTGCGAAGACGCCGCCTCCACAAAGCCAAAAACGCTCCCCGGAAGCTCCCCTAAGCTCCCCTAAGCTCCCCAATATAGCCTGCACATCAAACGAATATATCAGCGTGTAACATTCAAAATGTATGGGGGGTTAGGGGTATAATAGATAAATATTGAAGTTAATTTGATTTAGGGGTTCGATTAGCACATGGATCGTCGAAAAATACAAGAAAAAGGAGAAAATAGGGCGAAATGGGGCTACCGGAGCTCGGCCGGCGGTGAGATCGTCGCCGGCGACTCGGGCGGAGGGGCAGCGGCGTCGGCCGGCGGTGGTCGGTCGAGCGCAGTAGTGGCGAGGTGAGATCGGGCGAGTGGGGGTCGCAGCGGTCGGGAGTAAAGGGGCGTGGGCTCGGGCGAACGAAGATTGTGACGCTTCGAATTCCGCACCGAGCCCGCATCTCTTATAAAGGAAAAGTTACGACTCGGCCGAGTGAAAGTGTCACTCGGCCGAGTGATAGTAACGAAAATATTTTTGAAAATTCCTCCCTGCTTACGACTCGGCCGAGTGGCTTTGCCACCCTCGGCCGAGTGGAAAAAGTCCATTCGGCCGAGTGGCACAAGCTACTCGGCAGTTCTCGCCCTATGAGCGTATCAGTTTCACTCGGCCGAGTGAAGATATATACTCAGCCGAGTGGCAATTATACTGAAATCAAGAAAAGAAACATAGAGTTGGGTATAGCAGACTTTTCTCGTTTGTGCGCCGCTCGGGCAGATGAACTTATATACTCGGCCGAGTAGATATTCTACTCGGCCGAGTGACCCCTGTTTTCTGCTGTTTGGCTCCGTTTGGGCTCTAATCTCTGTTTTTCTTCCTCCAGTTGATTTCTTCCTCCTCCTAAGCATCGAGCGCATCCTGGAGCGCTCTTCGTCGCCTTGTTCATCCTCCTAATGATGGATATCCCTTTCTCCTCTCCTGTCAAAGAAAAATAGGACCCGTTATCACGAATTTTTCAGGCAAACGACTCAAAACACTAATGATTTCTAAAACAAAAATAAAGAACAAAGTAAAAATAAAGCGATAACCGTCGGGTTGCCTCCCGACAAGCGCTCGTTTAAGGTCTTGAGCTCGACCCCCTTAGATTTTCAATTTAATGCGGGATATTGGGTGCATATGAGATGCACCCGTCGAATTTATCGGGAAGAACGCTCGGATTTGGATGTTGTGGCGGCGTGTTCTTCCTCAGTGCTCCTTTGTCTTGGGTAGTGTTGGGGGTGGCTCCCCCAAGCTAGTGCTTGCTCCGGGCCTTGGCTTCACCGGAGACACCGATTTCCGTATCGGTGGAGCTTTCTTCGGAGTCCTCATCTTTGAGAGCTTGCAGAGCTCTCGTATTCTTGCGACATTAGCGTCGCCTTCATCAATTTCCATGGAGAGATCGGGGGAGTGCTTCGTCTTTTCTTCTTGGCCCAAATCTGGGCCTTCTTCGAAGTCATCCTCGAATATTGCGTCGATGGAATGGGGGATCACCTCCTCAATGACCTCGTCAAGGAGGTCCATATAGTCGAGCTCCTCATGATAAGGCATGTGTTTCATTGCCTTGGGTATATGAAGCTCCACTTTGATGTTGCCGACGTTCAATGTTAGAGTCCCTTCACGTACGTCGACAATGACACCGGCGGTGGCGAGGAATGGGCGTCCAAGTATTAGCGACGTATCACCCTCCTCCTTGACATCCATGACCACAAAGTCGCATGGCAAACATATGCCTCCCGGGACTTGTAACGGGATGTCCTCTGCGATCCCTACCGGCCTTGTGATCCGACCATCTGCTAGTTGTATCCGCATGTCGGTAGGCTTCAAATCTGTGCCGGTGTTCAGTCTTCGGAACATAGAGAGAGGCATGAGTCTAACACTAGCCCCTAAGTCTACTAACGCCTTTTGTAGAGGGACGCCGCCTAAGGTGCAAGGAATTCGGAAACTCCCCGGATCTTTGAATTTGGCGGGCTCCTTCTCTTTCCTTGTGAACCAAGTCCACTCCTCAGCGAGCATGATTTTCTCCTTCCTCTTTCTTCCCGTAATCAAATCCTTTAAGAACTTGGCGTATGTCGGGATCTCCACGATAGCGTCGAGGAAGGGGATATTGAGGCTTACCCCTCTCAAATACTCGAGAAACTTGGCTAGCCGTTTCTCCATCTTTGATCTAGCTAGCCTCTGAGGGAATGGGATCGGTGGCATAAAACGGTGCTCCTCAATCTGCTGCTCCGCTCTGGACTTTTCTTCCCCTTGCGGCTCTTTCTCTCTCTCAACTTCAATGACCGGCTCGCTTGGCTCTACAATCTCCACCACGGGTTCCTCGGTAGGAATCATGACGGGAGTGGTATTCTTCCCGCCTCTCGTAGTAACTGCAACCACGGCGTTGATATGGCCGGTGTTGCCCCGTGGATTTTGCTCGGGTTGAGCCGGCAACTGTTGATTGTTTCTATTGAGCAACGCAAGTTGCTCCGTAATTTGTCCAACGACAGTTGTAAGAGAGTCTTGGCCCGCCTTCAAGGAAGCATTGATCTTCTTCTGCTCGACCATAAACTCCTCCACCTTAGCTTCAAATTCAGATCGTTGTTGAGCTTGTGGAGGGTTTGGATTTCTCCACCCTTGATTGTATCCGGGCGGCCTATAGGGTCCCACTTGTTTCCTTGGTGGGAGATTTTGTTGCGGTGGCCCCCTTGGTGGATAATGTTGTTGTTGTTGTTGTTGTGGTCGAGCTTGATACGGTAGTTGTTGCGGGGGGTTCAATGCTCCATCATTGTTGGCATAGGAGAAACCGGGATGGTTTCTAGTGGCCGGATTGGCCAAATATCCTTGGTTCCCCGCGACGTATTGAACTTGCTCCAAAGATCCCTCTCCTTGTTCTCCTCCCAAATACATAGCTTGGGATTGGTCTTGCCAATCGCACATTTGACTTGTTGGTGTGGATGTGGAAGGGGCTCCTTGGGGCTCCGTAATATATTTCTCCAGTCTCTCCACTGCCTTGTGGAGAGAATCAAACTTGTTGGCAAGCTCCGCCACGGCCTTGGCCTCATAGATGCTAGATGGCTTCAAGGAGGACGAAGAGTGTCCTCGCTCGTCGCCCCACTGTTGATTGTTCGAGGCCATCTCCTCAAGTAAGGCCGTAGCTTCGTCGGGAGTCTTCGATAGGATGGCCTCATTTTCCGTGGCATCAATAATCTGCTTGGTCCCCGGTTGGAGACCATTGTAGAAGCTATGGACGAGCTCCCAATCTTCAATGCTATGGTGGGGGCACTGATACTGCAGGCCTTTGAAGCGCTCCCATGCCTCGTAGAGTGTCTCTTGAGGTCCTTGCTTGAAGGACATGAGAGCACTCCTAATCTTCACCGTCTTGGAGGGCGGATAGAACTTGTCGATAAACGCGCTCGCCAACTCATCCCATGTGGTGAAGACTCCTTCAGCTTGCGTCCTCAACCAATAAAAAGCTTTATCCTTTAGTGTGAAGGGGAAGAGGCGCAGTCTGATGGCATCTAGGGTGACGCCCGGCATCTGGAAGGTGGCACACTTTGATAGGAAGAGCTGGATGTGGTAGTGGGGATTTTCATGGGGATTCCCATGAAAAGGATCCTGCTGCATAAGGACCACTAATCCGGTCTTCAACTCAAAGTTTTTATCGGTCGCCAACTGCGGCATAGCTATGTACGAGGTAGTGGAGGAAGTCTTAGGCTGGAGCCTATCTCGAATGGAAATAATCCTCGCCATTCTTGTCGCTAACTCTTCAGGCGTCTCCCGAACGTTCATAAACCTCCCTTCCGTATCGGGTCTCCTCTCCGCTCTGATTCTCCGCAATGTACGCTTGATCTCAGGATCAAACAGTATTTCTACGGGGTCCGCTGTGGAGCTCGTGTACATGCACGGGAAAACAAAGTTTCAAAGAAGTGATTAGCACAATGGAAGGGTTAGATAAAAAAATGAAGAAATAAAACAAAAAGAAAGAAATAGCTAGGGTGGTAGGATCAAACACAATCGCCCCCCGGCAACGGCACCAAAAACTTGATCGCGCCCGGGCGTACACCCTAAAGAGCGACCGTGTAGTCTTACCGCAAGCGCACGGTGTAGCGGCGAGCAGGTATCGAACACAGGGAGGACGTATGATAGTGCCTTCTCCGAACAACCTGGCTATAGGGACAGAAAAGTAGGAAATTGCCTTTCGGCGATGTTGTCACAATCGTCAAACAATGTAAAAAGAGATATAAAATCAAATAAAGACGCCTAGGGAATAGGGAATCCCCGCTACTCACCGTATCTCGTCATTGTGACTCATCGGTTTCACAATTGCTAGGGTAGAATGTCAGGTGAACTAGTTGCAACTGAATGTAAAACCTAGCTCACGCTCTCGCGCTGTTGCCGGTCTATAGCAAACCTAGACTCAGGTCCAATCTCTTGCAAACCCTAGCCTAGGCAAGCTAGCATTAGGATCAACGTCATCGTTCAATCGCATCCCGAGCCCACTCTCGTGCAAACTCGGGCTGCGACCTAGGTTGGGATAGTTCCTACTCGTCCAATCTCTTGCAAACGGGTATCGGTATAGAATTGCAACCGAGAATCCTAGTATCAGTCCAATCTCTTGCAAACCGATACTAAGGAAACTCAATTTCAACCCAATTCGGGTTTCTAGGGTTTCCTATCGAATCGGGATCCAATCTCTTGCAAGTCCCAATCGATATGAACACCTAGCTATCTGTATTATATCAATCCCAAACTAACCCTAATCAATCCTAGCAATAGTTCTACCAAATCGTCACAAATCGGAAATTGGGCTCGTAGGGTTCATCCCCACGCCCTAAGACGTTAAAACTACTCACAAATCATATTGCTAATGGAAGAATAATCAATAGAAACAACAATGGAATTCATAGCAATATTCAAAATAGCAATAAAAATAGGATTTTTAATAGAGAGGGAGACAAACCAATGTAGCTTTCCAAGCATCTAACAAAATAACACTTTTCTCTCCTCTCCAATCACAAGAATTAAACTCTAAAAAATCTAATCTAAAAAGGCTGCCAAAAGCAATAGAAAAAGATCCCTAAACTAGGTTAGAATTTGGGGTTAAATACCCCCAAAACTGCCCAAAAATTCGTGACCAAACTGCCCCTGCGCGGCTCCAAAATCGTGATTTCTGCTACATGCAGCGCTACTCACTCGGCCGAGTGACAAATGTCAGTCGGCCGAGTGAGGGACCCTGACGGATTCCAGTAACTCTGGGGTCTTGGGGGTCGTCACATCGGGCGTCACTCAGCCGAGTGAGTTGTCGTCACTCGGCCGATGGGCTTATCTTCACTCTGGCGGACGGCAATTGCCACTCGGTCGAGTCGGGCTTCTGCTGCTCAGACTAACGGATTACAGTAAGTTGGCTCTTTTTGATGGCGGTCGTCTGGGTTCCACTCGAGCGGACGGGATACGTCACTCGGCCGAGTCAGCTTCTGATGCTCGGCCGAGTGCACGCTGATATATTGCTTGGAGCGTGTCCGATCTGGCCGGCCGAGCGGGGTCTCGTTGGTCGGCCGAGTGACTCCTTCACTCGGCCGAGTGAGATACTGAAGATGCCCAAATTGCGTATTTTTGCCTCCTCGTCGCTCCTACGACGTTCTTTCTTCTTCCGCTCCTCTCCAATCTCAAAATACCCCTCAGGGAAGTCGTCGGTGACACTCCGGAGTGGGTGTATCTCGGAATCACTCCAAATCGCTCCAAATCTCCTGAAATACGACAAAAACAACAAATCGTGAAAAGTATCGCAATGTTGTCGATAAATCGTGAAAAACGTGATTTGAGCGATTCAAATGGCATGCAATCATGCAGAAAAAAGGTGTAAAATATGGAGTGATCACTCGCACAGAGAGAGAGAGAGAGAGAGCGAGAGATAGAGAGAAAATACACCAATTCCCGTCTCTATTTATTACATATACACACTACAGAACCAAATAACTCGATTTAACTGATCATATTTACTAATAACTTCAGAGTCCTGCCCTTTTGTAAGTTCCTTGAATTAAAATAATGAAAACAGTTTCTTCACGTACTCTCTGTTTAGAAATCATTAAACATGGTTCTGCGAACGATTCACATTCTATGCTGATTTCTCTTCGTTTGTTCTTTCGACATACCCTGGTACTCTGAGATCGCGTCATTTCTACTGGGAATTTATTATATTCTAGGCGCAGTAATTTATTCAACCCCTATCCACTCACCAACCCCCCCCCAACACATAGAACTTGCATGACCAACTGAGAAAATTATGAATCCTGAAAAATAAAACCTGAGAAATTGACACGGGTTATGACAAGGGAATTTTTTGTGCGTAAAAGCGTTGTACGATAATTTTGATTTGTTTTGTTTCATTGTTTGGGTCATAAGCTAATACTGATAGCATTGTCTATATGTTACCACCCCACAGTATAAATCATACACCTACCCTGATACATTGCCATTTTAACTTTAGCTTTCCAACCCTTATTATGCACGTAATGCTTTCCATCCCCCAAACTTGTGTCCAGAATACAACCATCTATTATGTGAGCATCCTGTTTAACGAGTCTATAATAGATTTTATTTAACACCTTTGCAATGTTGAAATTATATATGATTTTCAACATTAAACATGTTTTATATGGTTGTTTAACTTTTTTTCTTTCGTACATAGATTTCCTATTACTATTTACCATCTATAATGTTATTTTATTTTAACGTTTATTTTAGCTAGATCAGTTGGACGTTGTCATAATTTTAACATCCCCAAGACTTTTTCATTTCCACTTGCTTCACACCAACATGCGTCCGGTATGGCATTTGCTAATATAAATCATTGTGTTACATACTTCACGTACTATTATTACTTAACCTAACCCTGTAATCTCAATTTAGGCATATGCTGATAGTTTCGTAGCCAAAAACATATTAGCTCAATGCAAAAGGAGACATCGTGAACATGACCATAGAAACATATCTCAAGTTTCCGAAGGGTCGGCCTCACACACTACTATGATTTGTGAACACGATGTTGAACCATTTGCCAGGATTTTATCCACTTACATGTACATAATTTATATTCTGCCCTACTGTAATTTAATTGTATTTAGTTTCGGTTGTACTTTTGGTAGTTCCTTAGCTCAACGCCGAAGGAGAGCACGAGAGAAAGAACAAAGAAAGGTTTCTCGATTTATGCCTCCTAACATCTCACTCGATATACCAAAAGTAACAGCTTCACCATCAACTTCCCTAATTGAAGTTGTGCATGAGGTCTCTGCCTCGCGAAATGATACTTTTTCTGAACAAGATGCTCTACCTTCTGCCAGGTTATCTATGTTATTACCCACTTGCATTTACATAAAATCTACTATTCTTGCGATAATGTAATTTAATTGTATTCCTTTTTGTTTTGCCTTTGGTTAGATCCTTATCTCCACGTAAAAGGAGAGAACGAGAGAAACAACAACGGAACGTTACTCGATTTATCACTCATAAAAACACACTAGATATACATCAAGAAACTCCTTCATCATCGACTTCCCTAACTGAGGAGGTGCATGAGGTCTTAGGCTCGCGAAATGATACTATTTCTGAACGATATGCTCCGCCTTCTGCCAGGTTTTCTATGTTATTATCCGATTGAATGTGCATAAAATCTATGTTCCTTGAGCTATTTTAATTTAATTGTTTTCATTTTTGGTTTTACTTTGGGCAGTTCCTTAGTTCAACGTAGAAGGAGAGAACGAGAGAAAGAACAATTAAACATTTCTCGATTTATCACTCCTAACAACATTCTAGATATACGTCAATTACCACCTTCATCGTCAATTTCAGAACAAGATGCTGAACCTTCTGCTAGGTTATCTATGTTATTTTCGACTTGCATGTACATAAAATCAACTATTCTTGTGATACCATAAAATAATTTTATTTATTTTGGTTTTAGTTTGGGTAGTTCGTTAGCTCAACACAGAAGAGGAGAAGGCATTTCTCGATTTATGCATCCTACCAGCATACTCGATATACCTCGATTAACACCAGTATTATCAACTTCCCTACTTGACAAGTTTCATGATGGCTCAGCCTCCAGCGTTGATAATGTTTTTGAACAAGATGATGGACAATCTGCCGGGTTATCTTCCTTTGTCTCTGCTTCCATGAACATAAAATCATTTCTATTCTACATTACTCTAATTGTACTTAATTTTGTTTTTACTACAGATAGGTCCTTTGCTCAACGCAGAAGGATAGAACAAGAAAAAGAACAAGTAAACCTGTCTGGTTTTATTTTTGCCCAAGATGCTGATCATCAAACCAGGTTAGTATCCAATTGATCAAACATAATACTTAATCTATATTACTATAATTTGACATTAAACTAGATTCTGTAGGTCAATTCCAAATATACTTTGTCACCCAACAACTGTGGAATCTGTTCGGCATTCTCTTGGCTTAATGAACATTTCATGCCCGCATTGCTCAGCTTTACATTGGTTGGATGAACAATTGTCAAGGTCAACTTTGACAACTCATCTTTTTGGAACATGCTGTTTGCAAGGAAAAGTAAAATTAGATACTCTTATTGATCCCCCTACATCAATTCGCGAATTATATGATGGTAACAATGAGCAATCAAAATCATTTCGAAAATATGCTCGGGAATATAACGCAGCTAACGCATTTACCAGTCTTGGTGCTACATTGGATCAAAGATTGATTCCAGGAAGAGGTCCTACATCTTTTACTATTCATGGAGAATTACGTCATCGAACAGGATCACTCCTACCACAACTGAATCAAACAGCAAGTTATTGTCAACTTTACATATATGATCCTGCTTCTGCTATAGAGTTACGAATTAATAGAAATCCTCATTTGAGAACGGATGTCTTACTTCTAATTCAAAATTGTCTATCAGGCATAAACCCATTCATCCATCTATATCATCAAGCTTATTCTGTCTTAATTCAAGCAAATGTATCTGGTCATGATCTCCCTGTATATCTGCATTATAATTCAACAAAAGATCGACGCCGCTATAACCTCCCGACTATAGATGAGATTGCAGTTATTTTACCTGGAGATGGCTATTGACCTACCAGGATGCGAGATATTGTTTTACATCTTCGAGGAAATAATCAACTCATGCAAATCAATGAGGCTCATCCTGCTTATTTGCCATTGCATTATGTCTTATTATTTCCTCATCTCCAGCTTGGATGGGAACCAGAGTTGAAGCAATGGGATCCAGTGCGCAATCAATCCTCATATAGACGCCTTACCATGTGTGAGTTTTATAGCTTCCGTCTGTTTGAAAGACATACTGAGTATTCGTCAATTTTGCGAGCTGGTAAATTGTTCCAAGAGTTCATAGTTGATGCTTGGGCAGCAACTGAACAAAATTTTTTGACGTTCATCAAACTAAATCAGCAAAAAATCCATTCTTAACTCTATCAGGGTCTTGCAGATATCGATGCATATGTCAGTTGTGACCAAATTGGCCAGCGGATGATAATTCCTTCATCTTTCACTGGAAGTGCACGCCACATGTTTGACATTTTCCAATACTCGATGGCTATCACACGATATAATCACCACCCAGATATATTTCTAACCATGACTGCAAATCCAAAATGGCCTGAAATATCTAATGCTCTTCTACCTCACCAAAAGTCTATCGATCGACCCGATTTAGTTGCCCGTGTTTTTGAGTTAAAAAGAAAGGCTTTAATGAAGGAGGTTGATGCTAAAAATATATTCGGAAGGAAATTAGCACATGTCTTCACCGTTGAATTTCAGAAACGTGGGCTTCCACACATGCATGCTCTTTTCTTCCTTCATGGTCCAGATAAGATCCATACATGTGATCAAGTTGATAAGATTGTCTGTGCTGAATTTCCTGATCCTTCTCAAGATCTGAAACTATTCGATACCGTTATAAAATGTATGGTGCACGGTACATTTGGTGCTCGAAATCCAAGTTCTTCATGTATGGATAATGGTAAATGTACTAAGAAGTACCCGAGAACTTATGTAGATTCAACAACAATGGATCGTGATGGATATCCTATATATCGTCGTCGTAATAATGGACATATATATAGTATAAGGGGTCATCAGTTTGATAACCGAGATGTTGTCCCATACAATATGTATCTTTCTAGACGATTTAATTGTCATATTAATGTCGAAGTTTGTGCCGGAATAAGATGTGTCAAATACATTCATAAGTACATTTATAAAGGTCATGATCGAACAACAATGGTGTTGGGTGCAGTAGATGAGATCCAGCAATACCTTGATGCAAGATATATTGGACCCCCCGAGGCAGCTTGGCGTTTATTTGAACATCTTTTACATCAGGAGATCCCATCAGTACAATGATTGATGCTTCATTTGCCAGGGCAACACTGTGTTATTTTTAATCCAGATGAAGACCATGCTACAATATGGTCTAGAGCTGAAAATGAGAAGACAACTTTGACTGAATTTTTTACATGTTGTGATTTACATGAGTCAGCACATGATCTCACTTACCAAGAATTTCCTCAAAAGTTTGTTTGGAATAAATCCACAAAGGTCTGGACTCCAAGAAAATCTGGATATTCAATTGGTAGAATGTATTTTGCATCTCCAAACTCTGGTGAACGCTTTTATTTACAGTTGTTACTAACAGTTATTAGAGGACCAACATCATGGGAAAATTTACGCACTGTCAATAATGTTGAGTACCCTACATTCAAAGCAACATGTGTTGCAAGAGGTCTTCTCGAAGATGATTCAGAATGGAAGCAATGTCTACACGAAGCTTCAATTATGAAAACAGGATATCAATTACGACGACTGTTTAGTATTATTCTTATTGAATGTTCACCGATCGACCCACTTGCATTATGGAATCAATTCTCAATGCAAATTTGTGACGACCTTCAACATAAAATTACTATCCAGTTTTCAATTTCTACACCCTCTCAATGCCAACTTGAAGATTACGGCTTATTTCTGATCAATGAATTGCTCGAGGAGTATGGTAAGTGTCTATCTGACTTTCCACCGATGCCACTTCCTACTGGAAATTGGAATGCGATAGTTGGCAATCGATTGTTGCATGAACATCAGGAACTTATAAATAAGTCGAAACATTTGGATGCAGTGAAAAATGTTGACTGCCTTAATGATGCACAACGTAGTGCTTATTCAGCAATTACTTCGTCCGTTTTTGAAAATAAAGGTACTACATTTTTCTTAAGCGGCGGTGCTGGAACTGGAAAGACATTTCTGTACAATGCTGTAGCAACAATGTTGTGCAGTCTAGGAAATATAGTTATTACTGTTGCATCATCTGGTATTGCATCATTGTTACTAATCGGAGGTCGGACTGCACATTCAACATTTCGCATCCCTTTAGATGTGCATGATAATTCAATTTGCAGTTTTAGTAAACAATCCATACATGCACAATTATTCAGAAAAGCAAAATTGATAATATGGGACGAAGTTCCTATGCAACATCGGCATTGTGTTGAGTCAGTGGATCGGTCGTTGATGGATATTTGTGATAATAATAAACCATTTGGTGGTATTACTGTTGTTCTTGGTGGGGACTTCCGACAAATCTTGCTAGTAATACCAAAGGGGGTTCGAGAAGAAATTGTTGGAGCCTCATTAAGACGATCTGCATTATGGTGCGCTATACAAGTTTTGATCTTGGATCAGAATATGCGTTTGTCTGACTCGTCTGTTGAAAATAATAATTTTGCAAACTTTATTTTGGATGTATTTGTCTGAATACTTTATGCTTTTACTAGACATTTTTCACTTAACTTACCATTGACTAAATTAATTTCTGCTTATGCATCTGGTCGGGACAAACCCTTCAGAAGTGGTTGAGCTTCCCTCCAACATTTTTAGGTGCAAGGATTTAAATGAGTTATTATTAAGAATTTATCCCCATCTAGATGTTGAGGGAACGGTGACTCCGGCATTTCTTACTGAACGAATAATTCTTTCCGCGCGTAATGATGATTTTAACTATATAAATTCTGCTGCATTGCAAATTTATCCTGGTCAACAGATAACATATCTGGCTGCAGACAAACTTGCTGAATCTGAATATACTGATCCTTCCATTATAAACCGGTATCCAACTAAATACATAAACTCTTTGGATCCTCCTGGGTTGCCCCCATTTAAACTTGACCTTAAGATTGGTTGTCCAATTATTTTGCTTCGAAATATTACACCAAAAGATGTTCTATGTAATGGCACTCAGCTAATGGTTGTAAGATGCGCATCCCGTGTGATTGAAGCTCAAATTTTGAATGGTAATAGTGCCGGTAGTTTGGTTTTTATTTCAAGAATATCTTTGTCACCATCGTCTACAGAATTACATATTCATATGACAAGACGACAGTTTCCTGTTCGTGTAACTTATGCCATGACAATTAATAAATCTCAATGAAAATCTGTGAAGTTTGTTGGTTTAGACTTGCGTAACCCAGTTTTCAGTCATGGACATCTTTATGTAGCACTTTCTAGATGCACGTCTTTTGACCATGTTAGTGTCCTTCTTCAGTCTGGTTCAAATAACACAGTTAACATTGTTTACCCAGAAATCCTGCTATGAATATCTCTGATGTCTGTTATATGTAAGTTTTTATAATTTTCTTTATATCTGTTTCTTTATTATATTCATTTAGTAATTCTTAAAATTAATTTTGAGAATCAATTTTTGTCGATCATGCAGGTAGAGCGTACGCTACCACGCTGCATAATGTGGACAAGCATTGCTATTTACGTACATGTAATAAAATATTAAATCTAAAGCATGTCATTTTATGATTTAAATTTTCTTTTAAAATATTGATTTGTATTTTTGTACAGATGAATGCTGCTAAGGACCCTTATTTGCAGAAGACTATAAGGCACTAATAAATATTTTTTCCTATATACTTGATTGCATTTTTTTATTAATCATTTTTTACATATAGGTTACTTTGCTTCAAAACAATAATATGGATGTCAAACTATGTGATTATATGAGAATTTGGTTTGATAAGGTACGCTTGACATTACAGAATTAATCATTTTCATATTAAGATTATTTAAAATCAGTAACTATTTATTATTATTATCTTCAGAAATTTGCAAAACGATCGGTAGAAGGAAATGCTTCATCTAATATGGATGCAAAATTAACATGTTTTCCTGAGGTAACATATAAAAAGTCATAATTTTTGCCCATATACATTGTTTTTTTACATCATAAATAACATTTTCGCTACAGAATTGGAAGATGGTCCTTGCTGAGCTTAATTGGTTACACAAACCACGATCATCAACCATCCAACTGAATACGGTAAATAAATTATTAATTTCATATTAATAATATTAGCAAATATATATCTTAATTTCCATAACAAATTTTTGTCCGTAAATTTTCCAGGTTATTGCGCATCCACATAACACTCCATTATGGCTTACGATTGATACTTTTTCTCTTCACAATGTTTTCATGAGAAAGTTTTCTACTGCAGCATGAGGGATTATTTTAACATCCAACTGAAAATCATCGGATGTTCTCTACCAGCGAGATACTTCATATCTTTTGAGATTTGTATCCTTGGTTCAAATCTCCCAAATGTAGTCCTCAATATCTTGGACTATTTTGCACATAACTACTTTGCACAAGCAATGCTATTTCCATACTAAATTACTGTATTAACTTCATGTGTCTGTACTAATAGCAATGGCGATTTTTATTTACCCTTTGGGATAGATTGGAACATCAAAAAAATTTTATAACCTAAAATGTAACATTTCTTTATTCTGTTATCATGTAAAATAGTATTATCCTACATTTGAACCAGGCTATTTGCAAATAAAATTACCCTTTGTCTTCAATGTTGATGCTTTTGTCGAATTTTCTGTTTAATTGCAACTTATAATGGTCGTTATTTACGGAAATATTGAGTAAATGGTAAATGGAAACTTCTGTAATTCAAATTTTGCCTCTCCATTATTTTTATTTTTCTTCTCTTTAAGACCTATCCACTATTTTCGACTAAATTTGAAGATACTAACTTTTGTAAGGACGATTTTCGCAAGGAAATAACTTTCTTCTTATCGTAAATTAATTTTTATCATAGATGAATTTTCCTACGTGGGATCAAATTTTGTGAGGGAGTAGATATCCCTGTGAAGCGTGGGAGTGGTTGGTTGTAGCATTGGCTGTTTTGGTGAAACCCAAACAAAAAATGCCACCACATTCCCCTTATTTGCAAATTCTCCTTTCTTTTTCCCTGCAACTAAAATGCCACTCATCTTCCCCCTATTTACACGTTTCACATCGCTCCTTTCCCGCTCTGCACCGACGTGTTTTTGCACTTTAGTCCCTCCTGTTGTGCCTCCGCGATGACTTACCAATGCTTTCTTTTCGCACATCATTGTTGCCCCGGGAGACGACATCCACGTCATTCTTGTGCCCGGGAGACAACTACAACGTCTTCATTTCCCCCGTTTACTGACTTCCCTCCTCGGTTTATCACCCGGGAAACGCCTAACCCAATTTTTCTTTTCGCCGTCAATATTGCCCCAGGGATACGACTTCAACGTAATTCTCACGCCCGGTAGACAAATAACCTGTCGCCATTTCACACGTTAACAGACTATTCTCCTCGGTTTCGCACCCAGAAGACGACGTTCACCGTGCCCTACGGGCACGGGTTATTACTAGTATATATATACAGGGTAAAGTGTTCCTAGGGTGCCTCCTTAGATTCAATCTAAGGAGTCGCCCCCATTTCCCCCCATCTCCCACGTTTTTTTTCGGATTTTTTTTTCATGGAGTTGTTGTTCACCTCATGGATGATCAACATACCAAATTTCAAGGGATTCCAATACTTTTTGAGCCCCCATCTACCCCTTGCAACTTCATGGGGTTTTAAGCATGTTTTCAGACCGTTGAAATTGCAAGGGGTAGATGGGGGCTCTAAAAGTATTGGAATGACTTGAGTTTTGGTATGTTGACCATCCATGATGTGAACAACAACCTCATTAAAAATTAAATCCAATAAAAATGTGGGATATGAGTGAAAATGGGGGCGACTCCTTAGATTCAATATAAGGAGTCACCCTAGGAACACTTTACCCATACATATATATATCTATTATACATTTGACAGCGATTTTTGAATCCTAGGGCTGACTAGGACAAGCTGACTAGGACAAATGGGTTGATAGAAAGAGGGCCAGGATTTGATCTTGAAAAATCAACGGTTCGGATGAGAGTTTGAAAAAAAAATTTAGATTGAAACTTTTGAATTTGGGAGTAAACGTATACAGAGAAAAAGTGCTGCACACTCTGTCTCTTGATTCGAGTTCAATATTACATATTTAACCCCCCATTTAGCCCTATTTTGTGCTCATGTGATGCTACATTGTTCTCTAATTCATACGTATTTTCTACACATTTATTTATTAGAGAAAACACCTTATTTGAGCACAAAACAGCAATTAACGAAGTATTTCTGCACTTTTTATATTTTTCCTAGCTTGGTCTCGATCTCACGATTCCAACGACTATTTATTTGTATTTTTCTGAGATCTGTGCTAATTACTATGAATTTTTGAATGCAGAATACCATTTAAATGGAGAAATATGCACGAAAATACGAAAATACGGTCACCGCACGAATCTTAAAGGACACGTGGCCGTATCTCAGCGTCTCCCGCTTTATCCGACGGCAGCTGAATAACGGGCGACGTGGCGTAATCGTGGCCGCACGATTGAGATCCAACGGTCTCGGAGATTCCGATTCGAATTCAAACGCAGCGGGCGACGTGGTCTTCTATCGCTCGTCGGATCTTGATCCAACGATCCAAGAGCGCGGGAAATTAGCGGGCGATGTGGGACACGCTCAACCGCCCGATCTTTATCCAACGGCACTGATCAAATCGGTGCAGTATCAATTCGCGTGGCGACGAGGCATCTTTTGGGCGGTTGAATCTCGATCGAACGGCATACCGCTCGCCCGCTCGAACGCGGATCGCAGCGGATAATCGAGCGACGTGGCACAAGGTGAAGCGCCCGATCGTGATCTAACGGCGGAGAGCACTCCCGCGTTTGAGATGAAGCGAACGACGTGGATAACGATCTCGACCGTCCGCTGATCGATCCGACGGTCAGGGGGAATACGAGTAGCGCTCGGAGATACGTCGACGTGGCTCCATCTGCATCATCCGTTCTATGATCTGACGGCCCATATTATATTCAAGCTGAGCTCGGAGTTGTTAACGAGCGCTGGCTTGTGGACCCGCGAAGCTGGACACGTGTCGAAGCGTGGTCAGATCTCGCTTGATCGTGCAGCCATTATTTGGTCCGATCGAGATCAACGGATCGGATGCATTTGGGCACGATATTGGTGCGGGTTTAGACCCGTTAACACATACTAAACCCGCAATGAGCGTATATAAGGTATTTTAGGGTTTTTTGGGCATATACAAGCAGATTGGGGCGTATTTTGGGCGTATTGGAGGCTCTAGGAGCCGTATTTCCCCTCTGAAAAATTCTGTAAAATTCCAGAGGCTTATTTTATTATTTCCAGAGAGTTTGAAGTCGAAACTTGGAGATTTGGTGATGAATTCCTAAACTTTTACCTTGTATTTTAGTGTTTTTCATCGTATTTTGCTATTAGATCAATGTATTTGGCTATGAAACTAGTTTATTCTTGCATTATGAGTAGCTAATTCTTAATTGTGCATGGTATGGCATAGTTAGGGGATGTGATTTGTGTTTATTTGGTTGAATTCCTTGTGCTAAAACGTTAAACGTCGTTAAAATTGTAATCTTTTGTTCGTAAATCGTCTCTTTCATCTTCCAAAAGAAGTGATTGAGTTGATGATCGCCCCAAAAGGGTGAGTTTTGATCTCCCCAAAAGGGAGTTTCATACCGTAGTTTTGATCTCTCCAAAAGAGAGTTTCATATCGTATTATAACTTTAGCGATGATCTTATTGAATATTTTTCTTGAACCCCCAAAAGGGCATCTTCCGATGAATTGCTCTCAAAAGGAGAATTCATTGAGTTATATTGGGTATTTTCCGGTGAATTGCTCCCAAAAGGAGAATTCATTGCGTTATACTTGTCAACCAAATTAATACGAATCATTGATCCTAACGAACCCATACCATGTGCATACTTTTTATAGATATTTTTTCTTACACGATTTTCCTCGTTCATATTGTTCACGTGTTCACCACACCATCATCACCATCACCATTGAAGTGGTTAGTTTCTTTTCGTAGGCTTTCTATTTGATTTGAATTGTGGTTGCAAAAGATTTCTTCCCGTGGATTCGACATCTGGACTCCCAGATTTTACTACTTGTACGGACTCTTGCACTTGAGAGAGAGCACCCTTTCGGAGCCCACCAAGTTTTTGGCGCCGTTGCCGGGGAGGAATGGTTTGTGACTACGGTTTATTTCATTTAGAGGACCTTCGGTGAGATCTTTCCACTTTACTGTACATAAACTTTTTTTTATTATTTTATTTTAATTTTTAAAAATGGAATATATGAACTTCTATTGCACAAACAATCTATATGATGCAAGGTATGCTAATGCACACAAACATAGAATGGAGAAGCTCAAAATTGTTAACTTTAATCAAACTGACTGTGAAAATTTCTTTCAGACCTGGAGGAGGTTCACAGACATTATATCGAGCTATCCGCAGCATGGGTACACAAATGAAGAGCTTATGGCGTCCTTGCTAGATGGACTACAACCACAGCTGCAGGAATTATTGGGAGACATGACGCCGACAGAGGCGTGGGAATACATGGAGTCTCTGCAAGAAAATGATGAAACCGGGGAAGAGACGTCAGAGAGCGATTCAACGGAGCCTTCGTGCCTTGATCAAGAAGAGCAAAGCGTAGACGTACCTTTACAATCCTTGAAAGAGGACGCTTACCTGATTATTCAGAAACAGGAGGCCACATCCCATCAATTCCAAGAGAATTTCCTTGCTCGGAGTCGGCAGATTCAGAAATCCTTAGAAAATCTTAATTTGATTGCCGCTTGCTTAGAAGAAAATAATTCTTTTGATATTCAACTTAAAGAATCTAATACGAGTTCATCTTCTATTACAGGTATATCGAGCGAGCCATGTCACGTTGAGGACACGAATATAAATATACACATGGCAGAAAGTGTGTGCAAAAGAGAGGACGAGCTAGCAATTTTGGATGAACGAGAGGAGGAGACAGCTAGAGACAAGGGTTTTGAGATTATCGCCATGGATTCAGAACCAAGCCCTCCTCTAGTTTTGTCCCAAAATCATTTACCCCTCTCCCCAACGATCGAGCATCATACCGAGAGTAGTGCATATCTTTCAGGGAGTAGTCGTCAACTTGCTTTAATTTCTTTCACTTATTTTGATGACTACATTTGGAATACTTTCATTGTGAATAATTTTAAAATAATTTGGACTGACATAACTCATCTCTCGCAGGACATTGGCAAACAGCTTATATAGATGCTTGGAGTTGTGTTGCTGGGGTCCAAATTAGTTTTTGGAGGAAGAATAATCGCAGAGAAGCGCAATGAGCAAATTGAACAACTTCCTCCACCATTAAAGATTCAGGATCCGCCATTTGATCACGGTGTGTTCTTTCCAGTAGTGTAGATTTTTATATGCTTTCTAGGTTGCTGGCTTGAATAAACTCGTGCACCTTTCGACATTGAGGACAATGTCCATCTTTAGTTGGGGGTGTGTGTATGAGCCCTTAGGATTTTTTTTAAGAATAAATCACCAAATCTCATCATTTTAAAACTCCTTCATATGCCTCAAATACGGATGATTACGCATTAATTGAGTTCTAAAAATTGTTTATGGCTTGATTAAATTATTTTTCCTTCATGGAATTACCGTTAATATGCTATTCATGAAAATTTTCAATTTCCATGATTAATATCTCGAAATAGTTTGAATTTATTTCATGCATGCTAATGTGATGAAAAAGCTTAAGTATACACGATTTATTAGAAATGTTTTCAAGTTGAAGAGGAATGTGGCCATGGTTATTAATGTTTATGTTCGAAAATATGGGTGTTGAGTTGCTTACAAAGAAAAAAGAAATGAATGAATAAATGAATGAAGAAAAATGAACGAATAAGTATGTCACTAATAAATAACTTGGTTGGCTCGAGTAATACAGTCTGAGGGTTCCTTTTTGGCCTAATGCCATATTATCGTCTGATTTGGGAGCCATTGACCGGAACCTCACTCATTTGATGGAGCGATCCAAGTTATACTTTTTTCTGCGAATGTTGCTTGATGCGCGTTACGCGGAACGAATAAAAGAAAAGAAATGGTGAATATACTAAGCAACTTCAATACCCATGTCTTAAATGATTATTTTGATAGGCCAATTCCTTGGAAACAAGAAAACTGGAATATAACGACGTGTTATACTTTCGCTTGCGTAAAACGATGCTTGCATGTTATTTATTCATACTAAATTAGAGAAAATATCATGTGATTGATTTTGTTCATGGATGTGTATATTGATGGTCAAGATCATGTTAGAATGCGTATTATTGAGCCATGCCATGAGCAATTTGAAAGAACTTATTGTTTTATTTCTCATCCGTATTAATCGCTATTTTTTGCTAGAGACTAGCAAATCGCTAGTTGGGGGGTGTGATTCGGGTTCAATATTACATATTTAACCCCCCATTTAGCCCTATTTTGTGCTCATGTGATGCTACATTGTTCTCTAATTCATACGTATTTTCTACATATTTATTTATTAGAGAAAACACCTTATTTGAGCACAAAACAGAAATTAACAAAGTATTTCTGCACTTTTTATATTTTTCCTAGCTTGGTCTCGATCTCACGATTCCAACGACTATTTATTTGTATTTTTTTGAGATCTGTGCTAATTACTATGAATTTTTGAATGCAGAATACCATTTAAATGGAGAAATACGCACGAAAATACGAAAATACGGTCGCCGCACGAATCTTAAAGGACACGTGGCCGCATCTCAGCGTCTCCCGCTTTATCCGACGGCAGCTGAATAACGGGCGACGTGGCGCAATCGTGGCCGCACGATTGAGATCCAACGGTCTCGGAGATTCCGATTCGAATTCAAACGCAGCGGGCGACGTGGCCTTATATCGCTCGTCAGATCTTGATCCAACGGTCCAAGAGCGCGGGAAATTAGCGGGCGACATGGGACATGCTCAACCGCTCGATCTTAATCCAACGGCGCTGATCAAATCGGCGCAGTATCAATTCGCGGGGCGACGTGGCATCTTCTGGGCGGTTGAATCTCGATCGAACGGCGTACCGCTCGCCCGCTTGAACGCGGATCACAGCAGATAATCGAGCGACGTGGCACAAGGTGAAGCGCCCGATCGTGATCTAACGGCGGAGAGCACTCCCGCGTTTGAGATGAAGCGAACGACGTGGATAACGATCTCGACCGTCCGCTGATCGATCCGACGGTCAGGGGGAATACGAGCAGCGCTCGGAGATACGTCGACGTGGCTCCATCTGCATCGTCCGTTCTACGATCTGACGGCCCAGATTATTTTCAAGCTGAGCTCGGAGTTGTTAACGGGCGCTGGCTTGTGGACCCGCGAAGCTGGACACGTGTCGAAGCGTGGTCAGATCCCGCTTGATCGTGCGGCCATTATTTGATCCGATCAAGATCAATGGATCGGATGCGTTTGGGCGCGATATTGGTGCGGGTTTAGACCCGTTAACACATACTAAACCCGCAATGAGCGTATATAAGGTATTTTAGGGTTTTTTGGGCATATACAAGCAGATTGGGGCGTATTTTGGGCGTATTGGAGGCTCTAGGAGCCGTATTTCCCCTCTGAAAAATTCTGTAAAATTCCAGAGGCTTATTTTATTATTTCCAAAGAGTTTGAAGTCGAAACTTGGAGATTTGGTGATGAATTCCTAAACTTTTACCTCGTATTTTAGTGTTTTTCATCGTATTTTGCTATTAGATCAATGTATTTGGCTATGAAACTAGTTTATTCTTGCATTATGAGTAGCTAATTCTTAATTGTGCATGGTATGGAATAGTTAGGGGATGTGATTTGTGTTTATTTGGTTGAATTCCTTGTGCTAAAACGTTAAACGTCGTTAAAATTGTAATCTTTTGTTCGTAAATCGTCTCTTTCATCTTCCAAAAGAAGTGATTGAGTTGATGATCGCCCCAAAAGGGTGAGTTTTGATCTCCCCAAAAGGGAGTTTCATATCGTAGTTTTGATCTCTCCAAAAGAGAGTTTCATATCGTATTATAACTTTAGCGACGATCTTATTGAATATTTTTCTTGAACCCCCAAAAGGGCATCTTCCGATGAATTGCTCCCAAAAGGAGAATTCATTGAGTTATATTGGGTATTTTCCGGTGAATTGCTCCCAAAAGGAGAATTCATTGCGTTATACTTGTCAACCAAATTAATACGAATCATTGATCCTAACGAACCCATACAATGTGCATACTTTTTATAGATATTTTTTCTTACACGATTTTCCTCGTTCATATTGTTCACGTGTTCACCACACCATCATCACCATCACCATTGAAGTGGTTAGTTTCTTTTCGTAGGCTTTCTATTTGATTTGAATTATGGTTGCAAAAGATTTCTTCCCGTGGATTCGACATCTGGACTCCCAGATTTTACTACTTGTACGGACTCTTGCACTTGAGAGAGAGCACCCTTTCGGAGCCCACCATCTCTCTCTTCACGCGAAGAGGCATGCGCTGGGGGAATGAAAGCCTCATTGATCTGCGAGCCACCGTAATAATTCATTTCTAAAAAAGATCACACCCGCAATAATTTTCCCTCGAGATGCTCCTTTCTCATATGGATCAAAATCCCAACTCCAGAAATACTAACCCTAAAACATTTACAATCCCCCCATCACTCAGCTGTGGGTGCAGGATCAAGCTGTGGCGGCATGGTCGGAGAAGAGGAGCAGCTTTGATCCTGCACCCCCGCAATAATTTTCTTCACCGACGGGTCCAGCGGCATCGGCCTTGCCATAGCGCGCCAGGCGACGGCCGAGGGGGCCAGGGTCTCCATCCTCGCCTGCAGTCGCCCCAAGCTCGAGGAGGCCCGGGAGACGATCTGGTGTGTAATCAGGGGGTGTTCTGGTCGCACGAGCTCGAGACGCAGGATCTGGACGATGTGAGGTTCATGATGGAGGTCAATGTGATGGGGACGTTCCATCTCATGAAGAGGAGGACCAAGGAGACTGGGCTTGCGGGGTCGGTCGCCATTGTGTCTTCTCAAGCTGGACAGGTGAGATTTCTTTAAAAAAGTTTCTTTTTAAAATGTTCTTGACTGTAATAGCCATTTTTTTTGTATAGAATTAACTTAATCATCAATTTCAACTGTCTCTTGCCGTTAATTAACTCAGTGATTGATGAAACCTTTTCGTTATTTTCTCTCAACTTTTCCCATAAATTAAGGGATTAAGAACATTACGTCTCATAGATTAAATATTTGGGGTTTGTATTTGATGGATATGCATTGATTCAGACTAGGTGCTTTTTTTTGCTTTTTTGACAGTCCAGGTCACCTCAGGCACTAATGCTTTAGTCACTGGAGAAAATAAAGGAATCAGGTATAAACCTCTTCATCTTCTATACACATCTTTGAGAAACAATTAGATGTATATTGAATTATTTGCATAATTATCTCTTAAAACATATTAGTTCTTAGTACAATTGAATTATTTGCATAATTATTGTTGCAATAGTCATTAATCAAATGAAATAGCTAGATCCACTAAACTGATATCATGTTAGCTGTTTTTCCCCATAATCATTGCAATTTGAATTGCATGGTACTATACAGTTGATCACAACCAAATTCTTTGGCCCGTGAATTATAGGTAAGCAACAGTCTCAACGTTGAAACCCTTAAATTAAAAAAAATCTTGACAAATTAATTAGGGACCTTTTATCCAATTCATATTTCACATTATTTAGAATCTCAGATACACACATGCATGTGATATTACACAGTAATTGACCTCAAGATTTATTATGCATGCAGAAACACACATATCAGCTCATAATATATATAAAGCACAACTACAATATAGATGCAGGATCAGGCAATGTAGCTAGCCTTGAGAGATTCAATAAGGCCCTTGCCGCAAGGTCCATTCCTCCTTATGTTCATCATGTACTCATTGTAAGTCATCCTTCTGTACTGCGGATGATCATCTTCTCTAATTATAAGCTCTTTATATATAGTTCTCAGTACAATGGAAATCAAGTTTCATGGTAACATATTTGATCATGGTGGAGACTATGTGAGAACTTGAATTCTTGAGCTTACAAGAATGCCTACCATTTGGATACACTATCTATGGAATGCTCCAAACTATGTACTTGAAGCTTCTGGAGTTTTGATAATAAGTGCTGTTAAAAATTTGATCTCAAACTATAAATAGCCGTATGCGATTTCTGTATTAAGTTCCATCGTCCTTTCATTAGTTGTTGACATGATAATTTATTTTAGAATCCGTTGCAAGTTGATACATGTTTTTTTGTTAGACAGTGGACTGGCATTTTAGAAATAATAACACACGATTTCCATTTCTTTTCTTTGTGAATTGTTTTAAGATGGGATCCATCGGTGATTTCTGTGGTCCATGTATTTGAGATTAGCATGTAGTCAAACAGCCCAAGCGTTCACACATTATTACATTTAGGAGTGTTTACTAATATGAATTCTATAGATTAATCTAAGATGGGTATATGCACATTTTTGTGATTGACAAAGAAATGCTTAATATATCATGAGATGAATATTTCAACCCATTTATGTGTCCCTCTTGCATCTTTTAGGATCCACATTGAAAGCTCTATCCTTTTCAATCAAGTGCAGGGGGATGGAAATGTTTGGGCAATGAAAAGGATGAAAGGGATTGGGAAGGGCAGAGCAAAGAACCACTAGAAAGTTATTTGCGACAACATCCAAAGTATCATGAAGCCGGTGATCCACCGTCTGCTAGCTAGATTTTATGTAGTTCTAACTAGCATGTATGTTCATTGCACCTTTTCTTTTTGTCTTAAGAAAATTGGTTGTTCTCCTAAATCATGTAGGATATCAAGTGGAAGAGTCCTCGAGCAAATCAAAGCAACCGCCACCGGGGCCCCTCCAGTTGTTCCAGGTAAAGCTTCATTCTTGCACTATATTATTTTTAAGTTTCAAATGATATGTGGTTATTTGTTTGTCACATATTGTCCAACTATGATTCTTTGTTGTCTAAAATGTTTGTTAGCATAATAATTTTGTTGATATTTGTTCTTATTTTGATGTTTAGGATCATTGAGTGGAGGGAAAACAAAGATTGGTATTAATGGTTCTTTTTCCATGCAATTTGGTCCATATTATAAGATTAGTTGTCACATATTATAAGATCATTGCCAATTTGGTCCATGGAACCATGACGCTATATTGGAGGCAATATGACTTTCAATAGAATTGACAAGATATATCCACTAAGTGTTGTTATTATAAAGTACATCCACAAAGAACACAATGGCACAGCTGGTTTTTTGGCTGATGCAATTAGGGAAGGGTTCCTTATGTACGTATCTGTCATTTTCCATGCAATGTAACTTCTAAAATTTTGCTGCAATATATTAGTTGCTGATAGAAGAATTAGATCGAGCTCACCAAGATCCTACAGAGCATTGTCATTTCCAAACTATTTCTGTTGGGGATTGTTACACACACATGTAGTAGTATTCCGCTAGTGCAGGTGTGTGTGCATGAGCATGCTCATGTGGGCGAGGGGGGAGGGGTGTGTGTGTGCGCGCGCACGCAGTAATGGTAGGTTTATTAATCCAAATCCCACCCCCCTCCCAACCTTAAAAAATATATTATATAAAAATTGTACTCCATTAGTTATATGATGAATTCTAGGGCCTACTTGGGGGTCCCAAATATGTTATGCATTAAAATAAATAAATAAATAAATGCTTATGTACATACATGTGTGTGCATATATGCACTGTCATTTTACTAAGCTCAAACATCCAAATAATTACAAGGAAAAGATGATTTTTGGGATGCGGCAAAAATTGAAGAGAGCAACAGAAGTTGCAAAGAAATACAAATAAATGGAGGCACTTACATACTTCTAAATTGGAGCATTAACTCAAATTAAAATCAGTTCAGTCAACATTACCGAGTCACAATATATAACCTGGCATACCTCCTTATAATTAATCGTCAGAAAAGCACTCCCGATGAAACAGAGTATAGAGAGAAAAGCAGCTGCAAGCAATAAGTTACAAAATCACAATCGCCTGGTGGATGGATCAGTAGTTAGTGTACCCTGTCATGAGAAATCAAAAGGCAGTGAGCATGTTCAAGATAGTAAATAAGGCAACTTAACAGGAAAACTCATATTTAGCTTGACCCAACCTCGAAAATTTCCCAAAATGGGTAAGTAGGTGAAGTCTGAAGATGTACAATAACTCCATGTATGACACAGTTAAGACAACCAAAACAATTTTATTTATATCCATCATGCTTCATCCATTATATATATTTGATGTTAAAGGGCACATAAATTTTGCCATGTAAACACTTTTCTCCGATAATTCCAAGCCAAGAACAAGCATCCTCACACCAAATAAATGCATGCATAATTTCAGAATCCAATTTCCCTTAGCAAATAATAATCCCATCATCGAGAATGAACTAATACTTGAGAATATATTCAAATTAGTTAAATCCGTGAACAACTCTTTCACACCAACAATATATAAATTTCGCATACAAAACTCAGATTTCTACACATCTTTACAGAACTCAAGTATGATGAAGGCCACATAGGACAGAAAATTATCACAAACCATTGCTATACATAATTATTAAGACACTAGCTTACAGCCATGTTCATCATTCATGAATTGCCAGTTGAATTCTAATAAATGAACAAACCCCATGAAATAAAATTAAAGACAAGACTTTAGTCTAACACCAGACTTATATCTTTCATCCTAATTCCAATCCTTCAAAATGGATCTACTGGGTTTTCCCCTAAGTCGCAAACAACCCACCTCAAACAAAATTCCAGGGCCCAAACAACTCTATATAGAAATCATATCAATCAACTCACTTCAAACATTATTTAGAAAAAAGGGACAAAAGGTAGGGAAAAGAGAACTTACCCAGCTGCATAACTTCATATTCCCTGAATTTCCAATAAAAACCTAGAAAACAATCAGAACCCAGAAAAGGGCAGTGAATACAAGAGCCCCCAAGGCCAAAAACTCATCAAAGAAAATACCCATTAAATGAAAACAAAATTAGAACTGATGGAACAAGCTCTCACCATGATCAAAAACCCATAACTAACAAAAAATTATGCTACTGTTTTCTATTTTTGTTGAGTTTTCACCATGCTACTGTTTGCAAAAAATTATGGTGAGTTTTCAGTTTATTTTTGTTTGTTTGTATTTGTAAAATTTTCTATTTTGCTACTGTGTCATTGGGTGAAAGTTTAATTTTTTATTGTTTTTGTGGTTTTTAACTTTTATGCCCTTTTAATTTTTATTTCAATAAATTTAGGTGAGAAATATCAGGGGGTTGGTGTTGGTTAATATGTCTAAATGGTGTTTTTTATGGTTCAGGATTATTTTAGTCTTAGCATCGGCCAGCATTTAGAGGTATTGGATCTATCGCATAACAAGATGAATGGCTCAATATCTTCTGGGATCTTGAGAATACCATCTTTATCGATTTCTGTCAACTAGGCTGATACCTGATGAAGTTCAGAATGTACAAAGTCTCAGGAAGCTAGACTTATCTGAAAACAAGCTATCGGGGAAAATACCATATGCATTAGGCAGATGTATTGGCTTAGATAGACTGATGTTGGGTGGTAACTGTTTCAAAGGAACCATCCCTTTGTTCTTGAGTGCATTATCAGGAATTCCGGAACTTGATCTTTCTTGCGACAATTTATCTGGCCAACTACTTGAATTTCTTGAGAAAGTAGCACGGGTTTCTGTATTTCGGAATGGTTATCCTTGCTGGTTCAGGTGAGAACGTTCGCCGCTGAGAACTAGCCATACATACACTTAGCCGTCTTCTCTTTCTCTAATTGCCTACCTGCATATGTCTAAAATGTGGGCTTAATAAATTGGAGAGTTAGAAGTCTGTCATTGTTCCATAAATTGCCGACCCATAGCTGACTGCCTGTGCAGAGTTAAACAAGTGCACGCCATTATGATTTATCGTTTCACATTTACTTTGCAGCTTGCCATGGAGAGTCATCCATATGACTTACAAGTATCTTTTTTTGCTGACAGGATCGTCAAGCTACTCGAAATAAAGGGCGATCATATTGTGACAGCCCGCAGGATAAATCAAGATTAGTAGAGAAACCAAGTGCTGAAGCAGGCGACATCAGCGTGAATGAGAGAACCGATGATATTAGCAGACCGTCAATGTAGAGAAAGCAAGAGGAGTAATAGCCCTAGGAGCATCAATAGGCTGAAGTTGCTTTACATGACATCCATATGTGTATATCGTTCCATGATGCCTGATACTACTTGCAAATTTTGAGAAATCTGATGGTCTTCTTTATATTGTGCAAGATTTTGCAGATGATTTCTGTTTTGTATAATAAAGTGCTGGCAAAAATTTTGGCACTATTCATGTAAAAGTTTCATATAATTCCACTGTCGGATGAAATTTATTGAGGTCAAAGAACCCTAGGGTCAAGTATTGTTTACATTGATATTTTGCTTTGCTATTTGCAATGCTTTTCATATAATTGAACAATTTTCAGGCAACTATCATTTTGGTTATGTTTTATAGACGCAGCAATTTCAACAAAAAAGGGGGGAACACAAAGAACACCGTAGGTTGATACCATAAATCACATGATAACTATACTTAGCAATAAATTTCATTTATTTTATATGTAACTAATCTTTTGATGGGATTAACATATGTTCTTTTTGATTAAGTTTATATTTGTTTGTTAACGTTTTCATGTTTTGCAGTTTATTTTGTAGCAAGAGGGATTTGAATATTTTGCAGAATTAACCGTCTTAGGACATTGGGGCAAAAGAAAATGTTTTGCAGAATTAATTTATGTTCCTTTTGAATTAACAAGGGACATTGAAGCAAAATAAAATAACTTATCTGCTGCTCTATTCCCCCCTGAGCATTCAAAATTTTCATTGAAGATATCATGTGGTACTAAGTGATAGTGTAAGCTAATGATGGAGGAACGAGACGTGCAAGCCCAATTTCACCGATCTTGTTGCAATAGTTGCGATCAAGGAGTATGTTTGTTGGCTTGATGTCTCGGTGGACCAGTGGCTCGGGCTTTGTCTGGCGGAAGAAATACATCTTTTGCTCAACCTTGAGTGTATTGAGCTTTTGTGCTTGCAGAATAAATATTTGGTAAATGTGCATGTAAAAAAATCTCAAACAAGGCATTTTCTTTGTGCTTTTGTTGTTATTGTTGGTCTTCTTGAATTGATGGACACATGGTGCTATCTTCTTGAGTATGTTTGCACATTTATATATCTCCGGCAATAACATAAAAATATCGGGTGGTGGAAGTTACAAGTTGAAAATAAGGGCTTTGCATATAGTAAACAACCAATTACTGAAGCATGTAAGTTCATTGCAATTGTGGAATGACCATCGATGTTCTGTTTACATGAAAGATTATAGGTTTGCTATTCAAAATCAATTGCTTGCGGTGCCATGCAAAATTTTCTTTTAAATTCATCTCACGTATCATAATTTACAAGTTGAAAATGGGTGGATGTGCATATAGTAAACAACCAATTACTAAAGCATGTAAGTTCATTGCAATTATGGAATGACAATAGATGTTCTGTTTACATGAAAGATTACAGATTTGCCATCCAAAATAAATTGCTTACAGTGCCATGCAAAATTTTCTTTTAACTACATTTCATGGATCATAAGTAGGTTAGTTTATAGCTTCATTCTCTGAATCCAGAGTGATGCAACATTTTGCAGACAAACAAATAGCTCTTTAACATATTCTACAGCTTCATTCAAGGATCTAAGATGGCTCTTTAACAGATTCATAAACAACCACATTCAGTAAGAGGAAATGTCGTACCATCTCCAATATTCATAATAACAAATTAGCGTATACAGAAGTACAATATAATTTAGTATACAGTTCATTCTCTTATATTACCTGTTCAAGGATCTAAGAAGGCGCCCGCTAAATTTTTGCGCCCGCGCTGTTTTTAACACTAATTTGTTGTTCCGCACCGAATTTGTTGTTCCGCGTCGAATTTGTTGTTCCGCGTCGAAGGCGTCCACGCTGAATTTGTTGTTCCACGTCGAAGGCGCCCGTGCTGAATGTGTTGTCCCGCGTCGAAGGCGCCCGTGCTGCTAAATATTTTTACGCTAATTAGTTGTTCTGTTAAATTTTGGCTGTGGCAATAATTTTTTGGGGAACAACGATTTTGCGGTGGAAAATCTTAAATGAACCGTGCCCGCTGGCACGGGTTATGACTAGTATATATATATATAGACACACTCTCTCTCAAGTATTTACTCACATAGTATATACACCCACACATATCCATATACCACTATAACCATCCAGGATACTTCAACTTTCATGCCATTCAAATACAAATATACATACTGAATACAAGTATACCTGCGACATATGTAATTTAAATACCCAAGCACAATAACTGCACTTATACACACGGATTCACACAAATATAGATACACACATATACCTACAAATAAACATCTATAGTACAATACACTGGAGAAGGTTCATCCTCGAACTTCCTAAATCTAAGGGTTCAAGGGTGGATCACTGAAGGCTCTAAGGTCAATACCCACCTTAGGACTAAGATATCACAATCATATATTGAAGCATTACACGTCCGATCCTTACGCACATCGCAGTGCTGTGACATGCATGTGCCACCAGAATGTAACGTCCCGCTCTCCAGGATACCCGGAAAGTACGAATTCATCCCACGTATTCCTGAAGAGATAGAGGTGAAGAAGAAAAAGAACGAGAGAAAGAACAAAGAAAACAACTGCAGGCCACTGCGTAAGTGCTGAGAGAGTACACGTAATGCTTAAGTTTTACCCACACACACACACACATACATATCAAATGTACAAAGTTTTACCCAACTTTCTCACTACAACTCCAAGTACACACCAAACTCCACGACTCCAGAGTACAACTCTACTCCTTAAACTACCACATACCCCCAGCTCCAGTGCTTACAAATCTACAAGGACCTCCAACTCTCTGCTGCCTGAAGCCAACCTGAGGAAAATAGAGGAGGGCACGTCAAAGCGTGTCCAGTAGGAAACCCAACTTGAAAGGAACATTTCTTCATCTGAAAAAGATATTGAAGGCGTAGAATCTCTCGAGCGCTTTTTTCTAATTGAGATGGTCATCAACTTCCCAGCGTAAAAGCTTTGGAGTGAGGTTTATAGCTCCGGTTGTGGTGGGCCTCCTATTATCTTGTTGATGGTATCGACGCTGGGAGACGCCACGGTATCTTTGGAGAGTGTTGATGGGTGAGTCAACATGGTCGTAGTATTTGGTTGACTGGGATGTCGACTCTGTGTTTCCCACAGATGGCACCAACTGTAAAGGCTAAAAATGATCGAAATAATATTGATGCTGACGTGGACTCTTCTGCCGAGCTGGGGTCTCATCAGCCGGTAAGGTGGGACCTTATGTTAATGGAACATGGGTCGTTGACGGTTAGAGATGAGCTTTACGATGTCCGTTCGACCTTCAGAGTGGGTCGAACCTCGGACGATCACTGACTGGGAATGGTTTAATCTAGAGATACGACCTTCTTGTTGAGACGCTCTACAATCTTCCTGTATCACAAAGGATCGGTAGGGGGGTTGGATCTGGGTTCCGACCCAAATCCCATCCGATACTTAAGTTAGACAGGAAATTATGGAAAGGCTTGGAGCCACTGAGATCGACCCATTGAGGCGTGTCTTAGGTCGGTCTGCGCAGGCTATTTAGAGGAAGAAATACAAAGTGGAAGATAGTGTGTCAGAGTATCGGATCTCGTACCTTAGGAATTAGAAACCCCTTAAATTGTCCGTTCGGGTATTTATAGATGATGATCTGCTGACTGCGAATAACCGTCCATCATTGATCGGGCTTCTCCTGGATTGATGATAACGGCTGTCCATTTAATCGATCCCATTAACTCCTCCCTGAATATCAGCGAAAGTCCAACAGTCGAACGAGTCATTCCTTTGACTGAGTATTATTCAACCTCACTGTTGGGTTTCAGGTTATGAGGCCGAGGTTGTAGACTCTAATTGGGCTATGGTACATTGACACCGCTTCGTGGGCCGTACCAGTGTACCAACACTTGGAATATGGTTTTCTATCTTGGAAAAGAGTGGCTCTTGGAATAGTGTGAGTTGTATTGGGTTGGCTTGGAAAAGCCATATAGTGGAATTCACGATACTCTGGAAAGAGTGTGGGACTGGAGCAGGCTTAGCCGAACCAGGATATATTGATGTGTTTGCGTTTATTGTCTCTTGTGATTGTTGCTAATTATCTTGCCTTTAATTCTGCATTTGTAAGTATTTTTAATTAGCTCATTATTGTGCCATTACACTATTCACCAGCCCTCTAGTATGTGTAGTGCAGGTATTGTAGTGATCCTACAACTACACTATACTTGTAACGCCACGCTTCCCAAAAGACACCGGAAGTGAGAACGTTACGAGGTCCGCATGAACTGGAGGGGTGTCTTTTTGGAAGCGACGCGTTACACGTTTTAGTGGTGGCCCATGCAGGTCCTGCATTAGCGAAATTCAGAACAATGAGAATAATTTTCATTAGCCAAATATCTAGAGAAATCATATACACGAGATTAACTCAGGCTCTTCTTATCTCAGAATGGCTGGGAGACGAAACCCCCGACAAAGATCCGGAGCTGCTGGAGGCAGAGAGGACGACATCCGTCAGATGCTTGGAGTTATGAGAGAGATGTTGGAAGTTCAGCACCATCTAGTCCAACAGGGACGTCAGGCTGCACCAGCTACTCCACCACCCCGCTATGAGCCTGGAGCCAAGCAGTTCCGAGAGATGCATCCGACGAGCTTCTCTGGACGAGAGGGCCACTAGCGGCCGAGGATTGGCTTCGCAACATTACTGATAACTTGGGTCTTGCCTGAGTCAATCCAAATGATTGGGTGGAACTTGCCAAGAAGCAACTGACAGATAATGCCCGTCACTGGTGGGATGCTGAAGAGCCTAGGCTGATCAAGCCGATTTAATGGGCTACTTTCCATCAGAGGTTTGACGCCCAGTACTTTTCGAAGGCTGTGAAGATGGAGATGCAGTAGCGCTTCATCAACCTGGAGAAGGGCACCAGGACAGTCGACGAGTATGAGGCCGAGTTTACCATGATGAGTCGCTTCGCCCCTACTCTGGTAGCAGACGAGGAGGACTATGCACACCGCTTTCTACAGGGCTTAGATCTAGACATACAGAGTGTGTTGCCTGGGAGCAGCTTTTCCACTCATGAGCAAGTCCTGGTAGCCGCGAAGAAGCATTAGCAGATCACTAATCAGAAGAAGGCATGTCAGGCGGGCAAGAACACGATGGAGCTGCTGAGAAGTGTACCTAGGTCCGGTGTTCGTACAGTTCAGACCACCCAGTTCAAGAGGCCAGCTGCACCTGTCCCCAACCGAGCTGAGCTGACTTGCCATTTCTGCGGCAAGCTTGGTCATGTGAAGAAATACTGTAGGAGGATGCTGAATCAGTGTTTGGTCTGTGGATCGTCTGCTCATGCTGCAAAGGAATGCCCCCACGGCACTCGACCTGTACCTGCTGGATCACCTGGAACTGCACAACAGACAGTACCTACACCTAGACAGCGTGGACTGCCTCTGGTTCCACAGGATCGAGCCTTTCATCATGCCAACCCGTCGAAGCACCGAGCATTCACTATGACAGCCATTGAGGCTGAAGCTAAGGACGCCGTGATTACATGTAACATCTAGACTAGTCTTCCTTATTTATGCATTTATGTTTGATTAGTTAGATCCATGTTTAATCTAGAATGCATGTTACCCTTAGGTGTCATCTTAATTTCATCTCACCCAGCCTTGACCCTGTTCAATTCTGGAGCTTCCATGTGCATCATATCTCGGAAGTTCATAGGCGAACACTCGATACCCACCTACATGCTTCCCAAGTGTTGGAATATTACAACTGGGAATGGTGTAGTGAAGGTTGCACTGGGATGTAGACCATGCCCGTTGGTGGTTAGTGGACACAAACTATATGCTGATTTCATTGTCCACGACCTACCCAACTTCGATGCTATTCTCGGATTGACTGTTTAGGAGCTTTTTATGCCGGATCGATTGTCACCGGAAGAAAGTGGTATTCGAAATTCCTGACCACCCAGTGTTCGAGTTTGTCAGCGGAGGACATTCGCTTGGACCTGTCAAGTTCTGAGCCCAGCCGTACAGATTGACTATTGCATCTATGATAGCTGAACCAGAGAAGCCTGTAGTAGTGAGATATTTTGAAGACGTCTTCCCGGAAGACATTTCTAGATTGCCGCCCGACCGAGCATTGGAGTTCAGCATTGATCTTATGCCAGGGGCTGAACTAATTTCGAAGGCGTCTTACCGTATGGCCCCTGTAGAGTTAGAAGAGCTGAGGAAACAGTTGGATGAACTACTACAGAAGGGTTTCATTCATCCCAGTGTATCTCCCTGGGGTGCACCCGTCTTGCTAGTGAAGAAGAAGGATGGGTCGAGAAGGATGTGCATTGATTATCGGGAGCTAAATCAGATCACAGTGAAGAACAAGTATCCGCTGCCCCATATTAATGATATCTTCGATCAGCTTGGTGGATCGAGAGTATTTTCGAAGTTGGACCTCCGGAGCGGGTACCATCAAGTCAGAGTCAAGAAGGAAGATGTGCCAAAGACAGCTTTTCGGACTAAGTACGTGCATTATGAGTTCGTTGTCATCACGTTCAGTGTGACCAACTGTCCTACTGTGTTCATGAATCTCATGAACCTTATCTTTTATGACTTCCTTAACAAGTTCGTGTTGATCTTCATAGATGACATCCTGGTGTACTCAAGGAGCGAGGAGGAGCATACAGAGCACTTGAAGATGGTATTAGAGACGCTCCATCACCATATACTGTATGCCAAGTACAACAAGTTGAATTCTGGCTAGACAGAGTTGCATTTCTTGGGCATGTAGTATCGGGAGCTGGCATCTCAGTGGATCCAGAAAAGGTCAGAGCAGTCAGTGAATGGCCTACACCTCGATCGGCATCGGACATCAGGAGTTTCCTTGGATTGGCTGGATACTACCGCAGATGTATCAAGGATTTCTCGAGAATAGCTGAGCCGATGACGAGATTGAGGAGGAAGGATGTTAAGTTCAGTTGGTCAGATTCTTGTGTGCAGGCCTTTTCTACTTTTAAGGAGAGACTGACTACTGCACTAGTCTTAGCTATTCCGGACAGAAGCGGAGGCTTCGAGATTTTCTGTGACGCATCGGGAAAGGGACTTGGATGCGTTCTGTACCAGCACAACCATGTGGTTGCATATGCTTCGCGACAGTTGAAGATCCATGAGAAGAACTATCCGACCCATGATTTGGAGCTAGCCGCTGTCATCTTTGCACTGAAGATCTGGCGACATGTCTTACTGAGTGAGAAGGTGAAAATTTTCACCGATCATAAAAGTTTGAAATATATATTCACTCAGAAGGAGCTGAATATGAGACAACACAGATGGTTGGAATTGATGGCTGACTACAACATCGACCTCCAGTATCATCCAGGGAAGGTGAATGTCATACCGGATGCCTTGAGTTGACTGTCCGAAGTGATGATTCTCACAGCTCAGTGGAGATTGCAGCAGGATCTGTGAAGGATGGATGTTGAAGCTATCCTACCGGGAGTCACATCGTCGTTGATGAACATGCAGATTCAATCGACGATTGTAGATCGGATCAATACTGCTCAAGCTGGAGATGCTAAGTTGAAGAAGTTCAGGGAGCAGGTTGAAGCAGGACTCCGGACAGATTTTCTGATTCACAAGGATGGATCATTGAGATATGGTAGTAGGATCTACGTACCTGTAGGAGATATCAGAGAAGAGTTGATGAATGAGGCTCACAACTAGCCTTATTCTATTCATCTTGGAGGTACTAAAATATACAAGGATCTTCGTCAGAATTTCTGGTGGCATGGGATGAAGAGAAGTGGGGCACAGAGCATTGCCAAGTGCCTCGTGTGTCAGCAAGTGAAGGCTGAACATCATCGTACTGCTGGACTACTACAACCTCTACCGATTCCAGAGTGGAAGTGGCAGCACATCACGATGGACTTCGTGATTGGCTTACCTCGGAGCACCAAGCAGAACGACGCAATCTGGGTCATCATTGATCGATTGACCAAGTCTGCGCACTTTATAGCATTCGGAGTTGGACAATCCACAGAGATATTTTCAAGGAAGTATATTGAGGTAATGACCTAACGCATACCTTTATAATTTTCTTCTAGTACTAGTCGTGATGTGAATTATGTCGTGTAGGAGATCGTGCGCTTGCATGGAGTCCCTGTAAGCATTGTATCAGATCGTGATACAAGGTTCACGTCTCAGTTCTGGAAAAGTCTACAGACAAATCTGGGTACCAGTGTGAAATTCAGTACTGTGTATCATCCGCAGACAGATGGATAGTCAGAACGTACCATACAGATCTTGGAGGATATGCTAAGAGCCTGCATGCTGGATCTCAAAGGCTCATGGGAGGATCATCTGTACCTGGTGGAGTTTTTCTACAACAACAGCTATCAGGCGAGGATTGGCATGGCGCCATTTGCTGCTCTCTACGGGAGGAAATTTCGATCGCCACTGAGTTGGGATGACATCAGTGATAGAGAGCTTTTGGGGCTAGAGATGATAGTGGAAGCAGTTGATGTTGTGCGAGATATCAAAGACAAGCTTCGGATCGCCCAGGACCATTACAAGCATTGGGCGGATGCTAAACGACGTCCTCTGTAGTTTCAGCCGGGAGATCATGTGTTCCTGAAGATCTCCCCGAATCGAGGATTGATCCGATTTGGAAGGTGATGCAAGCTTAGTCAAAGATATATTGGACCCTTCGATGTGCTAGAGCGAGTTGGAGAAGTAGCTTATCGCTTGGCATTGCCACCGTCCTTAGAGGGAGTTTATGACGTCTTTCACATGTCCCAGCTCTGTCATTATATCAGCGACCCTTCTCATGCTGTGAACTACTCTGAGATTACAGTTCGACCAAATCTGATGTATGAGCAGCAACCAGTGGAGATCCTAGATCGATGCCAGAAAGTCTTTACGAACAGGACTGTTGATCTAGTCAGAGTGATGTGACGTCACGACTCGCCAGGATAGTCCACTGGGAGCGGGATGATGAAATACGAGAGCGTTATCCATATTTGTTTCCTGCTCCTTAGTTGATAAGAATTCCGAGGGCGGAATTTTTCTTGAGGTGGGTAGAATGTAATGACTTGTATTTTTAGGCGTGTTTAAGATCGTGCCTGTCGGTATTTTATTTCAGTCGTCCGAATAATTTTTCATCCGTACGTTCTTTGCTACGCATCGACGCGAGCGCATCTCTGTTTTTCGTTTTTACCGTATCATAATTAATTAACTATTAAGTTTAACAAATTACTTTAATTTAATTATCTTACTAATTATAAATTGCTAAGCACTTTTAACTTTTACTAATTACTTATTTATTTTACTAATTACTTTTAGATTTACTTAATTACTTTAACCTCCTATCTTAACTCTACTTATCATTCACGTTTAAAATTTTTTAAAATGAAAGAGAGAGTAACACGTTGCTTAAACCAGGTTCCTCCCCCTAAAAAGATTAGTCAATATTTACATTAATTCCCGTCTTAATCAAAACCTAATCTAATTAAACCCTATCCCCTGTCAATCTTCTTAAGGATTACCGTCGTCTTCTCTCCTGCAAAACTCTTCTGCAAAACAAATCATCCCTAATCATTTCTCAAAATCTGTTCATCCTTTTCCAAATCAACATAACCCAAATCCTCCACCAATTTCCCCAAAACCAGATCAAATCAGCCCCAAATCCAAATTGAATCTGAAACCATCATCCTCCTAAAATCAAATTCCCAAACCAATTCACCAAATCAAACACAAACTAAAATTGAAATAAAAAAGAAACGTAGATCAGAAAACAACTTCAGATTCATTCAATTTCAGAAATCAACCAACTTCAGATCAAATCCTCCTCCTTCTCGTGATCCCCCTCGCCTAAGGATCGCTGCGCGTGCCACCAGTCGAACTGCTGCAGCCGCGCGCCTCCAGCACCGCCGTGCCGCCCTGCCGCCCCACCAGGCGGTCGAGAAACACCGCCTGCAGCGCCGTACATCCCCTGCCGACGCTGAGAGCTGCCACCGGCCGCCCTTTCCCGCGTGCATGCGTGAGTTCTCCCCCCCCCCCCCTTGCGTGAAGTTCCCAGCTGCAACAAAAAAGAAAAAAAAGAAACAAGAAGATGAAAGAAGGAGAAGACAGATAGAGAGGAGTTAGATAAGAAGAAGAAAGAGGTGAACTCTAATTGGGTTTAATTTTAGCTTATTGGGTTTGGGTACCATGCTATTGGGTTTGGTTATTATAACATGAGTATGATGTTATTGGGTATTGGGTGTATGACCTATTAGTTTTTAAGTTAATGGGTTTGTGGTATTATTGCTATTGGGTATTGAATAATATTCTTATTGGGTATGTGCCTATTGGGTTCTAAATTGTTGGGTTGGGATATAATTAGCTTATTGGGCTTTTAATGGGTATTGGGGTTTTAACCATGTTATTGGATTGGGTTTATTAAAGCTAGCAAATTATAACTCTGTATTTAACCGAAACAGAGAACCGGACGTACCATAACATAGTACCCGTCAAGACGAACCCAACGACACCAAAATCGCTGAAATCAGGCAAGTATACAATTTATAGTGAATTTTTGAAGTTAGATGCTTGTTTAGTCTTCTGTATGTAAAGTTGGATAACTCAAAATCTACACGTGAAATGACGCATGAAATTACTTCCATGACGTCCAGGACTGAAAATGTGACCCAACGATATATAACTTGATATACCTTAGTTTGGACAATGGCAAAGAAAGTTAGTTTCCGTGACATGTTTGTTAAATCCATATGTTCAACCCTTTTGTTAAATTATTATAAATGTTGTTTAACACTCTCGTAATCATTGGAAATATTGTATAAAAATAAATGATGATATTATTAAATTGCTGCATGTCTTAGAATATTTAACAAATGTGTGACATCGTGGAATCGTGCGCCTCGAAGGTGAAATCGTGACTTAGTGATGTCGTGTGAGTCGACTAGGCTGGCTCGTGTTCCAGCATAAATCTGGGGTAGGGTTAGTGTAATACCTCGTTTCCATATGTACGCGTATTT
Organism: Scilla litardierei; assembly: GCA_030789695.1. NCBI lineage: Eukaryota > Viridiplantae > Streptophyta > Magnoliopsida > Asparagales > Asparagaceae > Scilla > Scilla litardierei. The sequence goes on along the minus strand of CM061139.1, from coordinate 105,168,467 downwards.
ATACATAGTTTGGCGTAAATGCGTACGTATAATTTTGGGAGTAACCTCGTATTTTTCTTTAATTATTTTGGTGTAGGAATAATTTTTAAAAGATTTTAAACTCATCATTGATATTAGTAAATAAGAGTATTAGGATGAAATACTTGAATATGGTATTAGGATGAAATACTTGCATGTTAATATGTTCTCCTACTTACCTCTAGCATTTGCTTGTTATAACAAGGTTACTTATGCATGTTCACAAGTTCTTCCTTGATACTTACACATCGTGTTGTGATTACTTTTATGCCCTAAGACCATTACTTGTTAGACCACCCTCCCTAGATAGGTAGACCAGTTCTAAAACTGGGTCCTACTAGAGTGTTAGGAGTTCCTACTGAGTCACGCATTGACGTGTCCCCGTTGACTTTTCAGGTTGGAGATAGCGGCTGGAGCCTTGGAGTTGGTGATTGGTTGTAGGATTGGGTGGGGAGGAGTATGATGAGAGACTTTTACTTTTGGTGTTTCCTTTTCGGGTAGACCTTTGTACCTAGAGTTGTGAGGATGAAAATGTTGGTATTGTATAAGTTGGAACTGGACTTGGAGTTGTATAAGATTATCGTTGTCACAGTGTAGCTTCCCTCTTTTGTACCCCTTGAACATATGGTGTATGTAAAAGAATGTATCAATGTATTAAATAAATGAGATATAGTATTTTGTTTATTTGTCAGTGTTATATCTGTGATGGAGTTTTACTTGTACTTCCCAGTACGTGCGTGGTGACCTGCAGTGTTCTTTTTGCTCTCTTCCTTTCTCTCTTTCTACGTAACACTCGTTGATCTAGGAATACTTGAGACAGATTCGTACTTTCCGGGTATCCTGGAGAACAGGTCGTTACATTGGGTGGTCCATGCAGGTCTCCGCACTGCGGCGTGCGTAAGGATAGTACGGGTAATGCTCCATAGGGGTAGATGTATCCTAAGGTGGGTAGGTGATCAGCCTTAGGGTAAAACCCTGGTATTAGGAAACCCAATGTACAGAGCTCTCTGAGGTTAAGCATGGGTAGTTGTTTGTATATATACATATATGTATGGGGTGGGTATGTGTTTGCATGGATATAAAAGTATTGTAGTGTATTCGCATGTATTTCTATAGATATGTGTCTATAGCTATATCTGTAAATAAGATACACTATAGATACGTGTATGACTACTTATGTGTATTCTTGCAATTCATAGTATGGGTGTGTGTATAGTAATGTTGTTTGTATGGATTGAGGTGAATGTAATATTTGATGAGTGAAATTATGTATAAGACATATTATCTGTGCAATAGAGTATTATCTATTATCTATATGGTAATCTATACTTTGATTATATTTGGGGGGTGCATATGTATGAATAAATGGATGTATATAGAGCTGTAAGTATGAATATTAAAGTATGATGCATTAAAGTGATGTTAGAAGATATACTTGTATATAGGTGTCTAATGGATGAGTGTATATATACACGGAGTATCTGTGTGAATATATATTAGTGTGCAAATAAATTTATGTTATATGTGATGGTACATGGATGTTTGTTGGTAAGTGTAAGTGGAAGTATATTTGAATGTATAAAAGTGTATAACATTATACATAAGTATACTTGTATGTGTATGCATACTATAAATGTGGTTGTGTAAATTGACATAGTGAGATACGTATGTATGAATATAACTACAATGGGATGTGTACTATAAGTAGTGTGTGAAATATTTTGGCTTACTAAATGGTGTGTATAAATATACATAAGTAGGTATGCCAAGTTATGCAATATTTGTGTACTTATATATCATGTGATAATATGTGAGTGTAGCATATGAATAAGATTTATATGTGTATATGTATTGTGTATACAAGTGTGCGTGTGTATATATATACATATACTGAATTAATATAATCCTGTACTATAGTATATATTTATATAGTGTCGTATGTATATATATACTGCATTGAATATGTGTTACGTTGACTGCTTGTATGTAAGTATATTTGTGCAGTGTTTAGGTGGTTAAATATAGATTTATGTGAGTGAATATTGGATATGAATACATATGTATGTATTCTTGTGTGTGTGTGTGTGTGTGTGTGTGTGTATAGTGAGTGTGTACTAGAAGGTTGATATACTATACATACATGCTGACGGGACTATTTACTATAGTGATATATACTGTGTACATCCTTGTGTGCAAACTATTATATATATTTGTCTATATAATTGTAAGTGTTTATATGTATGTGCTCAAGTGATATATTTGCGTATGGTTACCTACTTGATATGTGGTGCATCATATCAATGTGTATCATTATTGGTTTATGATTATTTACCATAAGTGCATTAATATTTGGATTTACCTACTTACTTATATATGTTAGCAAGGTTGCATGTGTATCGGCTGTGATATAATAGTATGTGTATCTATAGATGGATGTATACTTGGTTGTATATTATATCTATACCTTGATGTATCTAGGTATATCCATAGGTATGTATGTATAAGAATGCTAACTCTGTGACTTATGAGAATGGTATGTTTAAATATCGTGTGAACATGTATGTATGTAGATATATATATATATATATACATACATACATACAAGGAGTGTGTGATTACCTATAGAGGTGTATGTATTTAGATATATCTATATGTATCCATGTAATGGCATATGTCTTTGATCATATACTTGTGTGAATCTTTATGTGAGTACACATGTATAAGTGTATAAATATTGGCGTGTATATTGATGTCGTAGGTGTATCTATACGCTTCTACTTATTCCCATGTACAACAATGATACATGTGTCCATATGTATAGGTGTACTAGCATGTGGATACATGTTAGTCTGTATATATATGTGAATGTTCTCATGTCCATAGAGATATATATATGCATACATGTATGTATATGAATGAACGTGGAATGTATAATGCTATGTATGAGTTGTGATGATTTGTCTTTGTGTATACATGTATTCTTGGATAGGAATGTGTACATATATGTATATGATATATAGTATAGTGCATGTATACATGAGTAAGTAGTATATACATATAGCGTTGTTTGCTTTTCGTAGGTAGGGAGACCCTTAGACTATTCAAACTCTGGTCAGACCCTTAGCATAGAAAGTCCGAGGGCGGACTTTGTTTTTAAGGTGGGTAGAATGTAATACCCCATTTCCATATGTACGCGTATTTATACGTATTTTGATGTAAATACGTACGTATAATTTTGGGAGTAACCTCGTATTTTTCTTTAAATATTTTGGTGTAGGAATTATTTTTAAAAGATTTTAAACTCATCATTGATATTAGTAAATAAGAGTATTAGGATGAAATACTTGAATATGGTATTTCAATATGTATTTTTATTTTTTACAAATACAAATTCCTAAAAATCTATAACCATGACACCGCATTAGCTTGGTGTCATCATGCATGAACACTTAGCTAACAAGTGTATTAAGCTTTGAACAAGTGTGTGGATGAGAGGATTTTGGGGGAAAATCAAAAAAATCAAAAAAGAAAACCAGAAATCAAAGAAAATCTCTCATTCTCTCTCACCCTCTTCCCCATACAACCAGGCCAAAATTCTACCCTCCCCCTTTTCCTCCATTTGCACCACCTCTTGCACCCCAAGCACCACCCACTCCACCACCAAGAATCCCCACTTTTCCTCATCATTCTAACACCAAAATTCTCCCCAATAGCTCTCTAAAAATCCAACTTTTGGAGGCCAAGCTAAGGATTGAAGGAGACTAGGAGCTCAAGTTCATCAAGGATTAAGAAGGGTAAGAGAAAATTTTTGGAGGACTTTTAAGGTAGAAATTTATAATCCTTTAGTAGGACTTAATTTTGGAACTAGGGTCTTAATTAGGTTAGCTCTAATTCTGTAAATTAGATGTTAAACATGTAATTAGCTAGATGAACAACATGCTGAAATTTGCTCAGAACTGGCTGAGAATTTGGTAGCTTGCTGCACCTAATTGGCTATATGGAAATGCCTGAAAAAATTATATGTTGTTTATATTGAAGTCCTTAATAACTTTCATGTTTACAAGTTTTGCAAATTCAAACTGAAAATAGGGTAAAAATTCAGTTTCTGAAACTGGTCTGTTTATAGACAGTCTAGACACCTTTCAGTCAAATGAGCAGAAATCCCTGCACACTTAATGAAATAGTAATCTTAGTACCGTTGGATAGCTGGCTTCAATATCTTCAACTTGTAATTTTCCCAAGTAATTTTCTGAAATTCTAATTCTGTTTTTAATTAGTAGTAATTTGGACTTGAAAATGCCTCAGTTTTTGATTCTACAGACTGAAATTGTGCCTGTTATGAGAAAAATCACCATAATTCATATACTTGAAAAATTTCTCTGAAATTTGGTGTGCTTGTGTAGAACCCATAGATCTACTACTTTTGTGTAGGGACCAGGGACTAATTCTGACTGTAGATAGGCTAAAAGTGCTAATCTTTCTGCTGTAGCAGTTTTAGGCAGATTCCATGTTTGTGTTTTATGAGTAAGCTCCAAGATTTACCATGTGTTATCCTATGTTCGTAATTTTCCAGATGATAGTATGCAAATGTGTTAGCATGGAAAATGTTAGTAGCTTGCCATATGTTAGTTATATGTACGAAGAATTATGCTCTTCTCAGTATGACACATGTCAAGCTATTTTAAATCAATGTCCTCTTCCATGCTTAATTGTGTTCATGCTTATGTATATATTAGCAAAAATCATGTTCATATCATTATGTCACATCTTGAGCTAGTTTTTATTCATATCCCCTGATTATGTGGGTTGCTATAATTTTAGGAGCATGCTACATTGTGTAAGATGAGTTTATGTTACTTTACTCCATGCCGTAGTTAAGCTCATAGTGGTAAAAATCAATGTTAGTTGCCATGATTGTGTGTTAAGTTTCATATGTTGATTACTATTAATGTCACGATGTAATTGAGCATTTTAATGTTCGTTGTGTTGAATGGAAAGGCGATGGTCGTTGTTGAATCACGACATCGGTGAAATTTTGAAAGAAATGAAAAGATATGAATGCGGCATTGAGACCGCTGAAATGAATAAAGAATGAAACTGAGAGTGAGGCAGAGAAATGACATCAGGAGTGCTCGATCCATTTATAAAATGGGTGAGACTCCAGATGTGGGTTTGTGGGGAATACATGTAAATTTTAGGTGTTAAGGAGCGGACAGTAGTAGCATATCTCGCCCGACGTATTGCCCCCAGAAGGGGAGTTTGGGAGGGCTAGAGAGGCCGATGGTGTGCTCGTGTCGCACCATGTCGGAAAATGATGGTTTTCTCCGTTTGTCCCAAGAAAAACCGAGATGAGTCTCACTCATGTACCTTGCCAGTCGGGTACAGAGTTGCGAGAGGCCCTTCCGGTGCCCGTGTTGCTGGTTGTGGTACCATTTTTCACCCACCTTAGGTGAAGTCCGACTCCTTAGCGTCCTACATTTTACACGGGTTTCCGAACATGGGAATCAATAACTTAAAGTAATTGTCTTTCAATTATATATATTGTTATCACATGCTTACTTGTTTCTCTGCTAAATTAATGTTGTTAACTCATGCTGATCCATTCCATTGTTATTATAAATGTCCATTACTTGCATGTTAATATGTTCTCCTACTAACCTCCAGCATTTGCATGTTATAACATGGTTACTTATGCATGTTCACAAGTTCTTCCTTGATACTTACACATCGTGTTGTGATTACTTTTATGCCCTAAGACCATTACTTGTTAGATCACCCTCCCTAGATAGGTAGACTAGTTCTAAAACTGGGTCCTACTAGAGTGTTAGGAGTTTCTACTGGGTCACGCGTTGACGTATCCCTGTTGACTTTTCAGGTTGGCAATCGCAGCTGGAGCCTTGGAGTTGGTGATCGGTTGTAGGATTGGGTGGGGAGGGGTATGAAGAGAGACTTGTACTTTTGGTATTTCCTTTTCGGGTAGACCTTTGTAACTAGAGTTGTGATGATGGAAATGTGGTATTGTATAAGTTGGAACTGGACTTGGAGTTGTATAAGATTATCGTTGTCTCAGTGTAGCTTCCCTCTTTTGTACCCCTTGAACAGATGGTGTATGTAAAAGAATGTATCAATGTATTAAATAAATGAGATATAGTACTTTTGTTTATTTCTCAGTGTTATATCTGTGATGGAGTTTTACTTGAACTTCCCAGCACGTGTGTGGTGAACTGCAGTGTTCTTTTTGCTCTCTTCCTTTCTCTCGTTCTACGTAACACTCGTTGATGTAGGAATACTTGGGACGGATTTGCACTTCCCGGGTATCCTGGAGAACGGGTCGTTACAGTTAGGGTTGAGCGGCCACTAGGCGTATGAAGAGGTCCTCTCTTCAAGAGCACCACCCGCCTGCGGTGGGGTAGCGTCAATCACGGTAAACCCCTGTAAGAAGAACGACCCACTCGTCACGACCTAAAGGCGAGAACCATATGATAGATATGAAATATTGACATGGAACTTGAAATTGTTGTCTCAGTAAAATTAGCATGCTAATGAATCAAAGAAAAACTTTACTTTACTTCTTAAATTGCTTAGAATTGCATGATATGAGTATTTTACTTTATTTCATTTTATAATCGTCATGTTTAAACTTGTTGTTGATATCTCGTTTAATTTATTAATGCCTCTTAAATTCAATATCATTTTGTATATCTTGCCTTGGGTTTTCTGACATCTTATTGCAGACCCTTGCTGATATACATTCATGTTTTTGGATGTATGTCAGATCCCAAGCCTGAGTACCAGGAGGATCCTTACGAGACACCTGACTTAGAGAGCTAGGAGTTCGTCGTTGACGTCGAGTCTCTCCCTGCGAAGGACTAGAGGACTATCTCGTTGTTGTTTCCTTTAGTTTAATTTCAGTTGTTGTTTAGTGTATGTTTCTCATTGTCGTTACTTTGGCCCAGCTGTGGCTTGACGTTTGATTTCGTGTATGGACATTTTTAAATCTGGATGTGGCTTTAAATTATGAATAATTCTTATTATTCTGAAATGCATGCAAAGGACCTGCCCTGTGTTTCTATCACAGACGCTCACTGAACTCGAGCCTCACCGCTCCAGTTCATGCGGACATTGTAACGTTCTCACTTCCGGTGTCTTTTGGGAAGCGGGGCCTTACGTACTATTAAAACTATTTAATTTAACTACAATGTACTTTTAAAAAATTCATAAAAGCTACCATAAAAGGTTCATAATCGAAAATTTTTTGATAGTTAACTTTATTTTTAAAGTTTAAGATGTTTTAGCAGAAAAAACCAAAATATTTGATAGTTTTGGAAAATTTAGCCATCGTTTGTCATAATACACGAAAGCATATGTGCATGTGGTACAGTAATATATTTATAGCAAAAGCTAGTTTATCCAAAATTTTAAACAATATATTAATATGTGCAGAAATTTTATGATGGCATTCGATACAACCCAAACTAGTTGCAGGATTGCAATTTTTCAGACTTGGGTTAAGTATATAAGTAATGTAATGATGTACTAATGTGTCATCCGATGATAAGAATGAAATTACTATTATAAATAAGAATAATAAGTATCATGTGACTTAAGAGAGATATCTTTGATATATTTTACATCATAAAAGGTACAGAAACAAAAAAGTATGCACACTGTAATTGTTTCAGGGTGTTTTCTCACCACAAGTTAGTTGACTGGAGGGCTGGAGGTCAACGCAATCACGCAGGACACGTATTGCCTCCAGGAGCAGGATGCAGCTCGTTCGGCCTGGCGAAGAGCATGCAGATCCGAGCATCAGCGTGCCGAAGGGAGTCCTCGGTAGTGCGACGTCCTCCGTAGGGGTAGAGATGAACAGGCTCAGGGGGGCGAGTGCGTTCGGCTCTGGGTTGATTGGGCACCAAAGGGTAGCCTCAGCACAGCTGGATCTCTTTAACCTGAACAGACAAGAAAGCTCGTCAGGGGGGTCGGACCTTGGTTCTGACCGAGTCACATCCGATGCCTAAGTCAGAACGGATCTGAAGGATGCTCGGTGGGATCGGTATGGCTCACGAGGAGGCTGATACGCAAGTCCTCGGGCCGAGCTATGGAGGAGAATTGTGAGGTGGAAGATAATGTCGTTCAAGAAGAATACCTCTGGGTTTTGGGTATTTAGAAAGTGGTCATTTTCTACGTTGTACCTCGAGTCGCTTTATAGGAGTCTTCCCCGGCCACGTCTCCTCGACATCCCCATATTTTGCCCCCATGATCCGCCACCTTGATGGCGCCTTCATAGGTCATGATAGTGGGTGTAATGAGGCTCCTTAATGGTGATTAATGGGGCATGTTTTAAGGGGAGAGGTTAACTCTTGCTGGCGTGGGTCAGCGGTTGCGTCCGCCTCTGTCCGAAGCCGGCTCGACTTTGAGTCTTAGTGGGGGCCTTGTTCTCCCCAGGCCCGTAGGATCGCAACACGGGCTTGGGCTGTTCGGTCATGGCCCATCCTGGGAGGGTCGTATCAATTGCCCACATCGCTCGGGCCGTTCGGATTCTGACGGTTCGGTTCGAGTGATGTGATCAGTGTGGAATTGACAGGTGCATCAGTTGAGGCAGTGGTATTGAATGAAGGTCATCATGACGCTGCCTGGCTGGACTTCTCCCGTCCTTGGGAGTGGAATTTGAAGTGTCGTCGGTTGCAGGATGTCGCCAAGCATCCTTCTTTGTACGGCCTTGATTTCGAGATGATCTCTCATATAAAATCGTCGCCCTTTTAGATTTTTCTTTTGCGCTTCCTAATCTGATCTTGCTCCTCCGACTGCTAACGAATTTCTCTTCGTCTTCCCTCTTCAAACCTTTTCAAGGTAATCTCCTTCTTCCTTTTCTGTTATTTGATTTGTCCAATGGCTGCATTGAGGATAGGAAATCCCTCTCCTAGGTCTGGTGATCCTCCCGAGCCTCAGCCTGGGTCTGGTAATCCTCCTGAGCCTCGATCGGTCCTCGATAAAGGGAAGGGTCTGCTGTTTGAGGACCCGGCTCGTCGGGATGATGCACATGTGGCAGAACAGTTTGATGTCCCCCCGGTGATCCTTGGGTCGTCGTCCTCCCTTCATTATTCCACGATGGAGGAGATCAGGGCGAAGTACCTCTGCTACCCATATGACGTTCGGGTTCCCTTTACCGACGAAAGGATTTGCTTTCCAAGGAGTCACAAAGTCGGCATGTACGTCGAAATGTTCCGTTTGGGGCTCAGCTTCCCTCTCCACCCTTTCGTTATCCAGGTTCTGGAGTTTTTGGTGGTAGCCATGTGTCAGCTGACCCCTTACTCGATCGAGGCATTGGTCGAATTCATCATGATCTTCCATACAAATCGGTTGGAGCCGACCCTGCCCCTCTTCTTCTATTATTTCCAGGTTCAGATGGTTGGCCAGGGGTCATGGCAACACATCCGCGTCCGGGCGGGGAGGGAGTATTTGCTGGGTCTGCCCCGCTGTGTTGGCGACTGGAGTAGAGATTACGTTTTTGTCACTTTTCCGGAAGACGCTGTGATTCTGACCGGTTGGGGGATCCTGTGTCAATATAACTTGACACTGTCCCTTTCCGAGACCGATTAGCCTGCGGTCAGGCTTTTGTCGTCGTTGCCGCTGGTGGAAAGGTTGGTCTGGCACTTGCTAGACGACCTCCTCCTCAAGAATGTCATGTGGTCCTCTGATAGGCGATTTTTCCCTTCTGCCCTTCTCCTTCGCTTATCCTGATCTTCCTTCCTTCTGCAGAAATGGCGGGTAGAGAGTTCAGCCGCGACGTTCGCAAGCTCATCCACCGAGGAGTCTCGTGCAGGCACGGGAATCCTTCTGGCCACGCGCCTCGGTGCAAGGTGGAAGAAGAGATCCGCATGGTCGACATCGCTGTGGGGACGCTAGAGCCGGCGGTCGTCCCCATGCCACTGCCCTAGGTCATCGTCGATTCCACCACGATGGGGAACTTGACCGGCGATAACCCTGGTTCCACTCGTGCCGAGGGGACTGCAGCCGTTTAATCGATGCAGCGTGGCATTCAAGTTTCGCGTGTTGCATTAGTCTTCTCTGCTCGTCGTGGCCGTTGGATGGCAATCCAACGGCGCTCAGGAGGCCACGTCGCCCGCTGATGTTTCAAATTGCGGGGTGAGTTGTGGCCGTCGGATGATGGACGAGCGGCTCACATTAAGCCACATAGCTACTTCTTCGCTGTGTTTGGTGACGATGGGGACCATTGGATCGAGATCCAACGGTCCGAAGTCGGCCGCTTCGACCACTGCTGAGAGATTAGTTTGGCTTTCTATCGACCGTTGGATCTTAATCCAACGGTCACGATTGCGCTGCTGAGATCGCCGCTGGATCTGGGCGGGATTCACTCCGATGCTGCCGCGTGTCGCGCCAAGATTCGTGCTGGCATATTTTAAATGTATTTCTGCCGTATTTCTTCTATTAAATGGTATTCTGCATTCAAAAATTCACAATAATTAGCACAAGTCTCCGAAAAATACAAATAAATAGTCGTTGGAATCGTGAGATCGAGACCAAGATGGGAAAAAATATAAAAACTGCAGAAATACTCAGTTAACTGTTTTGTGCTCAAATAAAGTGATTTCTTTAATAAATGATGGTGTACAAAATATGAACGCATTAGAGATCAATTAAGTAACATATAAGCACAAAATATTACTAGATGAGGGGTTAAATAAGCAATATTCAACCCGAATCACACCCCCCAACTAGCATTTTGCTAGTCTCTAGCAAAGTGAGCGAAAATTGATATCAAATATATACCTAGATCACCTTATCAGATCTCAAATCACTCACCACCATACTACTAGGACAAAAGAAGATAACCACACACTAATATCAATATTTCAAGCTCTTCAAAAAATAGTACTCATGGATTTAAAGACGAAGAACAAGTATCTCTAAAATGGTCTTGGAATAGACTTAACTTCACTATTCATTACTTCATAGCTCATAGTATACAAAATCAATGGCGCACACCTTTCAATCAAAGATTTTAACTTGGAGCGTAGGTGTATCATGCAAAGCAAGCATAAAGAATATAATGGTATCAAGACATACACATGTCAATCTTCATTCATAGGAAATCACACCATATCTTGTGCTTTCTTTAAGCTTTGGAAGTTCTCTTGCCTTGCTAGTTATGCACACTTATTCTCTCTTTTCTTTCTCTTTTTAATAGTTCCACATAACGCGCATCAAGCAACATTCGCAGAAAAATGTATAACTTGGATCGCTCCATCAAATGAGTGGGTTTCCAGTCAATGGCTCCCAAATCAGACGATAATAGGGCATTAGGCCAAAAGGACCCCTCAGACTGTACTACTCGAGCCAACCAAGTTATTTATTTAGTGACACACTTATTCATTCATTTATTTCATTTTTTTTCCCTCTTTTTCTTCTTCTTTTTGTTGTGTGCATAAATAACTTAGCAAGATAGCTTCCTCTTCTTAATTCTTTCACAAGAATGGGTTATCCTAATCATTTCAAAAGACATCGTATACTTTCTACCCAAAATCACACAAAGCTTGCAAATAGCGATGAATACGAGATAAAAAGCAATGCTCCATTTATTTTATGAACTATTGATGTATGAACCTTGGTGTGTTCCATTGAAAGTATACTATTTGCTAATTCATAATTTCTAGATTCATAAAGTCTTCAATCAATTCCACCATGGAGAAATATCAAAAGAAATTTACCACAAGTACTACATTCATGTCAAATGAGCCTGAAATATTTTAACAATAGTGGCGGAGGAAAATAAATCACATGTGTACGGTGGTGAATAGATATCGAGAATTTTCATCACATGAGGTTCATCTCTAGGTAAAATAAATTTTGGTGATAGATCTTGACTCAATTTTTTTTCAATGCAAAAAGGGAACTAAAAAATAAAATCCTAAAAGAAAAGAAAAATAAAAATACTAAAAGTCTATACAAGCTTTCTTAGCCCAAAAACTTGCTCAGCCCAAAAATGTGCTTCTCTCAAGCGAAAGAGTCCGTACAAGTAATATAATCTGGGAGTCCAGATGTCGAATCCTCAGGAGAAAATCTGTTGCAACCACAGAGCTCAAATCAAATAGAGAGTCAACGAAAAGAGACTAACCACTTATAAAATGAGCTCATGTTAGGATTCGGAATTGATTGTGATGGAAGCTTACCTTTCTCCAATGTTACCGTAAGCCTAGCTAAGCTTTCGCTCATCTGTTGGTTCTGCATCTGTTGAGCTTGAAACTGAGCCTGTTGTTGTTGCATTTGGGCTTGCTGTAATTGAATAAGCTGCTGAAGTGCATCCCTAAATGGTTGCATCTGCTGTTGTTGCATTGGCTCTTGGTCCCTCCTTTGGTTCCCACCTTGGTAGTTGTTATTGTTGTATTGAGGTTGTCGAAACTGAGGAGGAGCTTGTTGCTGAGGTTGCTGATTGGGGCCCCAATTTAAGTTAGGATTGTTGCGCCACCCCTTGTTGTTGGAATTGAAGCCCTGGTAGTTTATAGATACTTGGTTCACCGCCGTTGGATTGCCTAGCATGCTCTTCAAGGCTGGAAGTGTGGGGCAGGTACTGGTGTCATGGCCACCAACAACGCAAAGTGCACAAGTCTGCTCTATCTCAACTGCTTTGGCCTCTTTCAAATTTAGAGCTTGAAGCTTGTTTGTGATCATTGCTTCCATCTTTGCCTCCAACGCATCCTCTGGCTTCAAATTGTATACCACTCCTCGTGTAGGCTGGGAAGGTACAGAGTGGCCTCCTCTGTCGTACTCTGAAGTAGTATCCCACGTTTGCGCGTTCTCTGATATGTCCTCCAAGTACGTCCATGCTTCATCTGGCTCCTTATCGAAGAATCAACCATTGCACATCATTTCTACGAACTGTTTCATCTGAGGTTGCATTCCATCGTAGAAGAAGCCAATAATCCTGCTTTTGTCAAAGCCATTATGTGGACATGCAAGCAATAGCTCATTGAACCTTTCAAACACCTGGTAGAATGTTTCCTCGCTTTTCTGGGCAAAGTTAATGATCTGCCGCTTCAATCCCTGTGTCCCGTGAATAGGAAAAAACTTCTTTAGAAATTCAGCCTGCAAGTCAATCCATGTAGTAATAGAACGTGATGGAAATGCATTTAACCAGTTCTTAGCTTTATCTTTCTATGAAAATGGAAACAGTTTCAGATATACCGTGTCCTCGCTAGTTTTTCCATTAAAGCATGTCAAGCACACTTCCTCAAATCCATTTATATGAAGATAAGGGTTTTCCTTGTCTAACCCATGAAAGGTGAGTAAGAGTTGGATTACCCCTGGTTTGAAATTAAAAGAATTTGCATCAGTGGGTAAGATAAAGCATGAAGCTGTGCTAGTCCTAGTGGGTCTGAGAAGATCTTTTAAAGTCCTAGGAGCTCTAGGTTGCACATTATTATCATTGTTGTTGCTAAAATTTTCATCAATATTATTAGCAGCCATTTCAAAACGTCTAGTCAACCTCTGTGTCCTAGGAGTCCTATGCCACATAAACTAGTACAATATATATTTTTTAAAAAAAATAAGCAAAAATTTATATACAGTAAAGTGGAAAGATCTCACCGAAGGTCGTCTGAATGAAATAAATTGTGGTAACAAACCGTTCTCCCCGGCAACGGTGCCAAAAACTTGCTCAGCCCAAAAATGTGCTTCTCTCAAGCGAAAGAGTCCGTACAAGTAATATAATCTGTGAGTCCAGATGTCGAATCCTTGGGAGAAAATCTGTTGCAAACACAAAGCTCAAATCAAATAGAGAGTCAACGGAAAGAGACTAACCACTTATAATGACGATGGTGTCAATGGGTTTGGACGTGGTTTTTAATACGTGAACAATACGAACAAATAAAGTGTCAAGTATAAAAATATATATGAGAAGTATGCACATGGTATGGGTTCATTAGGATCCATGATTCGTATTAATTTGGTTGATTAAATATAACTCAATGAATTCTCTTTTTGAGAGCAATTCACCGGAAAATACCCTTGTGGGGATTAAAGCACAAAATTCAATACAATCGTTGCTAAAGTTTTAGTCTTTTAAATATAATCGATGAAAGTCCATTTTGGGGAAATCAAAACTCACCCTTGTGAGGTGATCATCTACTAAATCACGTTCTTTTGGAAGATGAAGAGTAGATTTAAAAATAAAGACTACAACTTTATCAACGTGACAATTTTAGCACGACAATTCAACCAAACGAATACGAATCATATCCCCTAACTACACCATACCATGTACAATGAGAATTTAGCTACTTATACTGGAAATAATCAACAATTTCATCACAATAACCATAGTTCTAAGCAATAGAGATAATTAGAATTCAAAATACACAATAGAGTTCAAGGAATATCACCAAATACGCTATCTATTTACTTAAGAAAACCCTTCTTCTTCCTCCTAAAATCCTCTGAAAATTCCATCTGGTTGCTCTCTGGATTCTCAGAAAATTGCTGCAAAAATCGGCTCCAAAATCGCCCAAATACGCCAAGAATACGCTCAGAAACCCTAGGAATACCTTATATAAGAACATTGCGGGTTTGATGGGGTTAACTGGTTCAAAACCCGCTTCAATAACGCATCCAAACCCGATCCGTGAGCGGGGCAAACTGTAATGCCCTAAAAGCTACTGCACAAGTACTAGAGTGGGGGTGAATAGTACTTTAAAAATAACAAGGAGTATAATTCCTAATTATCGTGCAAACTACTACCAACAAATGCGGAAGCTAAAATATGACAACAACAAATAATCAATGCTAACAATTGATATGATGGGTTCGGATCCACCCAAGTCTCCCCGACTTGTACCCGGTGATACTACGTCCCAGAACACCCGGATCCCCTCCGGATACTAAGGTTAGAAACCCTAACCCTAGATTTCCACTATGAATACCTTGTGAAAAACCTTCACAAGATCAAATCATACAATCAATAGCAATAGTGAATCCCACAACCCGGGATCACAACCTTCTCTCACAACCGAGAGAAACAATAGCAATAAAAGAGTTTATATGAAATAAACAACAACTTACCACAAACCATATACCTTGAGTATTCTTACCAAATAAGGGCAAGGAGGGTTTTGAGGAAGGAGAAGTCATCAAGACCTAGCACCACCAATTTGAGCAGCAATGGGTGCCTAGGAATGAATAGGAGACTTGAATCAAGCAATAGCTTGGATGGCTCAACAAGAACAAAGTTCTCTCAAGATGGATTCTAGATCTCAAATGAGGGAGAGAAAGATTTCTTGTGAGGAAGAGAGCTTTGGAAATGAGTTTTAATCTCTAACTCTTTCAATCTGAATAAGTCTCTTAATAGCAGCTCTAACCTTGAGAGAAATGACCAAGCTTCGTATTTATAGGGTCCCACAAAATCAGCTAGGTCATCTCCCAACGGTTGGAAATCTGGGGCAATTAGTCGGTCAAAGAACAACCACTGACCGACTAGTTCATCAACTAGTCGGTCGGTGAAACAACATGAACCGACTAAAGGATGAACAGTGAACAGATGAGATTTCAGACCTAGATAACTAGTCGGTCCAAGAAGACTTTCCGACCGACTAGTTCATCAACTAGTCGGTCGGTCAGTTAACTTAGACCGACTAAGAGTCAAAAACTATTAGTCTGAATACAAATTGATTTAGTCGGTCCAAGAACAAATGTTGACCGACTAGATCATTAACTAGTCGGTCACCAGACGTTCTTAGACCGACTAACGATAAACAGTAACTAGGTGAAAAATTGGCATGTACAGTAAAGCTCAACTAGTCGGTCTAAGAAGCATCACTGACCTACTAGTTCACCAACTAGTCGATCGTTGAGTCAACTAAGACCGACTAACTGTAAACAGTAAAAAGCTTAGAATTCGGGAGACAAACTAGTCGGTCCAAGAAGCTTTGCCGACCGACTAGATCACCATCTAGTCGGTCAGTTCTTCTTCTTGAACCAACTAACATGTACAAGAAGTCGCGAATCGAAGCGCAAAGCTTCGGGAAAGTTTGTATGGACTTCTACTAAGATCCTAGAGCTAAGAAAGGAGCGTTATGAAGATATAAATCGTAAGACCTACTCAAGGCTTAACATTCTATGATAGAAGCTTAAAGACAATAAATAAAACTTGACGATACAGTCTTCAATAGCTTCAATCGAATCTTCATGACTTCTAAAGAGGTCCAAAAGCTTCAACGAAGCTTTAGGCATATGAATACGTGCTTTGAGAAGTCTTGAGACGTCGCTTTAGATGTTCACGTGAATTTGGCGACGATCTCCATAACTGCGCTCACAAAGTGTTAGTTCACGATTTATTTATGTTTGCTCATCATCCAAAACCAAATCCGGGGAGTCCAATACTCAACATTCTCCCCCTTTTTGGTGATGACAAACCAATATAAATAATAATCAAAAATAATGATTCAAATGTAAAATACTTACTCCCCCTGCATTGATGACACGTTAATTCCAAATTGAATAAATATAATACGCATCAAGCAGAAGTGAGAAATATAAAACATGATCCAAGTATTGAAATTTAGGATCATAATCCATTTTTATATATCTTCACTCCCCCTGAATCTAACATGATAAATTAGATTCATGAACAATAGAGTTAAATTTTCATTTTGCCCTTGTCATTATTACTATCTCTCCCCCTTTGGCATTATCCAAAAAGAGTGGGGGGCATACAACGACAACAAAAAGGATAAAGAAAAATCCAACATCGGGAGTCGAAGAATACGACGACGGTCCAAAAGTGTAACGACTGCTTTTCATGTATCTGGATTTATTATAATATAATATATGTTTTGGTGGATTTTTCTCATCATGTGTGGTTTTCGTCTCCGTAGCTTTCATTTTCGACCGATTCATCGTATTTTCTCGTTTCTTCCTTAGGATCGTCGATTTCGAAGTGTGTCATTCGTGACGGGCTTCATAACGGTCGTATCTAACTATTAGATCAAGCCTAGGAGTCTTAGGAATCGATCCCGGGGCCCCGCGCTCCGTATCGGTACTTTTTGTGCTCATTAGCCGGTATAAGAAGGGGCATCGACCGACTAGATGACGATCCAGTCGGTCGGAAATCCTTCTTGGACCGACTAGTTAGCTTTCTAAATTTCTCAGGAGTTACTGTTTATCGTTAGTCGGTCTAAGAACGTTGGTTGACCGACTAGGTTGCAAACTAGTCGGTCAGCAATGCTTCTTTAACCGACTAACACATCATCTTAATTTTAGTTGAGTTACTGTTTACTCTTAGTCGGTCTAAGAACGTTCATCGACCGACTAGATGCTAAACTAGTCGGTGAGTATTTGTTCATGGACCGACTAACTCTAAATCCTATTTTCGTTCAGGAGTTACTGTTTGCACTTAGTCGGTCTGCGTTGGTCGACCGACCGACTAGTTGCCAAACTAGTCGGTCAGTGGTTGCTCTTTGACCGACTAACCAGTGTTGAAACCCTAATTTCTGGGCAGCCGCCAGCCCAACCTATTTAAACCCAACCCAAACGTTTTCTTCTTCCTCAACACGACCCAAAACCCTAAAATCTTCCCCCTTGAGCCCCCATCTTCCTCCAAGCTTCATTTCTTCATTCCAAGCCCTAAATCCATCATCCAAACCATCCATCCACTCTATCTACCTCTCATCTCCCCCAAAATCTCACCAAATCCATCAAAATCCCCAAATCCCCCAAAACCCTAGTTTCCCCAAACTTCTCCAATCTTTTCCAGATCTGATCCTAGGGTTCCCCGGAGTGTTTCTTCCGCCTCCTCTCGGTAAGAAATCGATCTACCGTTGTTTTCATAACCTATTTATATTTTTATGAAACCCTAATAAAATTTCATGTTGTTTGTTGATTGCTCCCCCAAAACAGCGATTTCCCCGTAGATTGGCTTCCGTGTGACGAAGTGGTCGTCATCCCCGGTGCTAGGCAAGTGAAACTTGCCACTTAGGGTTTAGGCCATGTTTTAGGCCATTGTTTGTTGTAGGCGTAAAAGAGGGTAGGCGACGAAATGATACTCGCCTAGGCGCAAATTGGGGAACTAGCTTGACAACGAAGCTAGTTCTGACATTTAGCATGTTGCACAATTACCATGTCATGTTTACTTTCCATTAACGGTACGCAAATTAATTGTCATGTCATTGCATTCTTTAAGTGTTTCTGTGATTGCGTAGCTTTGCTACAATGCTTGTGTTCCTGGCTCGTGTTCCAGAAGCGGGCCATGTGTTGGTTGATAGCCAATGCCCGAATTGCGTGTTTCCGGCTAGGTGCACCCCTACGCCAAATGTTTAAGAATGCGAGCTCATGTGCGGGGCAACCCCAGGCTCACTAGCTGAGCTTCATGTGCGGGGACCCTGGCTCCATTACGTGTGGGTATTGGGGGTAAGAGTTAAGCGACCAATCAACTGGGAGTCTGCCCGATCAGCAACTGCAGTGGTAAGGCGTAAACTCTGGGTTTGGGGTAGTTGTTAAGCGGCCAATCAGCGAATGTGCAACCATTCAGCTGTAAGGCGTAAACATCTACAAAACAACGTGAATAGTGAATCGATTGAGATTGATAGTAGCTTGGCTACTCTTGTCTTGTCTTGTCTTGTCCCGATGATTGTTCTCTTGTACAAATTGTCTTGCCATGTTTTAATTGTGCACTCATGTTATAACTGCCATGTCATGCATACTAAACTGCTAGGTTGCTAGAGCCTTACTTTCAGTTTCCTTGCTCAAGTCTTTTAGACTTGCTGACATGTGCCCCTTTACTCTTTTGGGTGACACATGTTAGATCCTGAGCCTGAGTACCTTGTTGAGGACGAGGTATTTGCTGACGCCGAGCCCGAGCTTGTGTTTGACGGGGAGTACGTGGACACTGGGGACCAGTCCTAGTGTCTTCGTTGTGTTTTACTTTTGTTAGACAGTTGTTTTGTTATCGGTGCGTAGCACCTATACCTTGTTTTGTCGTTGTTGCTTTTGTTGGCCTTGTTCTGGGCCTTAGACTCTTTCTTTTAGCCTGGTGGCTTTTCTGGATGTTGGACTTATTTTCTTGTTGGACAATGTATGAGATGTGAGATTTTATTTCAGTCTCTCCTTGTGTTATTATTGTTATTCTGTTGTGGTTACAGGGACCTGCTTATGTATTATTGACGCTTATCGGGTTTGGGGCTTCGCAGCTCCACTCCCGTGCGGACCTTTTCACGTCTCGCCTCCATTTTTGGGAAGCGGGTCGTGACAGGTTTTGTTGGTGGCCCATGCAGGTCTTTCTGTAACTGCGATTTTTGGAATAGCGATAATAATATTAGAATGTCCAATAAACTAAGTTCGACGTCCGAGTCATGAGCTATGAGTCTAATCTGATTCGTTTTCTGTGTCACTAGATGGCAGGAATACGTTTCACCCGTGGTGGGGGTAGTGGCGCGATCCCTCGTGATGAGGAGCCTGAGCGGGAACCCACCAGCGGTGAGATGATGCGGATGATGCTCCAGATGATGCAAGTGCAGCAGGGCGTGCTTCTGCAAGTCCAGAATGCTCCACTTGCTCGAGCTGCCCAGGCTCTTCCGGATGCCCCTCGCTCTGAGCCAGGAGCGAAGCAATTTCGGGAGCTGGGTCCCGCATATTTTGATGGGTCTGAGGGTCCTCTGGCTGCCGATGAATTGATTCGGAACATCGAGGACAATCTGAAGATGGCCAAGATCGCCCCGGCTGGATGGGTTGATTTGGCGAAGAGGCAACTCGAGGATAATGCTCGGAATTGGTGGGATGCGGAAGAGAAGTTGTTGGTGGAGCCGATAGCTTGGGCTACCTTCAAGGCTAGATTTGAGGGTGAGTTCTTCCCGAAGGCTGCCAGGGAAGAGATGCTGCAGCGTTTTATCGATTTGAAGCAAGGGAACTCGTCGGTGGACCTATATCACCAAGAGTTCATGAGGCTGAGTCGGTTTGCACCAAAGATGGTGCAGGACGCTGAGGAGAAGGCTCAGAGGTTCCTGCAGGGGCTTGCTTCGGAGCTCCAGAGTTTTGTGACCTCCTCTGACCGGGAGTCTTATCAGAAGGTTCTGGTAGCAGCAAAGAGGCGGGAGCTGCTCGTGAACCAGAGGAGGGGGTCTGTTATTGGTACTGGGAAGAGGCCTGTGGAGCAGGCGAGAGCTGTGGTTAGACATGGATTCAGGCCTAATCAGTCTGCTCAGTTTAAGAGGCCAGGAGGGCCTATTCTGAAGTTTTGCCATTTCTGCGGCAAGCCTGGCCACGTCAAGGATCAGTGTCGGAAGTTTTTGGGCCAGTGTCTGGTTTGCGGTGATGCTTCTCATGCCGCGAAGGATTGTCGGCATGCGAATCAGCTGCGAAGGGCTCCTGTTACAGCACAGCCGTTGCAGCAGCGAGCGTCTGTTCCTGCTGGCCGTGGAGCAGCTCTTGTTCCGCAGGGGCATGCTTTTCGGCAGGCTGTTCCACCGAGGAGGCAGGCTTTTCTGATGACCGCTGTGGAGAGCGAGGCTGTGGATGAGGTTATCGCAGGTAATCCTCAATCTAGCTGTTACTTTCCTAGCTGGTTTTGATTATTAGATTGTGTTGTTTGCTTGAACGTGGTTGTTTGCTAGACTAGGGTTTGATTGTTAATTGTTTGTTAGGTGTGGTTTTGGTGTGCACATTTCCTGCACGAGTCCTCTTTGACTCTGGTGCATCAATGTGCATTATTTCTCGGAGCTTCGTGGAGAGGCATTCCTTGTCGACGTCCCCTCTTCCAAAGAGTTGGAATATCGTTACAGGGAATGGTGTGGTCTCGGTGCATCGTGGTTGCAATTCTTGCTCGTTGGTGGTCTGTGGACATGAGCTTTTCGCTGATTTCATTGTCCACGACATCATCAACTATGATGCAGTTCTTGGGATGGACTGGCTTGCGAGCTTCTATGCTACGATTGACTGCAGGAGGAAGAAGGTGGTGTTCGAGATTCCCAGACATCCAGTATTTGAGTTCAGTCGTGGTAGCAGTTCGCTTGGTCCTGTCAGATTTCGGGCCAGGCCGGTGGAGGCTGTGGCTATGCAGATGGAGCTGGAGTGGCCAGCTGTGGTGCGAGATTTCGGCGACGTCTTCCCCGAGGAGATGTCTGGTTTGCCACCTGATCGGGCTTTGGAATTTTCTATTGATCTCGTTCCAGGTGCGCAGCCGATTTCGAAGGCGCCGTATCGTATGGCACCTGCAGAATTGGAAGAGTTGCGGAAGCAGTTGGATGAGCTTTTGCAGAAGGGTTATATTAATCCTAGCGTGTCTCCGTGGGGAGCACCGGTGTTGCTGGTTAAGAAGAAGGATGGTTCGCGTCGCATGTGCGTGGACTATCGGGAGTTGAATGCGGTGACCATTAAGAATAAATACACGTTGCCTCGCATCGATGATATTTTTGATCAGCTTGGAGGTTCGAGGGTGTTTTCTAAATTGGATTTGAGGAGTGGTTACCATCAGTTGAAGGTGAAGAAGGATGATGTTCCGAAGACAGCGTTCAGGACGAAGTATGGACACTATGAGTTCGTGGTTATGCCTTTCGGCGTAACTAACGCGCCCGCAGTTTTCATGAATCTGATGAACCTGATTTTCTACGACTTTTTGGATAAGTTTGTCGTTATCTTTATTGACGACATTCTGATCTATTCGAAGTCGGAGGAAGAGCATGCCTCGCACTTAAGGACGGTGTTGGAGATTTTGAGGAAGCATCGGTTGTATGCTAAGTTTTCGAAGTGCGAGTTTTGGCTGGATAGAGTTGCTTTTCTCGGGCATGTGGTGACTGGAGATGGTATTTCAGTGGATCCCGAGAAGATTAGGGCCATCAGAGAGTGGCCTGTTCCGTCGTCAGCGTCTGAGATTCGGAGTTTCCTTGGACTTGCTGGTTACTATCGGCGTTTAATTAAGGACTTTTCTCGTATTGCTGAGCCGATGACCAGGTTGACTCGGAAGGATGTTGCTTTTGTTTGGTCGGGTGATTGTGAGGGTGCTTTTGGTATTCTGAAGGAGAGGTTGACGACTGCCCCTATTCTTGTCGTGCCTGATCGCAGCGGTGGATTTGAGATCTTTTGCGATGCTTCTGGCAAGGGTCTCGGTTGTGTGTTGCATCAGCATGGGCATATTGTGGCGTATGCGTCTCGTCAGCTTAAGGTTCATGAGAAGAATTATCCGACGCATGATTTGGAGTTGGCTGCCGTTGTGTTTGCTCTTAAGATTTGGAGGCACTTCCTGCTGAGTGAGAAAGTGAAGATTTTCACCGATCACAAAAGCTTGAAGTATATTTTCACTCAGAAGGAGCTTAACATGCGACAACGTCGATGGTTGGAGCTTATGGCGGATTATGATATTGATTTGCAGTTTCACCCTGGCAAGGTGAATGTGGTTCCGGATGCTTTGAGTAGGCTTCCAGCGGTGTTGATTTTGACCTCGCAGTGGAGATTGCAGCAGGATTTTTGTGGGTCTGGCGTGGAGATTGTTCTTCCTGGGGAGGCTTCTTCGTTGATGTACATGCAGGTACAGTCGACGATCGTGGATCGGATTAGGGCTGGCCAGGCCGAGGATCCGAAGCTGGTGAAGATTCGGGAGCAGGTGGAAGCCGGTCTGCGGACAGACTTTTTGATTCATGAGGATGGCTCGCTGAGGTTCGGAGCCAGGTTGTGTGTGCCGGCTGGGGATATCAGAGAGGAATTGATGGTGGAGGCACACAGTTCGCCGTATTCTGTGCATCCTGGTGGCACCAAGATGTACCAGGATCTTCGTCTGAATTATTGGTGGCATGGCATGAAGAGGAGCGTGGCTCGGAGTGTAGCCAAGTGCTTGGTTTGCCAGCAAGTGAAGGCGGAGCATCAGCGTACGGCCGGGTTGCTACAACCGCTTCCGATTCCGGAGTGGAAGTGGCAACACATCACTATGGATTTCGTGACTGGACTACCTCGGAGTCCGAAGCAGAATGACGCGATTTGGGTGATCGTAGATCGATTGACCAAATCTGCGCACTTTATTCCGTTCCGAGTGGGACAGTCCACTGAGGCGCTAGCGAGGAGATATATGGAGGTAAAATTCTTTTACTCTCCGTTTTATTTCCTTTTCCTAGTTTGGATAGTGATGTGACGTGAATCGTGCAGGAGGTGGTGCAACTTCATGGAGTCCCCATGAGTATCGTGTCTGACAGAGACACGAGGTTCACATCTCAGTTTTGGCAGAGTTTGCAGAAGAGCTTGGGTACGCGTCTGAGTTTCAGCACGGCGTACCATCCGCAGACGGATGGCCAGTCCGAGAGGACGATTCAGATTTTGGAGAACATGCTGAGGGCGTGCATGTTGGATTTCAAGGGTTCGTGGGAGGACCATCTACATTTGGTGGAGTTCTCTTACAACAACAGCTTCCAGGCGAGTATTGGCATGGCGCCTTTCGCCGCTCTTTATGGGAGGAAATGTCGATCGCCATTGAGTTGGGATGACGTTGGTGATCGGGAGTTGTTGGGACCTGAGATGATCGTGGAGGCCGTGGATATCGTCAGGAATATTTGGGAGAGGTTGAGGATTGCTCAGGACCGTTTTAAGCATTGGGCGGATGCTAAACGTCGTCCTTTAGAGTTTCAGCCGGGCGACCATGTGTTCTTGAAGATTTCCCCGAATCGTGGTGTGATTCGTTTCGGGAAGCGTGGGAAGTTGAGCCCGCGATACATTGGACCGTTTGACATTTTGGATAGGGTTGGCGAGGTAGCTTATCGCTTGGCCTTGCCGCCATCTTTGGAAGGAGTTCACAATGTTTTCCATGTGTCGCAGCTTCGTCGATACATTAGCGATCCGTCTCATGCGGTAGATTTTTCGGAGATTACCGTTCGCCCCGATATGACGTATGACCAGCATCCAGTGCAGATTCTGGACAGGCGTCAGAAATCGCTTCGGAACAAGATTGTCAATCTGGTGAGGGTGATGTGGCGACACGGCTCACCTGGAGAGTCTACTTGGGAGAATGAGGATGAGATGCGAGAGCGTTTCCCACTTTTGTTTCCGGACTCGTGAGTATTTGAAAATTCCGAGGACGGAATTTTTCTTAAGTTGGGGAGGATGTAACGACTGCTTTTCATGTATCTGGATTTATTATAATATAATATATGTTTTGGTGGATTTTTCTCATCATGTGTGGTTTTCGTCTCCGTAGCTTTCATTTTCGATCGATTCGTCGTATTTTCTCGTTTCTTCCTTAGGATCGTCGATTTCGAAGTGTGTCATTCGTGACGGGCTTCATAACGGTCGTATCTAACTATTAGATCAAGCCTAGGAGTCTTAGGAATCGATCCCGGGGCCCCGCGCTCCGTATCGGTACTTTTTGTGCTCATTAGCCGGTATAAGAAGGGGCACCGACCGACTAGATGACGATCCAGTCGGTCGGAAATCCTTCTTGGACCAACTAGTTAACTTTCTAAATTTCTCAGGAGTTACTGTTTATCGTTAGTCGGTCTAAGAACGTTGGTTGACCGACTAGGTTGCAAACTAGTCGGTCAGCAATGCTTCTTTAACCGACTAACACATCATCTTAATTTTAGTTGAGTTACTGTTTACTCTTAGTCGGTCTAAGAACGTTCATCGACCGACTAGATGCTAAACTAGTCGGTCAGTATTTGTTCATGGACCGACTAACTCTAAATCCTATTTTCGTTCAGGAGTTACTGTTTGCACTTAGTCGGTCTGCGTTGGTCGACCGACCGACTAGTTGCCAAACTAGTCGGTCAGTGGTTGCTCTTTGACCGACTAACCAGTGTTGAAACCCTAATTTCTGGGCAGCCGCCAGCCCAACCTATTTAAACCCAACCCAAACGTTTTCTTCTTCCTCAACACGACCCAAAACCCTAAAATCTTCCCCCTTGAGCCCCCATCTTCCTCCAAGCTTCATTTCTTCATTCCAAGCCCTAAATCCATCATCCAAACCATCCATCCACTCTATCTACCTCTCATCTCCCCCAAAATCTCACCAAATCCATCAAAATCCCCAAATCCCCCAAAACCCTAGTTTCCCCAAACTTCTCCAATCTTTTCCAGATCTGATCCTAGGGTTCCCCGGAGTGTTTCTTCCGCCTCCTCTCGGTAAGAAATCGATCTACCGTTGTTTTCATAACCTATTTATATTTTTATGAAACCCTAATAAAATTTCATGTTGTTTGTTGATTGCTCCCCCAAAACAGCGATTTCCCCGTAGATTGGCTTCCGTGTGACGAAGTTGTCGTCATCCCCGGTGCTAGGCAAGTGAAACTTGCCACTTAGGGTTTAGGCCATGTTTTAGGCCATTGCTTGTTGTAGGCGTAAAAGAGGGTAGGCGACGAAATGATACTCGCCTAGGCGCAAATTGGGGAACTAGCTTGACAACGAAGCTAGTTCCGACATTTAGCATGTTGCACAATTACCATGTCATGTTTACTTTCCATTAACGGTACGCAAATTAATTGTCATGTCATTGCATTCTTTAAGTGTTTCTGTGATTGCGTAGCTTCGCTACAATGCTTGTGTTCCTGGCTCGTGTTCCAGAAGCGGGCCATGTGTTGGTTGATAGCCAATGCCCGAATTGCGTGTTTCCGGCTAGGTGCACCCCTACGCCAAATGTTTAAGAATGCGAGCTCATGTGCGGGGCAACCCCAGGCTCACTAGCTGAGCTTCATGTGCGGGGACCCTGGCTCCATTACGTGTGGGTATTGGGGGTAAGAGTTAAGCGACCAATCAACTGGGAGTCTGCCCGATCAGCAACTGCAGTGGTAAGGCGTAAACTTTGGGTTTGGGGTAGTTGTTAAGCGGCCAATCAGCGAATGTGCAACCATTCAGCTGTAAGGCGTAAACATCTACAAAACAACGTGAATAGTGAATCGATTGAGATTGATAGTAGCTTGGCTACTCTTGTCTTGTCTTGTCTTGTCCCGATGATTGTTCTCTTGTACAAATTGTCTTGCCATGTTTTAATTGTGCACTCATGTTATAACTGCCATGTCATGCATACTAAACTGCTAGGTTGCTAGAGCCTTACTTTCAGTTTCCTTGCTCAAGTCTTTTAGACTTGCTGACATGTGCCCCTTTACTCTTTTGGGTGACACATGTTAGATCCTGAGCCTGAGTACCTTGTTGAGGACGAGGTATTTGCTGACGCCGAGCCCGAGCTTGTGTTTGACGGGGAGTACGTGGACACTGGGGACCAGTCCTAGTGTCTTCGTTGTGTTTTACTTTTGTTAGACAGTTGTTTTGTTATCGGTGCGTAGCACCTATACCTTGTTTTGTCGTTGTTGCTTTTGTTGGCCTTGTTCTGGGCCTTAGACTCTTTCTTTTAGCCTGGTGGCTTTTCTGGATGTTGGACTTATTTTCTTGTTGGACAATGTATGAGATGTGAGATTTTATTTCAGTCTCTCCTTGTGTTATTATTGTTATTCTGTTGTGGTTACAGGGACCTGCTTATGTATTATTGACGCTTATCGGGTTTGGGGCTTCGCAGCTCCACTCCCGTGCGGACCTTTTCACGTCTCGCCTCCATTTTAGGGAAGCGGGTCGTGACAAAAAGACACCAAGAAACAAAAATACACGAAGAAAATCAAGGTGTGCCAAATTGACCATTATCCAAAAGCGAAAAACGAAATCATCACAATACCGAATAAAATTCACTTATTGAGAAAAGGAACGTGCTCTCCAATCTCAACATTTTGGTTAAATTAGTGCATGGAAAACAATTCTATGTTTTCATAGAAATAAATTCTTTTTAACCAAGTCATTATCGTCGAGTGATGAAATCGAATATCGTAGACTTTAAAACGAATATAAAATGTGCACAACGAAGTAAAAGAGAACAACGATGTATATATATATATATATATATGAAGCAACATGAGTACAACCAAAAGATACATCGACTCCATATCATCAAAGACACAAAGTACATCGCATACACCAAAATGTCACATAGTATATCAACATCAAAAAGTCACAATCCATCATCGACATCAACAGCATCAACATACATCCAAAAATGATACAACATCGACATCAAACATCAACACATCCAAAAATATCAGAAAAACACCACCAACCCTGTCCTAACCCAAAACTCTCTCTAAAAGATGAATCATCCAAGGAGCATCGGAGAGTCCTCCAAACAGACTCTCAAGAAGTCGTGGTAGGATTAGCAGTCTCCGAAGGTCCAGTCGAAGGAGTGGACTCAGGCTCTGCTGGGAGGAGTGGTGTGTCAACAGACGCAATCGTCGGGGCAGGAGTGGAAACATCAACAACAGGCTCAATGGCAGAGGCACCAACCGGGACGTCAATAGGAGCAGACGTCTCAGGAGCAACACTAGACTCATCCACTGGAGCAGAAGACTCTGGAGGACCTGAAGAAGTGGCAGCACCAGCAACGAATGTGGTAGCAGCAGCAGGAGTGGCCTCAGCGCCACGAGCAAGAGAATCAACGAGCTCATCGATCTCCTCATCATCCATCTCCTCGTCCTCAGAAACAGGAGGAGGAACCTCAACACCTATAACACGAGCCATACGTCACAGAATCTCCTTGGAACGAGCATATCGAGACTCGAGACGACGAACGTCACGAGCGAGATTCTCAAGTGTGGTAGGAGGTCTAGGAGCAGCAGCTGCAGAAGAAGTGCCCTGAGAAGCTGAAGGAGTGGTCCTCTACACGTGACGGAGTGCCGCAAGAGATTTCTTTACGGCCGTCGCGTTCAGGGGAGGACCAAGTGGACGCTCATCGTCAGGAGGCAAAGGCACGTGGAAATGACGAAACACCAAAGTCAACAGACAAGGATAAGGGATATGTGCAGATTTCGTGGTCTTGCGAATACACTCGAAAGAGTCCATCTTATCGAGTATAACGCGAGCCCAATTAATCTCGCAACCCAAGAAAAGAGCGTAAATCAACTTGAGGAAGGGCTGGGATGGCAGAGATGATGAGCCGTACTTGGGAAGCAATCACGACTTCAGGATTAGATTGAGCACCCAAGCATTCGGTTTGAATGACTTCGATGGGACACCACTGAAAGCAGGAGGGATCACATGGAAGATATCGGCGAGAACGGACTGATCCAACGAAGAGATATCATCAACAGAAATATCAGACGGGAGGAGACCAGACGACGAACAACCAAGCAACTCCCCCAAGATTTCTGCCGTGAGGACTATAGGAGTCCCCAAGACGGTAGTCTCGATGGAGTGGCTCTCATCGTAGTGGCCCCGGGTACGATTTGCATAGAAAAGTTTGACCAGGCGAGGATAGGGTCGAGGGTTCGCCTTAGGGTCGAAGCGAAGGTAGTCTAGGAGCCCACTATAGGATAGGAGATCTGCTAAGCCAAGGAAGTCGGAAAACTGAACAAAGTGTTCCAATAACAGTGGGCAGTGCTCAATACGGTTGTAAGCTGCGAGACACATAGGGTCGTCGCGACACAACGATATGTCGACACCACCTGTTGACATTAGGGCCTTTCCCTTAGGCTGTCGAGTCCTAGGAGGAGGTGGTGGAGTGGGTTCATTATGGCCAGGCTCATCCTCGGGTCTAAACTCAGCGTCAGAATCTGAAGGTGTAGTGGGGGTATGGAGTGTAGGCTTCCTAGACTGAGAACGTCTACTGGGTTTGGCGGTCTCCGTCCTCTGCTTCTTCAGAGGAGGCGAAGACGATGAAGGTTGGGTTGGTTTAGGTCGGTGTTTGGGTTTCGAAGGATTCCTAGGGTGTGGCTCTATGGACATAGGAGATGCACCAGAGGGAGTGATCGGAATTCGCGTTCTTGCCATAAGTGTGACAAAACGAGATCAAGCAACGCAGGAGAAAGATCAAACAACCCTAAGTATAAATCCTATAGCCGAAATCAACAAACCCTAGGAAGTAAGAAAACGACCTAGAATAGAACCCTAGATGCTGAAAACAAGTCCTAGGATGAGGAGATGTTACCCTAGGAGGCAGATCAACGGCAGAGATCGACGGAAAGCGATGATCGGACGGCGGAATTGACGGAGGAAGACGAAGGGTTTATCGGGGGTCGGTGGTTTTAGCTGGAGAGGAACGAAAGAAACCGACTAATGAGGAGAATATTCGGTTGAAAATGAGTATAAGTCGATCGGAATGCGAAAAGACACAGCTGTCCCTGAGCACTTAGTCGGTCACAGTTCAAGCACTGACCGACTAGATGACGATCTAGTCGGTCGGTCAATGAGCTTGAACCGACTAAGTCGAAACAGGGGCCAGACAAAGTTTTTAGGGCTAGAGTTAGTCGGTCTAAGTTCAAGTACTGACCGACTATTTTTCATTCTAGTCGGTCGGTAAGTGAACGTGGACCGACTAAATGAAGTCAGTAGCAAAGAAAACTTATAAGCTTGAGCTAGTCGGTTTGAGTTCATTAGCAGACCGACTAGATATGCATCTAGTCGGTTTGTTGATGAACTGAGACCGATTAGATGAGTCCAAAAATAGATAAATGAGTTTTCTCCTAAATGCACTTGGACAAAACATCGTTCAACTCTCAAAAATCATCAAACTACCCCATTAATCATCGAAAAACTTAAACACGACGTTCAAGAGTAAATTCGAGCATAAATTCCAAAAATTCACAAAAATCCCGAAAGAATCCAATAAGTCTAGCATGAACAAATATAGCGAAATAGAATAGCATGCATGATTATTCAAAAAAATGAATCATATATCTCGGATTCACCCATAATCCCTAATTCTCGACGCAACCGCACAAAGGAGTCCTCCTTTAGGGGTTTCGTGAAAATATCGGCGATTTGCTTCTGGGTTTCAACGTACACTAATATGATGTCCTTTTTAGCAACATGATCATCTAAGAAATGGTGTCGGACATCTATGTGTTTAGAACGGGAATGGTGCACGGAATTCTTTGAAAGACAAATGGCATTTTGGTTGTCCACCATGATAGGGCTAGTATCACAATGTATACCAAAATCCTTAAGTGTGTGTCTCATCCAAAGAACCTGGGCACATACAGCACCGGCGGCAATGTATTTCGCCTCGGTGGTTGAAAGTGATACGGAATTTTGCTACTTGGAAAACCAAGAGACAAGAGAATTTCCTATAAAATGGCAAGTGCCACTAGTACTCTTCCTGTCGGATTTGCATCCCGAATAATCAGCGTCACTATATGAGACTAACTCATACGTGCTAAATGTTGGATAAAGTAATCCAAAGTCTAATGTGTAACTTAAATAGCGAAAAATACGTTTTACCACTACTAAGTGAGAATCCTTAGGTTGAGACTGATAACGAGCACAAATACATACGGCAAACATAATATCGGGCCTACTTGCGGTAAGATAAAGTAAACTACCTATCATACCTCGATATAGACGAATGTCTATATCTTTTTCGCCCGTATCTTTATCAAGATGCGTAGTAGTGCTCATTGGAGTCTTTTTCCCGGAGGCATTCTCCATTCCAAATCGCTTACGCAACTCCACCGTGTACTTCGTTTGGTGGATGAAGATTCCATTGTTCATTTGGCAAATTTGGAGACCTAAGAAATATTTGAGCTCACCCATGTGGCTCATCTCAAATTGTTCCTTCATAACATTAGAAAACTCTTCGCAAAGAGCGAAGTTAGTAGCACCGAAAATGATATCATCAACATAAATTTGAACTAAAAGTATATCATTATTCGAATGCTTAACAAAAAGTGTAGAATCGGCTTCTCCCATTTTAAAATTCAAATCCAAAAGAAAATTCTTTAGGCGATCATACCAAGCTCGAGGAGCTTGTCTCAAACCGTAAAGTGCTTTCTTTAGTTTAAAAACATGATTTGGAAATTTTTCATTAATAAAGCCCGGAGGTTGAGAAACATAAACTTCCTCAATGACATCTCCGTTTAAAAATGCACTTTTTACATCCATTTGAAATAGTTTGAAATTTTTATGGCATGCAAAAGATAACAATAATCTAATATATTCTAATCTAGCTACCAGAGCGAAGGATTCTTCGAAATCGATACCTTCCTCTTGTCGATAGCCTTGAGCTACTAACCGAGCCTTGTTCCGGATGACGATTTGGTTCTCGTCGGTTTTGTTCTTGAAGATCCACTTCGTTCCTATAACGGTGTGGTTCTTCGAAGGGAATGGAACAAGCTCATATACCTCATTCCTCTCGAATTGAATGAGTTCCTCCTCCATGGCAAGGATCCAAGCACTATCTTCGCACGCTTCATTTATATTCTTTGGCTCAATCGAGGAGACAAAGGCACAATTGGCGAAGTGGTGGACTTGCGATCTCGTCTTGACTCTATCATGAATATTGCCAATGATTTGCTCATGGGGATGGTCACGAACGGTATGAAGCCGTTTGGGAATTCCTTGATCACTAGGAACATTCTCAACAACTTCATTAGTCGGGTTAGTATCAATAGAATCAATAGAATCACATAAAACATCCATTGAATCATCATCATTTGAAATTCTAGAAGGAATAAAATTTTCATTAAAAGAGACATGTAGTGATTCCTCGATCGTCGAGGATCTTTTGTTGTATATCCGGTAGGCTTTACTACGTGAGGAATACCCAACAAATATCCCCTCATCCGATCTCGGATCAAACTTGTCCAAATTTTCATAAGTGTTTTTAATAAAACATTTCGCACCAAAAACACAAAAATGTTTAATTTGAGGCAATCTACCAAACAACAATTCATAACAAGTTTGTTTGGTGCCGGGCCTCAAAAGTATTCTATTAAACACATAGCAAGCGGTGTGTACCGCTTCCGCCCAAAATTGATGGCCAAGTTGGCTATCATCGAGCATTGTGCGAGCACACTCCACAAGCGTTCTATTCTTTCTCTCAACAACACCATTTTGAGGGGGTGCGCGAGGGAAAAAAAACGTGTGTGTAATTCCAAGATCATCACAAAAAGTTGAGAAAGACTCATTCTCAAATTCACCTCCATGATCACTACGAATAGTGACAATGGTGGTTCCGATGAGATTTTGTACTTTCTTCACAAATGTTGTGAATTTTTCAAAAGCTTCATTTTTATTACATAAGAAAAATACCCATGTAAATCTCGAAAAATCATCTACGATGACAAGCCCATATCTAGCATTTCCAAAAGAAGCAACTCTAGTTGGCCCAAATAAATCTAGATGTAATAGCTCTAGAGGCCGCTTAGTAGAAATGCTTTTCTTAGGTTTAAATGAAGATTTAAGAAGCTTGCCTCGTTGACATGAGTCACAAAAACTTTTCTTTTCAAAAACAAGCTTAGGAAAACCTTTAATGGAATTTAATTTTGAAAGCTTAAAAAGTGTTCCAAAGTTCACATGACCAAAGCGTTGATGCCACAAGTGTTGTTCACTTATGTTGGCAACGAGACATTGTTCATATGACTTAGGAAAATCCAAAATATAAATATCTTTGTGGCGTGTGCCGGAAAATAATAAATCATTATTAACATTATTAAAAATGTGACACAATCCTTTCGCAAATCTAACTTTGTAACCTTTGTCACAAAGTTGGCTTATTGAAATAAGATTATGGTTTAAACCATTAACAAGATAGACATCACTAATTAAAGGTTTAGATGGGTTACCCACTTTACCAACACCGACGATGGTTCCGCTCTCATTGCCTCCAAAGATTACCCGGTTCCCATTAACAATGGGCACCACTCCTGAAAGCAATTGAGCATCGCCCGTCATGTGTTTTGAACACCCGCTATTGAGTATCCACCCATCCTTTGAGCCAAATTTGACTTTGTAGCTCCGTTTGTTTTTCTTGAGTACCTAAAGATGATTATATCATTTCATGGTACCCAAGATCATTGGGTCCTCAAAGGTTAGACCTTTGGAAGCCAAGTCCAATTGGACTTAGACTTCCCAATATAATTAATATTATCCACTACATTCAAAAAATAATCATTCATGTAGATTTGTTTTTCATCCATACTTGTGTCCTTTGGGCTCCAAATTGAGAATATTTTGGGAGCCTTAATCCTATTGGGAGAATGCATGCTTTGTTGATTTCTATGTGATGCATGTCGTGGATAGGTAAAAGGAACATGATGAAATGGTGCATGTGGATAATTATTCATATGACGATGTGGGTGAACATATGCATGTGAGGGAACACGTGCGTGAGGGTGTCTCACATGTTGTGCACGTGCCCGTGAATGTGTAGCATAGAAATCATCATATGAGTGAACCGGTGGAGTAGGACGTGTGTTCCTACGTGGCATAGTATTGGTGTACATGTAGGCATGGCCCTTCTTTGGAGGTCCACCCAAAGTGGGTTTCTTTCCGAAAGAGGGTGTAGACGAGGTGGAAGCACCATTGGTAGATGAACTACCAATAGAGTGTTTGCTACCACTCGTCGAAGCACCGGAAGTTGGCCTAACAAAAGTAGTGGCCGATTTGGATGGAGTTCCCATCATATACCCCAAACCAATGTGGTGATTGGCCGGAAGTAAGTCACTTAGGATTTTATCCAAATGGTCCTTACCTTTATTGAATTTATTAATTCGGCCTAATGTGTTCTCATATTTCTCAGTGAGAGAACGCATAGAAGCATCCAAAGTGGATACTTGCGATATGAGCACATAAACACGAGATTTAAGATTCTCATTCTCAATACTCAAAGTCGAGTTTTGAGAAGTCAAATCCGCTATCTTGTGTTCCTCCGGATCCGTAATGCTAACATGGTCAAGTTGAGTCTTGAGACTAACAATCTCATTCTTCAACCCTTCAACAACGGTGTCGTTGTTGGTGATGATAGTTTTAGGTGAGGTTTGGATGCTAACTAGCTCATCTTTAGTCTTATTATATCATTCAACTAATTTAGCATATCTATTCCATATTTGCTCATTAGCTAGTCTAAGGTCATCCATAGTTACCTCATCGCTTTCATCCTCGCTATCATCAGAGGCGGGTTCTTGAACATTTTCCTCGTTAGCCATGAAACATACGTGCGCTTGCTCCACTTTCACATCATCCGACTCCCCGCTTGAAGAGTCATCTTCGGAATCGGTGAAACCGACAAATCCTTTCTTGTAGCCTTTCTTATACTTCTTCGATTTGTCGTACTTCGGCGCCTTCCACTTTTCCTTTTGCTTGTTTTATGGACAATCCGCTTTGATGTGTCCTGGCTTATTGCATTTAAAACACAAAGGAGGAGAGGCGTTAGTAGAAGTAAATTTAGATTTACCTTTGAATTTACCTTTTCGGAAGAAGCGATTGAACTTCTTTGCCATGAGGGCAATGGATTCCATGTCCATTTCGTCTTCCGAGTCCTCGTCATCGGTAGAGGTGGATGGAGCCGCCTTGAACGCAATCGCCTTTTTCTTAGGCGCGTCTTGGTTCAAGTAAGACTTCATCTTCTCTTGTAACTTCACCTTGCTATCCTTGCGTACCTCGTATGACATTAAGTACTCATTAATTGAACCACAGTATACTTGTTCATATCGTTACCTTCCTCGATGGCGAAGGTACGCTTTTCCCAACTAGAAGGAAGTCCTTCTAAAAGCTTCAAACATTTCTCCTTTTGGGTGTAGATTTTGCCGAGAGCCTCTAACTCGTTTATGATGTCGACGAAGCGAGCATAATACTCCTTCATCTTCTCACCATGTAGCATATGAAACATCTCGTAATCTTTATTAACTACTACGAGTTTAGAGTCCCTTACCCTACTCGTCCCTTCATGTAAGATGAGGAGGTAGTTCCAAATTTGATATGCACTCTTACATGTGCATATCATATTGAAGTCCTCGGGCTCTAATACGCATTGCAAGGCGTTCATTGCCTTGGCATTGCTTACCTCCGCGGCGACCTCCGCGGGAGTCCATTTCTTGAAATCTTCTTCGGTGGGCTCGACGTATTCCTTCATCGTGGTCCTCCATAGTGAAGCACTCCGGAGGAACGTTTCCATCCGGCATTTCCAGTACCTGTAGTTGGTACCATTGAAGAATGGAGGCCTCGTTGAGGACTGTCCTTCCATTATCGAAGACGCTCCTTCACGGTTCTTGAAGGTGCTATAGTCGGAAGGTGGACGAACAGTCTTGTTGTCGTTGGCAGACATAGCTATAGACTTGGCTCTGATACCAAATGTAATGCCCTGAAAGCTACTGCACAAGTACTAGGGGGGTGAATAGTACTTTAAAAATAACAAGGATTATAATTCCTAATTATCGTGCAAACTACTACCAACAAATGCGGAAGCTAAAATATGACAACAACAAATAATCAATGCTAACAATTGATATGATGGGTTCGGATCCACCCAAGTCTCCCCGACTTGTACCCGGTGATCCTACGTCCCAGAACACCCGGATCCCCTCCGGATACTAAGGTTAGAAACCCTAACCCTAGATTTCCACTATGAATACCTTGTGAAAAACCTTCACAAGATCAAATCATACAATCAATAGCAATAGTGAATCTCACAACCCGGGATCACAACCTTCTCTCACAACCGAGAGAAACAATAGCAATAAAAGAGTTTATATGAAATAAACAACAACTTACCACAAACCCTATACCTTGAGTATTCTTACCAAATAAGGGCAAGGAGGGTTTTGAGGAAGGAGAAGTCACCAAGACCTAGCACCACCAATATGAGCAGCAATGGGTGCCTAGGAATGAATAGGGGACTTGAATCAAGCAATAGCTTGGATGGCTCAACAAGAACAAAGTTCTCTCAAGATGGATTCTAGATCTCAAATGAGGGAGAGAAAGATTTCTTGTGAGGAAGAGAGCTTTGAAAATGAGTTTTAATCTCTAACTCTTTCAATCTGAATAAGTCTCTCAATAGCAGCTCTAACCTTGAGAGAAATGACCAAGCTTCGTATTTATAGGGTCCCACAAAATCAGCTAGGTCATCTCCCAACGGTTGGAAATCTGGGGCAATTAGTCGGTCAAAGAATAAACACTGACCGACTAGTTCATCAACTAGTCGGTCGGTGAAACAACATGAACCGACTAAAGGATGAACAGTGAACAGATGAGATTTCAGACCTAAATAACTAGTCGGTCCAAGAAGACTTTCCGACCGACTAGTTCATCAACTAGTCGGTCGGTCAGTTAACTTAGACCGACTAAGAGTCAAAAACTATTAGTCTGAATACAAATTGATTTAGTCGGTCCAAGAACAAATGTTGACCGACTAGATCATTAACTAGTCGGTCACCAGACGTTCTTAGACCGACTAACGATAAACAGTAACTAGGTGAAAAATTGGCATGTACAGTAAAGCTCAACTAGTCGGTCTAAGAAGCATCACTGACCGACTAGTTCACCAACTAGTCGGTCGTTGAGTCAACTAAGACCGACTAACTGTAAACAGTAAAGAGCTTAGAATTTGGGAGATAAACTAGTCGGTCCAAGAAGCTTTGCCGACCGACTAGATCACCATCTAGTCGATCAGTTCTTCTTCTTGAACCAACTAACATGCACAAGAAGTCGCGAATCGAAGCGCGAAGCTTCGGGAAAGTTTGTATGGACTTCTACTAAGATCCTAGAGCTAAGAAAGGAGCGTTATGAAGATATAAATCATAAGACCTACTCAAGGCTTAACATTCTACGATAGAAGCTTAAAGACAATAAATAAAACTTGACGATACAGTCTTCAATAGCTTCAATCGAATCTTCATGACTTCTAAAGAGGTCCAAAAGCTTCAACGAAGCTTTAGGCATATGAATACGTGCTTTGAGAAGTCTTGAGACGTCGCTTTGGATGTTCACGTGAATTTTGCGACGATCTCCATAACTGCGCTCACAAAGTGTTAGTTCACGATTTATTTATGTTTGCTCATCATCCAAAACCAAATCTGGGGAGTCCAATACTCAACACAAACGTGGGTCGTCCGATCTTGCGGGATTCAACCACGTGTCGCCGCGTGGCCTTCAAATTTTGCGCGTCGCTTCACAATTACGCTCTTCGCATTCGCTTCAGAAGTAGGGGGCGACGTTCGATTCTCCATCAACGGTCAGCTAGATCCCGCGTGTGCTCCAAGAGTTGCGCTCCACGGATTCGATCGCCCGGGTTATCAACCGTTCGATTAACATCGCACGGATGAAATAACGCCACGTCGCATCCAAATGATTCGCTCTCCGACTCGCTCTCGGCTTGACGCTCAGCCATTCGATTGTGATCGGACGATCGAAATTTCTCCCGCCCTCTGCTGCATTTGGGGTTGATATTGAACCGTTGGATTGAAATCCAACGGTCGTAAACGCGCCGCGTCACCCGCCTATCTGATGCGTTGGATTCGAGCGGGAGTGAACGGATGGACGCCGCGTGGTCGCCAAAAATTACGCAACGACCGTATTTCCTTATTTGCGACTGTATTTCTTGCGTATATCTCTATTTAAATTGTATTCTGCATTCAAAAATTTACAGTAATTAGCACAGATCTCAGAAAAATATAAATAAATAGTCACTGGAATCGTGAGATCGAGACCAAGCTAGGAAAAATATAAAAAGTGCAGAAATACTCAATAAAATTCATACTTTGTGTACAAATCAAGTGATATCTCTAATAAATGATGGTATACAATATACGAACGTATTAGAGACCAATTAAACATCCTATAGGCCCAAAATATTACTAGATGAGGGGTTAAATAAGCAATATTCAACCCGAATCACACCCCCCAATTAGCGTTTTGCTAGTCTCTAGCAAAGTGAGCGAAAAATAATATCAAATAACCACCTAGATCACCTTATCAGATCTCAAGTCACTCACCACCATACTAAAAGAAGATAACCACACACTAATGTCAAGATTTCAAGCTCATAAAATAATGGTACTCATGGATTTAAAATTTAAGAATAAGTATCTCTCAGATGGCCATGAAA
This sequence comes from Scilla litardierei, assembly GCA_030789695.1. NCBI lineage: Eukaryota > Viridiplantae > Streptophyta > Magnoliopsida > Asparagales > Asparagaceae > Scilla > Scilla litardierei. The sequence continues at coordinate 105,130,618 of CM061139.1, read as the reverse complement.
TCGACTTAACTTCACTATCCATTACTTCTTAGCCCATAGTATACAAAATCAATGGCTCACACCTTTCAATTAGAGATTCTAACTTGGAGCGTAGATGTTTCATGCAAAGCAAGCATAAGGAATAGAATGGTATCAAGACATACACACGTTAATCTTCATTCATAGGAAATCACACCATATCTTGTGCTTTCATTAAGCTTTGGAACTTCTCTTGCCTTGCTAGTTATGCACACTTATCATCACTTTTCTTTCTCTTTTTATTAGTTCCACGTAACGCGCATCAAGCAACATTCGCAGAAAAATGTATACTTGGATCGCTCCATCAAATGAGTGGGTTTCCAGTCAATGGCTCCCAAATCAGACGATAATAGGGCATTAGGCCAAAAGAGACCCCTCGGACTGTACTACTCGAGCCAACCAAGTTATTTATTTTAGTGACACCTTTATTCTTTTTTTCTTCATTCATTTTTTCTTTTCTTTGTGTGTGTGTGTGCATAAATAACTTAGCAAGATAGCTTCCTCTTTGTAATTCTTTCATAAGAAAGGGTTATCCTAATCATTTCAAAAGACAGTGTATACTTTCTACCCAAAATCACACAAAGCATGCAAATAGCAATGAATACGAGATAAAAAGTAATGCTCCAGTTATTTTGGGAACTATTGGTGCATGAACCTTGGTGTGTTCCATTGAAAGTATACTACTTGCTAATTCATAATTTCTAGATTCATTAAGTCATCAATCAATCCCACCATAGAGAAATATCAAAAGAAATTTACCACGAGTACTAAATTCATGTCAAATGAGACTGAAATATTTAACAATAGTGGTGAAGGAAAATAAATTACATGTGTGCTGTGGTGAATAGATTTTGAGAATTTTCATCACATGAGGTTCATCTCTAGGTAAAATAAATATTGGCGATAGGTCTTGACTCGAAATTTTTTTTTCAATGCAAAAAGGGACTAAAAAAATAAAATCCTAAAAGAAAAAGAAAAAGAAAAATACTAAAAGTCTATACCTCCCCCCCAACTTAAGATAAACATTGTCCTCAATGTTAGAGAGAGGGAATAATGGAACGAACACACCTGATTAGTTGCCACCCAAAGGTGGGTCTGTGAGGTCCATGGTGCTCGCTTCATTGGTCCAAGACTCGTGAAAATGCTTCAATCATTGGCCATTCACCTTGAACTCACTCCCATCTTTTTCATTAAGCAATAGCACTACGCCATGTGGAAAAACTTCTTTGACTGTGAAAGGTCCAAACCACCTAGAGCGAAACTTCCTAGGAAATATGGGTAGCCTGGAATTGTATAGAAGAACTTTTTGGCCTGGGGTGAACTCCCTCCTTAGGATCATCATGTCATGGACGGATTTCATCCTTTCTTTTGATATTTTAGCGTTGTTATAAGCATTTCTCCTCAGCTCCTCTAGCTCCAACAACTGTAACCTGTGAGAAGCAAAAGATGAATCAGTATCAAAATTCAATTTCTTTATAGCCCAATAGGATCTATGCTCCAATTCTACAGGTAAGTGACAAGACTTCCCAAAAACAAGACAGTAAGGTGACATCCCCAAAATTGTTTTGTAAGCCGTCCTGTAGGCCCACAACGCTTCAGGTAAGCGCAAGCTGCAATCTTTCCTTGAAGGATTCACCGTTTTCTATAAAATGCCTTTGATCTCTCTATTTGCCAGCTCTGCTTGACCATTGGTTTGGGGGTGATATGGAGTAGATACTTTGTACGTGACCCCAAACCTCTTCATTAGATTAGCGAACATACGGTTGCAAAAATGGGACCCTCCATCACTGATAAGGGCTTTGGGCACTCCAAATCTAGAGAAAATGTTCTCTTTGAGAAACTTAATCAATTGAAACCAAAATATAAACATATTCAAATGAAGGTGTGAAAGGTCCCATGAAATCTATGCCCCAACATTCAAATATTTCAATTTCTAAACTGGGGTTTAAAGGCATCATGTTACGTCTAGTAATTCCCCCTAACTGTTGGCATGCAGCACATGTCTTACAATAATGAAATGTATCCTTAAACATAGTTGGCCAATAAAAGCCACATTGCAAGATTTTTGCCACAGTTTTATTCGCAGAAAAGTGTCCTCCACACACCCCATCATGGCAAAATCGTATCACACTGGTTATCTCATGGTCAGGAATGCACCTCCTAATAATTTGGTCACTACAATATTTGTAGAGGTATAGATCATCAAAGAAGAAATATTTTACCTCGTACTTGAACCTTTTAAAGTCTTGAAGTGGCCAAGTTTTAGGAGTCTTACCAGTTACTAGATAATTTACTATATCAGCATACCATGGAGAGGTGGAAACATTAAAAAGATGCTCGTCAGGAAAGGAGTCCATCAAAGGTACATCTGCCGAATCAAAGCCTACTGTCAATCGTGATAAGTGGTCGGCTACTAGATTCTCCACGCCTTTCTTGTCCTTGATTAGGACATTGAACTCCTGCAACAATAAAATCCATCGTATCAATCGAGATTTAGCATCTTTTTTGGATAATAAATATTTCAAAGCAGAGTGATCAGTGTAAATCAAGATTGGTGATCCCAAAATATAGCTCCTGAATTTTTCCAAAGCAAATACTACAGCCAGCAACTCATTCTCTGTGGTTATATAATTTCTTTGAGAATCATTCAATGTCTTGCTGGCGTAGTAAATAACCACTGGAGCTTTATCTATCTTTTGGCCTAGGACTGCGCCAACTGCGTAGTTGCTGGCGTCACACATGATTTCAAATGGTAAGGACCAGTCTGGGACCTGCAAAATGGGAGCAGAAATCAGCAACTTCTTTAAAGTTTCAAAATAACGTTGACACTCAGGTGTCCAAATAAAATCCACATTCTGAGTTAGCAAGTTGCAAAGAGGACGAGATATAGCGCTAAAATCTTTGATAAATCGCACATAGAATCCTGCATGTCCCAAGAATGATCTGATGTCCCTCACACATTTGGGACTTGGTAGCTTCTCAATTACTGCTACCTTGGCTCTTTCTACCTGAATACCATCTTTAGAGACCAAATGACCAAGGACAAGTCCTTCTGTTGTCATAAAATGACATTTCTCCCAATTTAATAGGAGATTCTTCTCAATACACCTGTCAAGAACATGAGCCAAGTTAGCTAAACAATCATGAAAAGAGCTACCATATACAGAGAAATCATCCTTAAACACCTCCACAATTTTCTCAACCATATCATCAAAAATACTAAGCATGCATCGCTGAAAAGTGGCGGGAGCATTACATAAACCAAAAGGCATCCTCTTAAATGCAAAAGTACCAAAGGGACAGGTAAAAGTGGTCTTTTCCTGATCCTCTGGTGCAATCTCAATCTGATAGTATCCTGAATAACCGTCTAGAAAGCAATAGTACTCATGTCCAGCCACTCTTTTTAAAATCTGGTCAAGAAATGGTAGAGGGAAGTGGTGTGTCCTAGTTCTGGAGTTCAACTTCCTATAGTCTATACACATCCTCCATCCTGTGGTGGCTCTAGGGATAAGTTCATTATTCTCATTTTTAACCATGGTGAGGCCAGACTTTTTAGGAACAACCTGTGTAGGACTGACCCATTTACTGTCAGAAATTGGGTATATAATACCTGCATCCAATAATTTTAGAATCTCGCCTTTCACCACTTCTTTTAATGTGGGGTTTAACCTACGTTGCATTTCTCTAGTGGGTTTGGCATCATCTTCCAAATAAATGTGATGCATACATACAATGGGACTAATACCTTTTATATCAGCAATGGACCAACCAATAGCCCCTCTATGCCTTTTCAACACTTCAAGTAAAGAGCTTTCCTGTTCTAAAGAGAGTTTAGAAGATATTGCCACAGGGAAGCTGTTTTCATTTCCAAGAAAGGCATACTTGAGATATTCAGGTATTGGCTTTAATTCAGGCTTTGGATCTTCTACCTCAGATGATATTTGAGTTGGTGCATTTGGTGGCAAAGCCTCGAACTTAGGCTCCCATATCGCATTGAGTTCCTCCACATTTTCCTGCACAAGAAAGATGTCATCAGTGTCGTCCACAATTGTTTCAACAAGATTAGCATCACCATAATATTCAGAGCAAATATAATCATCCACCAATGAATCAATCATGTGTACTTTTTCAACCTCATCATCCACATTTGGCAACTTGCAAGTATTAAATATATTCAAATCCAAAGTCATGTTACCAAAAGTAATTTTAAGTTGACCATCCCTACAATTTATTAAAGTATTGCATGTTGCTAGGAATGGTCTACCTAGGATGATGGGAGTGGAATTGGCAGTTTGGGGTCCTTGGATGTCTAGAACTATAAAGTCTGCATGGTAGTAAAATTTGTCCACTTGAACGAGGACATCCTCAATGCATCCCTTTGGAACTTTAATAGATCTATCAGCTAATTGCAATATAACAGATGTTGGTTTTAGCTGTCCTAATCCAAGTTGCACAAAAATAGGATATGGCAAGATATTAACACTAGACCCCAAATCCAATAAAGCATTTCCAATTTTTTAGTACCAATAGTACAAGTAATGGTGGGTGATCCAGGATCTCTAAATTTAGGTGGGACATTTTGTTGCACAATAGAGCTAACCTATTCAGTCAAAATGCTTTCTTTTTCACATTCAATTTTCTTTTAGTGGTGCACAGGTCTTTCAAAAATTTAGCATATGCAGGTATTTGATTAATGGCATCAAGCAGCAGGATATTTATCTGGCACTTCTGAAAAATTTCACGAATTTCAGATTGATACTTATCTTTGTTTTTCTGAAGTAGCCGGTGAGGGAAAGGTGCTGCAGGTACATAGGTTGCGGGTTCTTTCTCTTCAATGACATTTTTGGTCAGACCCACTTCCGTGCTCTCTTTCTGCACCTCCTCTTGCATTTGAATTTCCTCCTCTTGTTTAGCTTCTCTGCTCGGTGGGTCAGGTTTCTGAATTTCTTTCCCATTCCTCAGAGTGGACACGGCTTGGCAAGGCTTCATGTTATTACCTGCAGAAGAAGATGAGCTCATGTTAGGATTCGGAATTGATTGTGATGGAATCTTACCTTTCTCCAATGTTGCCGTAAGCCTAGCTAAGCTTTCGCTCATCTGTTGGTTCTGCATCTGTTGAGCTTGAAACTGAGCCTGTTGTTGTTACATTTGGACTTGCTGTAATTGAATAAGCTGCTGAAGCGCATCCCCAAATGGTTGCATCTGCTGTTGTTGCATTGGCTCTTGGTCCCTCCTTTGATTCCCACCTTGGTAGTTGTTATTGTTGTATTGAGGTTGTCGAAACTGAGGAGGAGCTTGTTGCTGAGGTTGCTGATTGGGGCCCCAATTTAAGTTAGGATTGTTGTGCCACCCCTTGTTGTTGGAATTGAAGCCCTGGTAGTTTGTAGATACTTGGTTCACCCCCGTTGGATTGCCTAGCATGCTCTTCAAGGCTGGAAGTGTGGGGCAGGCACTGGTGTCATGGCCACCAACATTGCAAAGTGCACAAGTCTGCTCTACCTCAACTGCTTTGGCCTCTTTCAAATTTAGAGCTTGAAGCTTGTTTGTGATCATTGCTTCCATCTTTGCCTCCAACGCATCCTCTGGCTTCAAATTGTATACCACTCCTCGTGTAGGCTGGGAAGGTACAGAGTGGCCTCCTCTGTCGTACTCTGAAGTAGTATCCCACGTTTACGCGTTCTCTGCTATGTCCTCCAAGTACGTACATGCTTCATCTGGCTCCTTATCGAAGAATCAACCATTGCACATCATTTCTACGAACTGTTTCATCTGAGGTTGCATTCCATCGTAGAAGAAGCCAATAATCCTGCTTTTGTCGAAGCCATTATGTGGACATGCAAGCAATAGCTCATTGAACCTTTCAAACGCCTGGTAGAATGTTTCCTCGCTTTTCTGGGTAAAGTTCATGATTTGCCGCTTCAATCCCTGTGTCCTGTGAATAGGAAAAAACTTCTTTAGAAATTCAACCTGCAAGTCAATCCATGTAGTAATAGAACGTGATGGCAATGCATTTAACCAGTTCTTAGCTTTATCTTTCAATGAAAATGGAAACAGTTTCAGATATACCGTGTCCTCGCTAGTTTTTCAATCAAAGCATGTCAAGCACACTTCCTCAAATCCTTTTTTATAAAGATAAGGATTTTCCTTGTCTAACCCATGAAAGGTGGGTAAGAGTTGGATTACCCCTGGTTTGAAATTAAAAGAATTTGCATCAGTGGGTAAGATAAAGCATGAAGCTGTGCTAGTCCTAGTGGGTCTGAGAATATCTTTTAAAGTCATAGGAGCTCCAGGTTGCACATTATTATCATTGTTGTTGCTAAAATTTTCATCCATATTATTAGCAGACATTTCAAAACGTCTAGTCAACCTCTGTGTTCTAGGAGTCATATACCACATAAACTAGCATAATATATATTTTTTAAAAAAATAAGCAAAAATTTATATACAGTAAAGTGGAAAGATCTCATCAAAGGTCCTCTGAATGAAATAAATTGTGGTAACAAACCGTTCTCCCGGCAACGACGCCAAAAACTTGCTCAGCCCAAAAATGTGCTTCTCTCAAGCGAAAGAGTCTGTACAAGTAATATAATCTGTGATTCCAAATGTCGAATCCTCGGGAGAAAATCTGTTGCAACCACAAAGCTCAAATCAAATAGAGAGTCAACGAAAAGAGACTAACCACTTATAATGACGATGTTGTCAATGGGTTTGGACGTGATTTTTAATACGTGAACAATACGAACAAATAAAGTGTCATGTATAAAAATATATATGAGAAGTATGCACATGGTATCAGTTCATTAGGATCCATGATTCATATTAATTTGGTTGATTAAATATAACTCAATGAATTCTCTTTTTGAGAGCAATTCACCGGAAAATACCCTTGTGTGGATTAAAGCAAAAAATTCAATACAATCGTTGCTAAAGTTTTAGTCTTTTAAATATAATCGATGAAAGTCCCTTTTGGGGAAATCAAAACTCACCCTTGTGAGGTGATCATCTACTAAATCACGTTCTTTTGGAAGATGAAGAGTAGATTTAAAAATAAAGACTACAACTTTATCAAAGTGACAATTTTAGCACGACAATTCATCCAAACGAATACGAATCATATCCCCTAACTACACCATACCATGTACAATGAGAATTTAGCTACTCATACTGAAAATAATTAACAATTTCATCAAAATAACCATAGTTCTAAGCAATAGTGATAATTAGAATTCAAAATACATAATAGAGTTCAAGGAATATCACCAAATACGCTATCTATTTGCCTAAGAAAACCCTTCTTATTCCTCCTAAAAGCCTCTGGATTCTCAGAAAATTGCTGCAAAAAAAGGCTCCAAAATCGCCCAAATACGCCAAGAATACGCTCAAAAACCCTAGGAATACCTTACATAAGAACATTGCGGGTTTGATGGGGTTAACGGGTTCAAACCCCGCTTCAATAACGCATCCAAACCCGATCCGCGAGCGAGGCAAACGTGGGCCGTCCGATCTTATGAGATTCAACCACGTGTCGCCGCGTGGCCTTCAAATTTTGCGTGCCGCTTCGCAATTACGCTCTCCGCATTCGCTTCAGAAGTAGGGGGCGCCATTCGATTCTCCATCAACGGTCAGCTGGATCCCGCCTGTGCTCCAAGAGTCGCGCTCTGCGGATTCGATCACCTGGGTTATCAACCGTTCGATTAACATCGCACAGATGAAATAACGCCACGTCGCTCCTAAATGATGCGCTCTCCGACTCTTTCACGGCTTGACGCTCAGCCGTTCGATCGTGATCGGACGATCGAAATTTTGCCTGCCCTCCGCTGCATTTGGGGTTGATATTGAACCGTCGGATTGAAATCCAACGGTCGTAAACGCGCCGCGTCGCCCGCCTATCTGATGCGTTGGATTCGAGCGGGAGTGAACGGATGGACGCCGTGTGGTCGCCAAAAATCACGCAATGACCGTATTTCCTTATTTGCGACTGTATTTCTTGCGTATATCTCCATTTAAATTGTATTCTGCATTCACAAATTCATAGTAATTAGCAAAGATCTCAGAAAAATACAAATAAAAAGTCGCTGGAATCGTGAGATCGAGACCAAGCTAGGAAAAATATAAAAAGTGCAGAAATACTCAATAAAATTCATACTGTGTGTACAAATCAAGTGATATCGCTAATAAATGATGGTATAAAATATACGAACGTATTAGAGACCAATTAAACATCATATAGGCACAAAATATTACTAGATGAGGGGTTAAATAAGCAATATTCAACCCGAATTACAGGGGCACCAGGCAGGTCTCTCGAACACCGGTCGGGAGCCACGGGGGAGAAAAGAAGCGCCCTCATTCGAAGTCTGGAGGGCCCGAATAGAAGAAGAAGAAGACGGGGGAGAGCATGCTCTCGGCGGTGCCTGACTCACCGATCGTCTCTGGGGCGATCCTCCTGGTAGTGGAGGTGGCCACCTCTACCTGCCATGCTGAGTATGCCCTGGCTGGCACGGGGGGTGCCTTGTCTGTGCTTGGGACTGGCCGGGAGGTCCCATCCGGTGGATCAGTTTTCACCGATCTAGATGTGGCCGTCCAGTTGGCACGGAGCTCCGACCTCCCGAGAGATCGCTCTTTGTTGGAGGGGGTCTGCTCCAAGGGTGTGGCAGATCCAGCAGGTCAGTATCTTCCTTGCCTTTAACTCCGTTTTGTAGCGGTCTTTGCTTATCTCTTCTGTCCTGCAGGCTGCCACGATGGCCGTAGAGGCCCAGCGCCGCTCGGAGCGGGTGGACGGTCTCGTGGTGGCCCTGGCGCATGAATGTCTGAGGGCTGAGGCGGCCGAGAAGGAAGTGGAAGATACCCATTCGGAGGCTCGTCGTTCACGGCGTCGGGTCGACGAGCTCACCTCGGAGGTGAGGAGCTTGAGGGAGGCCCAGGCAACCACCGAGAGGTCTGCGTAGGAGGAGGAGGAGGAGGCGTTCCGTGAAGAGAGGAACGAGCTCTGGGCCGAGCTGGGCACCTGCGACAAGTGAACACTGCTCGACTCGTCAAGGAAGTGGAGAGGGGTTATGAGAAGGTCCTGGCGCCGAGGATCACGGAATCCCTCCGGGGGGCTTTCGAGGCCTATGAGGACATCCTGGCCCTGAGGATCGTGTGGGCCTTTCAGGATGGTTCCTGAGGTTCGAGGAGCGGGTCCGACAGAGTTTCCCCGTCATTCGGCTGGTCCCAAGGAGCCCATTCGATCGGGGCAAGGCGAAGCCCCCGGGAATGCCTCTTCCCGGGCCCAGTGTAGTAGGCGGTGTATCCCCGTTTTATCCCCCTCCTTGTAAAAAAGAACATTTTTTGAATGTAAGAGACAATTTTTGAATTTTCTACCTTTTTGGGTGCTGCTGTACTTTTGTCAATTGTTTTCTGGGATTATGCCTCTGACTCGGTGTTCTCCCCCCGCTGTTCATGCCGAGGTAGTTTGTTGGTTTGAGTAGCGGGAGGTTTTCTCTTTGTCGGCGGAGTCATTGGCCTATCAAGGTGATCAGCCTGATAGGGGGTGAACCCAGTTTTACGGTCGATCAAAATGATCGGCCTGCTGGGGGCCACTCGGTCGACCACATTGATCGGCCCACTGGGGGAGTTGCCCCTGCCTTATGGTCGTTCGGAGTGATCGGCCTACTGGGGAAGTTGCCCCCAGCCTTACGGATGATCGGAGTGATCGGCCTGCTGGGGGAGTTTCCCCTTGCCTTATGGACGATCGGAGTGATCAGCCTGCTGGAGGAGTTGCCCCAGCCTTACGGACAATCGTAGTGATCGGCCTGCTCGGGGAGTTGCCCCCAGCCTTACGGACGATCATAGTGATCTGCCTGCTGGGGAGTTTCCCCCAGCCTTACGGACAATCGTAGTGATCGGACTACTCGGGGAGTTACCCCCAGCCTTACAGAAGATTGTAGTGATCGGCCTGCTGGGGGAGTTACCCCCAGCCTTTCAGTCGATCGAAGTGATCGGCCTGCTGGGGGAGTTGCCCCAGCCTTACAGACGAGCGTAGTGATCGGCCCGCTGGGAGAGTTGCCCCCAGCCTTACGAACGAACGTAGTGATCGGCCTGCTTGGGGAGTTGCTCCCAACCTTCCAATCGACCATAGTGATCGGCTGATCACTCCATATTTTATTGCGGTAAAAGTTTTTGGCGCCGTTGCCGGGGAGGTGTTTCCCGTTGGGTGCCAATTTGTCACAATTAGGTTGATTAGATTACATTTAAAAAAAACAAATAAAAAATTAAAAAAAAACATTGAGAGAGATTTTTTTCCCACCACCTGCTATTATTATCTTTATCTCTCTTTGTACCACTGACGTCTTTTCCAGGTTGTTTACTTTGATTGATCAGGTACAGTTGTTGCAGCGATGGTGCTTCCAAAGAAAATGCGAGCGGGCTCTATACAATCCTACATATATCTCGCTGCATTCTATCAGGCTGATGGAGAATCCTTTGGGGAAGCCTTGTCTAGGTTTGAAGGAATGTTAGAAATGTTCCAGACGGAGCCAGACCATGAGTGGAATGACTCCACGCTATTTGATATCTTCACTAGAAGGCTTAAGGGACCCTCACGTGAGTTTTTGAAGAGGATGCAAGTGGGGAAGTTCAATGATCTACAGTTGGCAGCAGCCTTGGAGCAAATGATAGATGATGCTCGATCTACCGGTTCACTAACCGTTACGGTAAGTAAACCATACGACCAAGTATTCATCGATTTTGTTATGGCTAATGTCTCTAGCGCAGGTACTATCATAGATGGAGTGTATGCTTCACTTGAAGGTGATCATATCCACCTTTATACCATGAACACTCCACAAATAGAGACATCTGAGTTGTCAAAAGAGGACACGTACACGGACCTATTGAGAAACATTGTCGACATAGTTCGAGATTCCGGTCCATTGACAATAACGGCAGGTGATCCTTTTGAGCTTGAATTTCAAAACTTTATTACTCATTGTATCTCTTCCACAGGCACAGTTGATGATGGAGTCTATGCTCTAATTGAGGGGCACAAGACCCACTTTTATACCACGGTCAAGATACATGAGCCCATAGAGCCACCTGCACCTACTATTGAGGAGGCCTTACATGCGGAGCCAGAGCCTTTCACCGAGGAGGCCGTGCATTGGGACGAGGACACAGCCATTCATGAGGACCCCGAGCATTACCCTCCTCCTTTCGCGCTACCGCAGCCATCCCCACCTGCTACAGAGGCTGAGCATCCCTCAGAGGACCACCCTTCCACTGACGCCGAGGACAATCCCACAGAGCTTATGGCTCCCCTTCAGGGAGATCTCTTTACTCCCTCGCCCTTTATATTTGATTCCCCTCCCGTGTATGATGCTTGCTATGATTCAGATTTTGATGACTCATTGCACCTTTTGCAGGATTCATGTACATACGATCAAGAGGTACGATGGGACGTATACGAGGAGGAGAGCGAGGAGTTAGCACCCATGGATGCTATTGATTATGATCAGGAGGTGCGATGGGATAAGTCTGACGATGATGAGGAGTTGTCAGATGAAACCCATGCTTATATGCCCAAGCTACCTGAACAACCTGAGGCGAACAACGAGGAGTTGATCGACGTGGTATACGAGAGTAGAGATTTATTTCCAGGGAAGTGTTGTCAACCATTTTTAATTTTAAATACTTATGTTGATGACCCTCTTTGGAACACATTTATCTTGGGGAAGAATTATCCACATCAGATTGATGCGGCTTATCTCTTGCAGGGTACAGGTGGAGTCCTTGGAGAGATGCTGGAAGCCGCATTGTTGGAATCTGATGGAGTCCGTGGACATACGCGTCTAGCGGAGCCACGGAAGGAGCAGTTGGAGCAGTTGCCTCCACCGGCAAAGATACTGGATCCGCCTTTTGCTATAGGTGATATCAATCCAGTAGTGTAGAAATTTTATGCTTTCAATAAACCCGAATTCTCTCGACAGCGAGAGGACCGTATAGATTTGTTTGAATAAATATCACCTCGTATGACGGCCACAATAATCATTTACACCCCAAAACCATTATATATATTGATTGCCCTCTTTATATTTTGATGTGTCATATCCTTTTTGCTCACCACAATCGAGCATTTCTTTCAAGTGAAACCTTGCTTTCTTATTCGTTTGACTTGATCACGCTTTGCAAAGCCATGACATTTTTGGTCAAGTCATTTGAATAGGATTGTTTGGTATAAGCTTGGGGGAAAGCGCTCTCATGCATCATTGCATGTGCATGTAGTTGCATTAGGATTTCATGTCATTCATTTCATCATTTTTCATTCACCTCCCTTATTATTATCGTTGTTCCTCATATTCTTTCATTATGATCACATTGAGGACAATGTGAAGTTTAAGCTTGGGGGAGTGCATTCCCATGCCATTTAGATGCATTAGTTGCATTTTTACTTTATTTTAGGGTTTTTAAAAATTTTTCAAAATTTTTGCATCATCTTTTTGATTTTTCCATCTTATTTTCCTTTTATATGTGTTCATGCATCATATTGTGTGCTTGATTTTCTTTTCTTTCCCATCTTTTATTTTTATTTCTTTATTTTCCTTTTCTCTTTTTCCGCTAGATGAGTTTTGTATGATGATATCTCTTATTGCTTTACCAACCATCACGATGCTTATTATTCCTTGCCATGCTACTTAGAGTATTCCATAGTCTTGCTATTCACATGTACTTGCAAATCTATTTCTTTTGATGATTCCTCTACATGAATGCATGATATTAATTGAAACTGAATGTATGGATTAGTGTTTAGTATGCTTTTGTTGGAAATGCACCAAGATTCACGCATCATTAGTATATCTGAAGCATCAGTTTTATTGTCTTATTCACCTTCTGGTGCATGCTTGATATGATTGTGCGCTTTACCGCTTGACTTCGCTTTTTATTGAGATGATTGAGAATATCCATGCTTACATATGAGTTTTAGTTGAAGTATTATTTTATTGAACCGTTCGTGCACATCTTAGAGTGAACCGAGTGTTACATTATTTCTTTCTCCACATATATCTTTTTATTCTCTACATGTCACTTGAGTTCACCTCCTAAAGCTACTTATATCGCATCTATTTCCCAAAAAATCCCCACAAAAGAAAAGTTAGCTCCAAAAAGTCCAAAAAGCCAAAAAGGAGCCAAAAACCAAAAATACAAATCAAATAGCTCCTACAAAAATCCAAAAAGAAAAGTGAGAAACAAAAAAAAGATCAAAAAAAAAAAGAAAGAAAAAAATTGTTTCTCTATCTCATTATTGGAGCCACAAAATACTTGGGAAAACCAAGGCAAAAATCCCATTTTCCACTATCATATTCCTTTGGATGCGACGCCTCAAGCTAAGCTTGGGGGGGGTGAATTCATTTGACCATATGAGTGAGTATGACATTAGAGTGGAGACGTGCATGAATGGGAATATTCGATAATGCTTAGACTTTGCAAAATATATTAGATATGGAGATTTTTCATGATTTGAAATAAATATGTGAATGCCATGACTCTTATTCTATTCTCTATTGCATGCTTGGTGTGATATCTTATATGCTTCATTTATAACTTTTGATTGAAAAGTGCATCGCCAACATTTGTATATTAAATCCTATGAAATGCGTGACGTGGATATGAATTGATTGTATGAATTTAGAGAATCCCTTTTGTTGTTCTTAAAAACTTGCAAGAACCATGTTTATGTAAGATTTGAAATCCTTATAGCACGTTATTTGTATTTTCCAAGTCATCGTGATGTGTAGCTTATGGCTTGAGATCTGAGAGTATAATCTAGCGACCCCTTCCACTTCGTATTCTTTTATTTCATTTCCCTTATTTTTCATCTCCCGAGTTCGTCTTTTTTGCTTATCTTCCTCGAGGACGAGTAAGAGGTAAGCTTGGGGGATTTTGATCACTCCATATTTTACACCTTTTTTCTGCATATTTGCATACCGTTTTGATCGCCCATATCACGCTTTTCACGATTATTCGACAATATTGCGATACTTTTCACTATTTCTTGTTTTTGTCGTATTTCAGGATATATCGAGCGATTTTGATCGATTGTGAGATCAAGAGGATTTGCGCCCACTCCGGAGAGTCAACCATGGCCCTTTTGAGGGTTATTCTGCAATGGAAGAGGAGTGGAAGAAGAAAGAACGCCGTAGGAGTGACGGGGGAGCGAAAAGATGAAGATTGGGCATTTTCAGCATGCCACTCGGCCGAGTGAAGGAGTCACTCGGCCGAGCATTGAGACCCCGCTCGGCCGGCCAGATCGGACACGCAACAGAGATGTATCGGCGTGCACTCGGCCGAGCATCGCACGCCGACTCGGCCGAGTGAGGATACTCCGTCCGTCCGAGTGGCACCCAGACGACGGCAAGCCAAAATGTCCAACTTACTGTAATCCGTCAGTCTGCCCCAGAAGCCCGACTCGGCCGAGTGACGAAAGCCGTCCGCCCGAGTACCAAATGCCCCTCGGCCGAGTGACATTTGCCACTCGACCGAGTGATGCCGAGGACATGCAGCGCCCAGATTTTCAGACAGCCTCTCACTCTTTTGAAATCTGCTATCATTCCAGCAATCAAAGTATTTTTCTCATATTTTTTATGGATAGTAGACTTCATGACGGTTCCAACGCCGCCAAGAACGCGCAAATCGGAGGTCGGATGAAATCTGGGGAATTTCTGCAAGTTGATGCTGCAGTGCTGGAATTTGCATGTCAGTGTCACTCGGCCGGGTCACATATTCCACTCGGCCGAGTGCGGCCTGGGCCCAGATTTTAAGTTGCGGTTTGGGCTGTTTTTGGGCACGAATTTGAGGGGTTTTCTAGGGTTATTTGCTAGGGTTTTGGGAGAGTATTTAAGGGGTTTGTAGCCACCATTAGAGGGGATCCCCATTATGTTTTATTAGAGTTTATTTTAGAGGTTAGGCCATGCCCTAGGCCCCCTCTTGGATCAAAAGGCTTGTATTTGGATTGGAATTCTTCATCAAAGCTAAGTATTTTCTATTCTTATTATTTGAATCTTTGTTTTTCTATCTTTTTGTATGCAAGCAATGATTTCTATTGATTCTCATATCCTTATTATGCTAGAGTAGATTTGTTGTTCTAGGGTTTGGGGATGAACCCTATGGATCTAATTTCATATTTGTGAAGAATGAATTCTAAATTGCTAGAATTGCTAGGAGGTTAGGTTGTGATTGATTTCCTACGGATAGCTAGGGATTTCCATCGATTTGGGATTTGCAAGAGATTGGATTCTAATCGATGGGAAGGCCTAGATATTCGATTTAGGTTTACAATTGGGTTTCTCTAGATTTGGTTTGCAAGAGATTGGACCAAAGCTAGGATTTTTAATTGTAAATCTATACACATATTCGTTTGCAAGAGATTGGACGAATACGAACTATCACAACCTAGATCGTAACTCGAGTTTGCACGAGAGTGGGCTCGAGGGGCGATTGAACGATGATGTCGATCCTCATGCTAGCGGCTTAGGTTAGGGTTTGCAAGAGATTGGGCACTAACCTAGGTTTGCTATAGACCGGCAATAGCGCGAGAGCGTGAGCTTGGTTCTACATTAAGTTGCGACTAGTCCACCTCAATGCAAGTTTAGTAATATTAAGATTCACTATTTACAATGATGTATGACGATCTGTAGTGGGAATTCCCTAACCCTAGACGTCTTTATTTGATTTTATATCTTCGTACTTTGCCCGACGATTGTGACAGGATCGCCCAAGGCAAATTCCCTCTTTTATTATATTGTATTTAAGTCGATATTTGACCGATTTCTTTATCATCGACACCGACATCCACCACCATTTCCATTATATCATTCCATAACCATCTCCACCAATAAAACATTCGTAGTCAAACCAACCTAGGATAGATTGGAGCCAGCACCACCTCCTCGTGTTCGATACCCGCTTGCCACTTTGCCGTGCGCTTGCGGTAAAACTACAACCGTCGCCTCGGGTGTGTATCCGGGGTGCGACCATCGGCCTGCTGGGGGAGTTTTCCCCAGCCTTATAGATGATCGTAGTAATCGGCCTGCTGGGGGAGTTGCCCCCAGCATTACGGGTGATCGGAGTGATCGGCCTGCTGGGGGAGTTGCTCCAGCCTTACGAATGATCGAAGTGATTGGCCTGCTGGGGGGAGTTACCCCCAGCCTTACAGATGACCAGAATGATCGGCCTGTTGGGGGAGTTGCATCTAGCCTTACGGTCGATCGTGGTGATCGGCCTGCTGGGGGAGTTGCCACCAGCCTTACGGGTGATCATGCAGTCTGGTGTGGTGGAGCAGAAAGAAACATGTTTGCTCTATACGAACTTGCATTTCATTCTCTGAACCAGGAACACATTCGAAAGAAAAAAGCAGGGAAGATAATGGTGAGCTAGTCTCGCCTGGGGGGAGGAGTTGCGGCTGATTGTCCCGCCTACTCACTCGATGAGGCGAAGAGCGGTCTGGACAACGTTCACCTTCTTTCCTTTATCCATCTGTTTGGACGTCCCTTCTCTGGAGGTTGTTTTTGGGGCATCGACAAAGTTCTTCAGGTGTCCACGACTGATCAGCTGGTCGATGTCTTTCTTCAGGTACCAGCATTCGTTAGTGTCGTGGCCATTATCCTTGTGGTACCTGCAGTACTTTTCCTCGTCCCTTCTGCCACCCTTCATCTTCGGGGGCGGCTGCATTAGGACGGCCTCATGAGTAGCGTTCAGCCTGGGGGTCGCGCTTCCTCCTTCCGATGCTTTCCCCTTGCCTTCTTCTCCCGCTTGTGGTCTTCCAGCTCGCGGCACTTGCTTTCATCCCGTTTGGAGCCCCGCTTGGCTCCCGTGAGGAGACCTCCTACCTCCGCTACTAACGCCTCTTCCGTCAGCATGTAACGCTCCACCCGGGCTATTACATCAGCGAGGTCCTTCGCATGTTCGTTGTGCAACGACTTCTTTAGGCCACTGTGTCGGAGCCCTTTCTTCAGGGCCGTTTTCACGACCATCTCGGGGCAGCTCTCCACATTTAGCCTCTCGGCGTTGAAGCGAATGTAGCTCCTTAGGGATTCGCCCGGCCTCTATATCACATTGAATAGAAGCTCTGAGTCCGGCTTTATTTGCCGACCGGCCATAAATTGCTAGCAGAATTTCTGGGTGAGGTCCTGGAAGTTGCTGATGGACCGGTTGGGGAGGCTGTTGTACCAATTCCTAGCGGATTTCCGGAGGGTAGAGTAGAAGCCATGATAAAGCACGGCGTCATCAGCCCCTGGAACGCCATGACTCCTTCGTAGTCCATCACATGATCATCTGGGTCTCTTGTGTTGTCGTATTTTTCTAAGGTCGGCACCTTGAACCTGGATGGTACCCATGCATCAGTGATGCTTCTTGCTAATGGGCAACGGTCGTCCCTGAAGCCTCCCAGGTCTCTTTGGCCTGCATGCGCTTCAACACGGGGGCCGGGTTGCTCCGGCAGGCTGACGAGAGTTCGGGGAGAGTCTGCTCGCTGGCCATCCCGATTGGGGATAGACATTGGTCGCCAAGTGCTCCTCCTTCCGTGGTGGTCTTCCTGATCTCTACGACTCCTCTGACGGGGCTCCCGCTTCGACCCAGACGAGCCTCGGCGGTTCGACAGCTGTGTGACCATCGACGCGTTGAGCGAGGTAGCCTGGATGAGGCCGTGGTTGACCCGCCCCTGGTCCACTCGGCCCTTCCATCCGCCTCAAGCTGGAGTGAGGTGAGGGTGAGGGATCGCACCGGGAGGAAGTTCGGCATGGTGAACCGTCGCTCCGGGTTGGCACCCTCGTTGTCGTAGTCAGCTACCACAGCCGAGCGTAGCGGGGGGCGGAGTTCCTGATGGTCTGGGATGGCCGCCGAGCCTCCCTCCGGGTGGCGTGGGTGGACCGCGAGTTGTTGGATGGCTGCTGCCAGCGTTCGAAAGTGGGCGTTCGTCTCTTAGGCGAAGAGACGGAGTTGTTCTTGGGCAGGACATAGTCGCACTCCTCATGATGGGGGGCATGCGTCCTATTCCATCGCAAGGTGATTCCATCTCGGTGATGTGGTTGTTTGACGTGAGTGCTTCTTCGTTTTCCACAGAGGGCGCCAAATTTGTCGGGTGTTTTCTCACCACAAGTTAGTTGACTGAAGGGCTAGAGGTTAACGCGATCACGTAGGACACGTATGGCCTCCATGAGCGGGATGTAGCTCGTTCGGCCTGGCGAAGAGCGTGCGGGTCCGAGCATCGGCGTGCCGAAGGGAGTCCTCGGTAGTGTGACGTCCTCCGTAGGGGTGGAGATGAACGGGATCCAGGGGGAGTGCGTTCGGCTTCTAGTTGATTGGGTGTCGAATGGTAGCCACGTCGCAGTTGAATCTCCTTGACCTGAACAGACGAGAAAGCTCGTTAGGGGGGTCGGACCTTGGTTCCGACCGAGTCCCCTCTGATGCCTAAGTCAGAACGGATCTAAATGATACTCGGTGTGATCGGTATGACTTACGGGGATGCCGATACGCGAGTCCTTGGGCCGAGCTGTGGAGGAGAATTGTGAGGTGGAAGATAAGGTCGTTCAAGAAGAATACCTCTGGGTTTTGGGTATCCAGAAAGTTGCCCTTTTCTACGTTGTACCTTGAGTCGCTTTATAGGAGTCTTCCCCGGCCACGTCTCCTCAATGTCCCCATATTTCACCCACATGATCCGCCACCTTGATGGCGCCTTCATGGGTCATGAATGTGGGCGTAATAGGGCTCCTTAATGGCGATTAAGGGGGCGTGTTTTAAGGGGAGTGGTTAACTCCCGCTGGCGTGGGTCAGCGGTTGCGTCCGCCTCGGTTCGAGGTCGGCCCGACTTTGAGTCTTCGTGGGGGCCTTGTTCTCCCCAGGCCCGTAGGCTCGCGATACGGACTTGAGCCGTTTGATCATGGCCCATCTGGAAGGGTACTGTGCTTGTACGAAAGAATTGCTACATGCACCTCAAAACTGAGGTGCATATAAAAGTCAGTGTCAAATTTTGCTAATTGTAGATGAAAGAGAGTGTGATTTCATCTTATGACGGGACATACTCATTTTTTTGGGGAAAAAAAACTACAAGCACCTCCTTCCTCTGCAGTGCAGAGAGCATTCACCTTATTTGTTATATCAATCATTCTTCCATGTGATACATGGAGGATCCTCAGAACCATGACGTGACTTGATGGAGTACAATGAAGGCATGGGAAACGTTATTCTATTTTTAAAAACTGAAGATATGTTTGGGCTTGCACTATTATCCAACGGTGACGTGAGAGAATGAAGCATGGTCTATAATTACATATGTAGGCCACTAAGGGCCCGTTTCTTTGGTTGAAAGTGGGTTTTGAGAATCTTGGAGGGGTGTGGAATCTTTGGAGAGAGAAAAGAAGAGTTTTGTGTTTCTTTTGTTGGAAGTGGGTTTGGAAAGTGGGATTGGGATGTGTATGCGGGTCCCACACAAGAATCTTGTGTTTCTTTGGTTGAATGTGGGATTGGGAATGTTGGAAGAAGTTAGTTGAGATTGGGGTGATGATAAACAAGGTGAGATTACCCCCTTGATAGGGAATGCATAGGAAACACATGATAGAAGAGGGTGAGAAGAGATAACCCAATGTCCCAGCTGCAAGGCATATACATTCCCAGATTCATCAGATATACCATGGTGCCACAGCACTGCATACATATATATATCAAGCAGGGAATGCATAGGAAACAGTAGAAAAAAGAGGGTGAGAAGAGATAAGCCAATGTCACAGCTGCAAGGCATATAAATTCCCAGATTCATCAGATATACCATGGTGCCACAGCACTGCATACATATATTATATCAAGTAGGGAATGCATAGGAAACAGTAGATAAAAGAGGGTGAGAAGAGATAACCCAATGTCCCAGCTGCAAGGCATATAAATTCCCAGATTCATCAGATATATCATGGTGCCACAGCACTGCATACATATATTAATCAACTAGGGAATGCATAGGAAACACTAGATAAAAGAGGGTGAGAAGAGATAACCCAATGTCACAGCTGCAAGACATATAAATTCCCAGATTCATCAGATATACCATGGTGCCACAGCAATGCATACATATATTAATCAAGTAGGGAATGCATAGGAAACAGTAGAAAAAAGAGGGTGAGAAGAGATAACCCAATGTCACAGCTGCAAGGCATATAAATTCCCAGATTCATCAGTTATACCATGGTGCCACAGCACTGCATACATATATTATATCAAGTAGGGAATGCATAGGAAACACTAGATAGAAGAGATAACCCAATGTCACAGCTGCAAGGCATATAAATTCCCAGATTCATCAGATATACCATGGTGCCACAGCACTGCATACATATATTATATCAAGTAGGGAATGCATAGGAAACAGTAGATAAAAGAGGGTGAGAAGAGATAACCCAATGTCACAGCTGCAAGGCATATAAATTCCCAGATTCATCAGTTATACCATGGTGCCACAGCACTGCATACATATATAAATCAAGCAGGGAATGCATAGGAAACAGTAGAAAAAAGAGGGTGAGAAGAGAGAACCCAATGTCACAGCTGCAAGGCATATAAATTCCCAGATTCATCAGATATACCATGGTGCCACAGCACTGCATACATATATAAATCAAGTAGGGAATGCATAGGAAACACTAGATAGAAGAGATAACCCAATGTCACAGCTGCAAGGCATATAAATTCCCAGATTCATCAGATATACCATGGTGCCACAGCACTGCATACATATATTATATCAAGTAGGGAATGCATAGGAAACACTAGATAGAAGAGATAACCCAATGTCACAGCTGCAAGGCATATAAATTCCCAGATTCATCAGATATACCATGGTGCAACAGCAATGCATACATATATTATATCAAGTAGGGAATGCATAGGAAACAGTAGATAAAAGAGGGTGAGAAGAGATAACCCAATGTCACAGCTGCAAGGCATATAAATTCCCAGATTCATCAGTTATACCATGGTGCCACAGCACTGCATACATATATAAATCAAGCAGGGAATGCATAGGAAACAGTAGAAAAAAGAGGGTGAGAAGAGAGAACCCAATGTCACAGCTGCAAGGCATATAAATTCCCAGATTCATCAGATATACCATGGTGCCACAGCACTGCATACATATATATATCAACTAGGGAATGCATAGGAAACACTAGATAGAAGAGATAACCCAATGTCACAGCTGCAAGGCATATAAATTCCCAGATTCATCAGATATACCATGGTGCAGACATAAATGCATACATTTATAAAGCAAGTAGGGAATGCATAGAAACAAACTTGATAGAAGAGGGTGAGAAGAGAGAACCCAATGCCCCAGCTGCAAGGCATATAAATTCCCAGATTCTTCAGATATACCATGGTGCCACAGCACTGCATACATATATTAATCAACTAGGGAATGCATAGGAAACACTAGATAAAAGAGGGTGAGAAGAGATAACCCAATGTCACAGCTGCAAGACATATAAATTCCCAGATTCATCAGATATACCATGGTGCCACAGCAATGCATACATATATTAATCAAGTAGGGAATGCAGAGGAAACAGTAGAAAAAAGAGGGTGAGAAGAGATAACCCAATGTCACAGCTGCAAGGCATATAAATTCCCAGATTCATCAGATATACCATGGTGCCACAGCACTGCATACATATATATATCAACTAGGGTTGTGGAACATAGTCAAAAAATTCAATGTATCTTCCCATCAACCACTCTTGTTAAGCAACATCAATAAAATACCTAACAACAACCCTAAAATTGAAAACAAAACCCACTTAATTGTTTTGTAATCAGCTACATTGCTTTCCATCTTCAACTTGGTCCGCTCAAATCCCCCCAAGAGCCTTGCAAACCCCGACTGTATCTCTAATAGACGCCTTTCCGAGAATGAAGTGGAATTAGTTGCACGGGTGAGGTTTCTGTCATGCTCATCCATTAACTGCAGGATCACATATGTGGACCAGTCGGGGTGTGGGGGATCCTTCCATTCGTAGTAGGGGCATTTGTGTGAACCGCGCGAGGGACAGCTCCAAAATCTCCTACCTGGATTGGTTCGGGTCCACGAAGTTTTCCTACCAACCTGAAGCCCACAGTAGCAAACCCTTGTGTCAGCGGGATCTGCATCCAAATCACCCCCTGGCGCCACTCTAGTACGCGACTGAACTGAGGAGATGGACCCGGTACTCATGTGTACCTACCCTGAAAAGAGTAATGGTAGATAGGCATGCAACAAACGTACAATAAATTTTGAAATATGGGGTTAGAAATAACATAAGAATAATCTAGTGAAAACAAAAAAAAATGTACGACAAAACAGATAAAATTAAAAAGAAAAAAAATTTGGTGCCCTCAGAAATAAATTTTATCTAATGTTTCCTTGCTGGTTTCTTATGGCATGTGGCTATGAGTAAGATTTTGATAGAAAGAGGTGTCGCCCCTCTCTTTTATAGTCACATCTCGAAATATTCCACACGTTCTCAGCCACTTCCCAATAAGCGAACCAAAGCAAGGTAACATATTTGTCAGCTTCATATGCTGCACAATTCATAGGTACCCTAGCCACACTTTCCTCATTGGGCGCCTGAAAAAAAAATGCATACACAGCATCTCCAGCAAATACCACTAAAGAGATGCACGAGATCATGTGGCCTGTAAATATATACAACATGGGACAACAGGTAGGACACAAGTGTTTCCTATGCATTCCCTACTTGATATAATATATGTATGCATTGCTGTGGCACCATGGTATATCTGATGAATCTGGAATTTATATGCCTTGCAGCTGGGACATTGGGTTCTCTCTTCTCACCCTCTTTTTTCAGCTGGGTTATAATTGAAGGAAGGCCAGAATAAAAAACAGCTCATGGCGATGAACGAAGAAAAGTGAAAATGCGAAGCCCTCAGGTATATTGTTTTCTATCATGCTTTCATGCATATGGTTGCGAGGATGTGGAACATGCTGAACCTACCCATAATGTCTGCTGCATTGGGGGCAGAATTAATACACGAAGCTACGCAGCCAGGCAATCCGAATAATTGAGGGACCATATATCTTTATGCAACACAGACAGAGTGGTGCAAGCATGTATCCACAATCCCGCCATCCTATATGCTGAGAGTGATATATGTATGCCTTCCTTAAAACTTAATATCATCATTGGGCTTCACCATCAAAGAAATAGATCTCATATCGATGACCGTCGGAAAGTGAAAATGCGAAGCCCTCAGGTAAATTGTATTCTATCATGCTTTCATGCATATGGTTGCGAGGATGTGGAACATGCTGAACCTACCCATAATGTCTGCTGCATTGGGGGCAGAATTAATACACGAAGCTACGCAGCCAGGCAATCCGAATAATTGAGGGACCATATATCTTTATGCAACACAGACAGAGTGGTGCAAGCATGTATCCACAATCCCGCCATCCTATATGCTGAGAGTGATATATGTATGCCTTCCTTAAAACTTAATATCATCATTGGGCTTCACAATCAAAGAAATAGGGAACTCAAGAATGCATCTTGGTAACTCAAGAATGCATCGGAAACACTTGATAATATAGGGTGAGAAGAGATACCCCAATGACACAACTGCAAGGCATATTCATTCCCAGATTCATCAGATATACCATGGTGCCACGGCAAGGCATACATATATAAATCAAGTAGGGAATGCATAGGAAACAGTAGATAAAAGAGGGTGAGAAGAGATAACCCAATGTCCCAGCTGCAAGGCATATAAATTCCCAGATTCTTCAGATATACCATGGTGCCACAGCAATGCATCTTGTTACCTCAAGAATGCATATGAAACACTTGGCTGCCATAGGGTGAGAAGAGATAACCCAATGACACAACTGCAAGGCATATAAATTCCCAGATTCATCAGATATACCATGGTGCATACATAATTGCATACATATATAAATCAAGTAGGGAATGCGTAGAAACCACTTGATAAAAGAGGGTGAGAAGAGAGAAACCAAGGAGCAGCCTACTGCATGGCATATAAATTCCCAGATTCTTCAGATATAACATGGTGCCTCAGCAATGCATACATATATAAATCAAGTAGGGAATGCGTAGAAACCACTTGATACAAGAGGGTGAGAAGAGAGAAACCAAGGAGCCAACTGCATGGCATATAAATTCCCAGATTCATCAGATATATCATGGTGCATCAGCAATGCATACATATATAAATCAAGCAGGGAATGCATAGGAACCACTTGATAAAATAGGGTGAGAAGAGAGAAACCAAGGAGCCAACTGCATGACATATAAATTCCCAGATTCATCAGATATAACATGGTGCCTCAGCAATGCATACATATATAA
This sequence comes from Scilla litardierei, assembly GCA_030789695.1. NCBI lineage: Eukaryota > Viridiplantae > Streptophyta > Magnoliopsida > Asparagales > Asparagaceae > Scilla > Scilla litardierei. The sequence continues at coordinate 105,106,220 of CM061139.1, read as the reverse complement.
ATCAAGCAGGGAATGCATAGGAAACAAAAGATAAAAGAGGGTGAGAAGAGAGAAACCAAGGAGCAGCCAACTGCATGGCATATAAATTCCCAGATTCATCAGATATATCATGGTGCATCAGCAATGCATACATATATAAATCAAGCAGGGAATGCATAGGAACCACTTGATAAAATAGGGTGAGAAGAGAGAAACCAAGGAGCCAACTGCATGACATATAAATTCCCAGATTCATCAGATATAACATGGTGCCTCAGCAATGCATACATATATAAATCAAGCAGGGAATGCATAGGAAACAAAAGATAAAAGAGGGTGAGAAGAGAGAAACCAAGGAGCAGCCAACTGCATGGCATATAAATTCCCAGATTCATCAGATATATCATGGTGCCTCAGCAATGCATACATATATAAATCAAGCAGGGAATGCATAGGAACCACTTGATAAAATAGGGTGAGAAGAGAGAAACCAAGGAGCCAACTGCATGACATATAAATTCCCAGATTCATCAGATATAACATGGTGCCTCAGCAATGCATACATATATAAATCAAGCAGGGAATGCATAGGAAACAAAAGATAAAAGAGGGTGAGAAGAGAGAAACCAAGGAGCAGCCAACTGCATGGCATATAAATTCCCAGATTCATCAGATATATCATGGTGCCTCAGCAATGCATACATATATAAATCAAGCAGGGAATGCATAGGAAACACTAGATAAAAGAGGGTGAGAAGAGAGAACCCAAGCAGCCAACTGCATGGCATATAAATTCACAGATTCATCAGATAACCCAATGACCCTGAAGCAAGGCATATATATAAATCTAGTAGGGAATGCATAGAAACCACTTGATAAAAGAGGGTGAGAAGAGATAACCCAATGAAGATACACCATGGAGCAACTGCAAGGCATATATATAGCATGGAGGCAACTGCAAGGCATATATATACAGATACCATACAGATACCACGATAAACTACGCCTGGCATCAAAGGTACCTAATACTTCAGTCTACTGCTTCCCCAAGGTCCAAACAAAATACATCAACGCCCCACCATACTCCATCCTTCCCAACTAACACCCAAAATACATCCAACATAATCCCCTTAATCTTCCATAATTGTTACGACCAAAATAAGCATAGTCCAGACCCACTGTACACCCAAAATACCACCACCACCATCCACCTTCCATCCATGGCACCTATGAAACTCCAACCTACGGGTTCACGGACCTACACTGGAGTCATATCCAGCATCCCTTAAATCACTTTTAATCTCAGCAATTTTGTCCTCCATCATCATCTTCTTTGCATCTGCAGGCACTGCCAAAAATCTCTTCGCTGCCAATTCATCCTTGCTGAAGTGGGTATACAACATAAGTAGTACGTCTCTAGGATACTCCTGAAAAGCATATACACTATCTGCAAGCTCCTTCATCCAGTTATGTTGTGTGCGCATTATCGCTTGCGCGACTAATGCAACATTGTCTGAAATGTTCTGAAATACTTCAGTCACATCCCTCACGGGCCGCCTTCGATTTTTCTTTTTGCCCACCGATGGTGGGGTAGGATGTCCTGACCCAGCTGATCTACAATCATTTGCTGACGCACTGGGGGGGATGTCATGTGGTGCATCATCGCTAGGAGATGGAATATGAGTGGAGCCCTCTCCATCTCCTTCATCAACCGGGCCGCCGAAGTTATCGTACACCGACTTCTTGAAATCCCCCTTCGCAGCGTCATCCCCTATGATCATCACCAGTGCATCATACCAAGGTAAAGGTTTGTTGACATAGTCTCGCTTCCGATAGTTTGCCTGCACAAATATAAGATCATTTATGATCATGTTTAATATTTTCTGAAATTATTATACACTGAGGAAACCTATACTGTATGTATAAGTAAATACCGATGCCCATGTCGCATATGTAACTGGATCCATTGTTATCATCTTCGTCTCTTCACACCAACCAGCGCCACTCAAGCCCATGCACTCTTGGACATCTTTAAGACGGGTCCGTAGTGCTTTCATGTGATTGCGTACATTCCCACTTGTATACGTTGTACCATACAAGGAATTGATATACGCAGCAGCAAGAGTGAAAGCAGTCCCTTTGAAGGTCTTATCGACCTTATTGCCATTCATAGCCTGTTCTGCTAGGAACGGAATAAGGGAAGCATCATGCTCAGCCGTCCACACTACGTTCTGTCGGTTAGAAGATGCAAGACCCTTGCCTTTTTTCCTTGGGCTATCCACAGATACATCCCCCTCTTCGCTTCGCCGGCTTGACTTTCTAGATGAGTCGCTTCCGGCAGTTTGTTCATTCCCACTTTGGGTCGACTGCATCCTTCCACTAGGGGTCAAAGGACGTGCAGCAGCAGTTTGAGCTACATGGCTTCCCACTGATATCATTTCCCCCGCTTGAAGTAGATGCATGTATCCTGAGTCAGCCTGAGGGGAAATCGACATAGGCATGGGCAGTTGAATGCCAAACTGGTGATATTGATGATATGGCACATGTTGGGTAACTCCTGGGTAGGTAGGAGCTGGAAATTGTGCAGGATTCAACCTCCTCAGAATAGGGCGGCCCAGAAGTGGATCTAGCCGTGGATCGACCTCTCCCCACTGAGGAATATAGGAAGGGTCATAGTATTGTGGCACTGGAGCACGACCCTCCCGCCTTGGGTCGCTGCCTTGACCCGCATTTGGTGACCCATCCATACCTGCCACATGTATTATAAGTTAATAACCATGATATAGAAGGGATATTGTCTTCAACCAACCAACACATGATGCATAAAATGTCATAATCATCATATGTAGCATAATTAAGTTAATAACCATGCTATAGTAAGGAAATTATCTTCAACCAACCAACCCATGATGCAACAAATGTCATAATCATCATATGTTACATAATGAGACACACTCTAGTCATACGAAATAGGATCAGCCTAACTGTTATTTAACGGAGAAGCTCATAGGCCCTGCTCCCCCGTGTTCCCATTATTATGTATGTTACAGTAGTCCACCCACATTTCCCAAGCTATATGATCCCTACGCCTTTTCCATTCATCCCTCTGTTCGGTTTGTTCACGAACACGCAATTGCTGGGAAAGATCCATAACGGCGTCACCATGATCATCAATGTCATCCCCATCATCGTCACCTTCATCACCATCTTCTTCATTAAGCTGCGGGTCATGAGGATCTGCTATTTGGACGTAGTTATGAAGTACGGTGCAAGCAAGGACGGTATCAACCTGACTTCTGAATGGGTAGTGCGGCTTTGAAGTCAAAATTTTGAACTTGTTCTTGAGTATACCAAATGTCGACTCAATCTTTGTTCTTAAGGAAGAATGGCGCAGGTTGAAGAGCTCTCTGTGATTACGAGGGACGCGATCAGTATGGTCCTTGAGATGGTATCTAACTCCCCTATAAGGCGATATGAAACCTGGCATAGTCGTATACCCAGCATCGCAAAGGTAATATTTACCTACATTCAAAAATAAAAAACCAATTTATTTTCCAACGTTATCGTATGGCCGTATATAAATTAAATGTGTAATAGTATGCCTAATACCTTCATAAACTCGAAGCCCCATGGGGGGAGGTATAGACAAGGCATCCTTCAGGACCGTAAAATCGTTGGCTGATCCTTCCCACCCGGCCAGTACGTACGTGAATCTTTTATTTGGTGTAACTGCTGCTAGCACATTTTGCGTCACCCCTTTACGCCCTCTAAAGCGGGGTACAAGCTTCACTGGGAGCATGGCATCTATATGCGTCCCATCAATGATACCAATGCAATCCTATAAGGTCAGAAATAATGAGGATTGTTATATCAACATAACCAAAAATTATTAATATACTGCCACATATAACTACTTTCACACATACCTTAAAATAAGGAAACCAATTCTGATTACTGACTATCTCTGGTGGCGTCTCATTAGGAGCTTGCTTCATGTACATATCCCGTAGTGAACACACTCCAGCCATAACTTTGTTAAAGTATCGGCTAACTGTCCCCCCTCCCCTGATAAAATCCACTTGCATTACTCTATTCTTTGACTTGTGCCCTACAATGTGAAGGAACATGGCCACCTGCTCCTCTACGGAGACATGTATAGTGTCATTGAGAAGCCCACTATTTCGCATTAATGATGCAAGATTCATGAACGCATGTACTCGCATTCGTAAGTAGCTTAAACAACTACTATCAGACCCATGCAAAATTCTCCTCATGTGGGCTTTCCTATGCAGATCCCGCATAGCTGATGGCTCTCTAGGTATAGGGTTGGCCCTATCAACGTGGTAGAGTTGTAAAGCTAAGATGACAAACATAATAGCAGACGCGGCAGCGGTACACGTATCAATCCCCAGACTGTCTCCTTCTCTATCCATGGCCACCTTATTT
>CM061139.1:104385383-104501295 GCA_030789695.1 Scilla litardierei | reverse complement strand
AAGAGAAATTGGATAAGAGATATCTATATTATAAAAGAGGGATGTTATCAAGAGAAATTGGATTAGAGATATTGGACAAGATAAATTGGATAAGAGATATCTATATTATAAAAGAGGGTTGTTATCAAGAGAAATTGAATAAGAGATATTAGACAATATAAATTGGATAAGAATGATGTTATCAAGAGAAATTGGATAAGAGATATCTATATTACAAACGAGAGATGTTATCAAGAGAAATTGGATAAGAGATATTGGACAAGAGATATTGGATAAGAGATATCTATTATATAAAAGACGGATGTTATCAAGAGAAATTGATAAGAGAATTTGGACATGAGAAATTGGATAAGAGAATTTGGATATCTATTTTATAAAACAGGGAAATTGAATAAGAGAAAATATAAGAGATGAGATTTTGAGGGATAAAAGAGGAGGTGGGGAATTTTGCACATACAACCCCGGTTTTTGTATTTTTGCATATGGACCCTCCACACACACCCCCCCACACTTTTTATTCTCACCCCTTCCGGCCATTTTATTTCCAGTTCTATGAAGATTTTGAATCTTATCCTACTAGGACAAAGCTTTGTCCTACGTGGCAAGTTTGTGCTAGGTGGTAATGACAATTTTGGGGGGACTTAAATTTTGGGGGAAAACTTAAATTTGGGGGGAAACTTGAAATTTTGTGGGAAAACTTTAAATTTGGGGAAACTTGAAATTTGTGGGGGAGAAAAACTCAGCCATTAAATAAACAGTGCCCTATGGGCACGGGTAATGACTAGTATATCTATATTATAAAACAGGGATGTTATCATGGGTTTTTGGATAAGAGTTTTTGTATAAGAGATGAGAAATTGGGTATTTATGAGGGAGAGATATGAGGGATGTTGTTAAGAGAAATTGGATAAGATAAGAGAAATTGGATAAGATAAGAGATATTGGTTTTGTTAAGAGAAATTGGATATGTATTTGAAATCATTTTAAATTTTAAACCCCATACTCTGTTCACTTGGGGTTTTGTTTTTAAATTTTGAAATCATTTTACCTCATACGATGTAAGGGGGGATGATTTTTGGAGGGAATAATGGGAGGGAAAAGTTTTGATCACATCGTTGATCACATCGTCTATGAAGCAAAATTCCTCAAGCACAGAAGAGAAGCACGAAGAGAATTTTGCTGGAGTACATCGAAGAGCAAGAAGAGCAAGAAGAGCTCGTGCTTGAAGATCATCCACCTCCCTCTCATCTACCTTGGCTCGCATCCTCACCCTCATCTACCTCCTCACCATCATATTGGGGCAACATCTGCACCACGGTGAGTTCTTCATCTTCTCCAAAAAAAATTTTGTTTCATTTACTTTATTTCACCCTCATCCTCTACACACAACGGTGCCCTCATCCTCAAAGTCTCAGTGAGAGCTTCATCATGTTGGGGCAACATCTGCACCATGGTGAGCTTTTTGAGCTTCATCACGATGGTTATTGCAGTTGTAATTTCGGTCAAAAAATTTCAATTTTTAGTTATGAGTCCTGTCACAACAATACATGACTCATATGGTTAACAAATTTCTGTCAAGTTTCAAGTTTCATTTATCTTACTGAATGAGAAATATTTCATTTTGAAAATTTTGTTAATGATTTTACCGGCTTTCTATAGATACATAGATCGATGATTAAAGCATAATGAGCTCATTAGATTGATGTATTAAGGTTTTAAGATTCCAAAAATGTTACAAAGAATGAATTTGGAAGCAAAAATTTCATCTTAACCCCACTTCATATAATTGCTCTTCTGTGTTCCATGCTTAGTTGATATTCTGAGCTTTGTTATCGGATTAATGCCAATGTTAGCAGTTTTGCGATGAAAGTACTGGCAAATTCTTTATACCAAATTGTTGCAAAATCCATATCATTGTATATAATTGTGTTATCTGCTTTGCTTAATTAGATTGGCTTCTACCATCAAAGAATGTAAGGTCTATATACTCTAATACGGTGTTTAGACATGGTTTACAAAGCCCAGGTTGTAGCATTAAAATCCCTGCTCAAAGCAGGAGATTTCCAACATATATATTTTAAAATGCAACAATTACTTATAAATTTATCTCGAAAAAATATTTTCTCAGTATAATCAGTCCATGTGTATTATCTCTCAGGTGTATCGTTGTATACATTAAGCAAAAGCACTGTGGCAATGAATCATGACTTGCCTGAGGCTAAGAAGCTCAGATATTGGTGAGTATATGTGTTTAGGTCTCTTCTTGAGCACAATACAACTACTTTTATCATACTTTCTTTTTTTGATGTGCATTAGGTATAATTCTGAGGGGAAAAATACTTCATGGCTTCTACCATCAAAGAAAGTAAGGTCTATGTACTCTAATATGGTGTTTAGACTTGGTTTACAAAGCCCAGGTTGTAGCATTAAAAGCCATGCTAAGTTTTTAATGAAGATATTGGTAAATTCTTTAGTGGGGATGTTTATATTGTTCTTTATACATATCATTCGGGTGACAAGAAAGATGACTATTACTTATCCTGATGGGTGGGGAAGGATAGTCTCTAGGTAATTAAAAAAGTATAAGCCCAAATGTAGAAATAGAAGCACAGATTTTATATTGGCTATTAATTGATGTGGCACAAAGTGTGCGCCTGCTATTTCTAATCCTAAAAATAGACGTCTCTTTAATGGTGGGCTGTATTGGTCTGTATTTGGCTTTGTGCAGGTTTTGGTCAGAAAGTGAAGCTGCTACAGCACTTCAAAAGATGAATGGGCAGGTGCGCATACATGTCTGATACGTACATTCCTGGATGAACTTGCATTGCTTGCTAAAAATTTTGTTGATATCTTTTGATAGTGCTAGATGTGTTTTTGCTGTCAATGAAATTACAAACATTATGCATTTCTTTCAGTTACTGCATGGACGAAATATTCGTGTATATTATGCAAATAGTGGATAAAGATATGATGCTCTTGCGAACGTCTGGTAAGGGCAAGTAAGCTTCTCAGAGCGTATTTAACAATGGAATTCAGTTCTATTACTATTTTACTTTGTTTGTATTAATTGTTTAAGTTCATTTTTCAGAATTGTTGGATGTAATTAACCTCAATGTGAAAAAGATATAACAGTTAAGTTCTATTATTATTTTACTTTTGAATTAAGTTCTATTAATTCCCCACCCAAGATTTGTTGTTTAAGTTCTATTATTATTTTACTTTTGAATTTTGAATGTAAACAAATTATGTCACTATGCTGTTTGGGGGGAAGACATTGTGTGGAATTTGAACCGTTTAGATTTTAAACCACACAAACTCTTGGTAGGAAAACACACAAATTCACAAAAGTTTGAGTGGGAACCAAATTTTGGGTGGGGAATTAGAAACCCCACTTCTCAAAAAAATTTCTCACACGGGGTCAAAACAACTTCTCCCTAAAAAATGCAACGCATGATACATCCTCATTACAAAACAAAACAGGTTTTTTTTCCACTTCCTCCATCACAAGAAATAACTGCATGTTTTTTTTGAATTCTTCCTCTGATAAATGCAAAAGGCACAACCACATAAATGCCGGTTTTATGCCATCCTTCCTAAAATGCAAGTGCTAATGCTAGGGCTTATAAATGCTGGTGCTAAATGTTGGGGTTTTGATTAGCAAATTAGCATAAACCTGGCATTATGTTATCAGAGGTTTTATGCTATGACACTAAATCCCGGTTTTATACTAGATCCCCTGGTGATAAATGCAGTTTTTTTAATTCTTCCTCTGATGTAACATCTATTAATCTATTGTTCATCTGATGCAGAATTAGGTGATAAATGCAAATGCCAGTTTTTTCACCATAGAGAAACAGTGGATTCGGCTCTTTCCCTTTCCAAGAGCAATTGAGTTTAGAGTTTAGCAATGGTGATTAGATTTCAATGCAGAAGCAGAAGGACGAAGAGAAGTCTATGGTAATTTTCATTATTTTGTATATTTTTTAATAAAAAAAGATCTTTTTAAATGATTATGGCGCTATGGTCATAGATTAGTAATCAATTTATCTGTGATATTTGTAGGATATATCCAAGCCTAATAGAGGCAGTGGAAGGCCAAGAAGAGAACTATTGGTTCTTCACCCCAAAAGAAAGATAATGGAGTTTTAAAAATCACTCCTTTATGTATTTGTTTTTCCTCTTCATAATAGACTATAGTGAGTGATTGTATACCCAAAAAATAGCTGAGGACAAGGATGAAGAAACCCATATCTCCAATCAACCCAAAAGAGGAAGAGGACGTCTTTAGATGGTTGCTTCCCAGAAGCGAAAGGTAACATGCATCAAGATCACTTTTTTTGGGTTAGGGGAAGGCCTGGGAAGAGAATTACTGATTCTGCCCTCAAAGATGGAGTTGTAAAAATTGATCCTTTCTGTCTTTATTTTCCCTTCATATTAGAATTGAATGAGTGATTGAATAATTTATTATTATGATTATTAATTTTTGGCAGAAAATAGCTGAGGACACGGAGGAAGAAACTCATGTCTCTGATCAACCCAAAAGAGGAAGATGAAGGCCGAAGGCGGTTGTAACCAAGAAGCGAACGGTAACATGCACCAAAGTTCACCTTTTTGGGTTTTTTTCATAAGAGAATGGATGATCTAATGATATTAATGTTTTTAAATTGAAGATGATCAAGACTAATGTGGGAGTGAGACAAAGCTTGGATGAATCAAAAAGTGGCATGGAAAAGGCAAGGAAACCAACATACGTTGGTTATTCTAATGCATCACTAACAAAGGTAAATGAAATAATGTTTCGCAATACACTATAAATTCCTTTTTTAATCTGGCAGAATTTTGATGTGGTTCATTAAGAAACTCAGAAGAGAACCAGCAAACAAATAAAGAAAAAAGATGAAGGCTACAAAGATGGTAAGTCAGTGGTCTTATAAAAATTTATTTTTTAGTGTCATAACTAATTTGCTTCTCTCTTCATTATAATATTATGTTTTATTCTATTTTTTTGTATACAAATCTTTGATTGGCATATATTATGGTTGGGTTTAAGTTGTGAAAACATAGGGTAAGAGGAAAAGAATTACAGAAATATTAGCCAAGAAATGTTAAAAAGAATAACATACATAATGATTTACACCTAAGGATTCACACACACAATAACACACACTAACACAGGCCGACAGTGATACGAAGTTTATTAGATTTTAATTTAGGTTAGAGTTTGTAGTAATAATGAAGATTACATGCAAAAAAACTGGATTTTGATGGTGGTTTGCTTTGTTAAATTGCTTTACAGGATGATCTATTCATGTTGATGATGTTTAGTTTGTATACTATATACCCAATATGATCTACACCTCATCCATGATGTTTAGTTCATATACTTTTTTCCCGTGGATGTCAGCACACATCCTTCTTCTGTCCAGAATGCAAATATGGGCAACAACAAGCACATTCGAACAGGACATGACATGATGTTAAATTGCTTTATAGGAAGCCAAATATAGAATATCATGTATCATGTATCATCTTATAAAGTAATTTAACAACATGCAGATGCAGATGATACATGACCAGCCCATATTTACCCATATTTGCCCATATTTGCTCATGTTATGCTGATTGATAACAGAATACATGATATTCTTTTTTTTGGCTTTCTATAAAGCCAATATTTGCATTCTGGAATTAGTTCGTATAAATGATATTCTTTTTTGGAAGTTTATTTCTGTTTTGCTCAATGAATATTGCTCAAAGATTGGGATGACAACATATTACTCAAACAAATACATATCCATATACATTGATATAGGATATTACATTCTAATTTACAAAACAATATTACAGGATATTGTAAACATACCGAATATGTTTTGTATCATATACATGATATGTTTATACATGATATTTTAAATATACACGAAATGTTTTGTATCAATATTCCATATGTTTGCATTCTAATGTAATATACAGGATATGTTTCCATTCAAACAGGATATTGTTTTGTATTTGGGAAAAATTTGGGATGTATTTTACATTCAAACAGGATGTATTTGGGCAGTTAAGTGCATACCTTGCGTTTTGATCGACAATATCTAATTTTCCTGATCTGCAAATTACAGAAAAAACAACTTTCTTTTGTCTTGGTTGTTCATGGACATGGTAGTTTTCATAAAGTTACAGAAAATGGCGGAACTGCAAATTTTCAGTCCTTACTTTTGGTTCAGGTGAATTATCTTAACCATCATCACGATTTAATTGACTGGAAACTTCTGTTATTTATCTGAATATTTTGTTTTATTGAGAGATTCAAGTTATGGTTTTTTTTCACATGATCAATATTTAAACTCATGTTGAGTTTTGCTTATAATTTCTTTGGTAGATATATTATTCAGTGTATTTTGTGTTTATAAATTTTTTGATGCATATGTATTTATGTCAGATGCTTGGATTTGTGCCGTGACTTGCCAATTCGTGTTGCTTTCGTGATGTTTTGTGCATGTGCTTTTGGTCATTGTTTTGGAGTGATACATATACATTTGCACAAAACTTGGTCATTGTTTGGGCGTGACTTGCTAATTCTACCAACAACTCCTTATGTTTTGTGACATGACTTGCCAATTCGCGTTGCTTTCTGCAATTCACTACCTTGCATGTTTCTGTGTTGTTTTATTTATATCTCTGAATGTATATTGCAGAGTTAATTATATTACAGAGTTGATACATCATCGTGGGAGCATGTGGATTCTACTTGAAGATCCGGTCCATTACTTGATGCAGTTGTTAGTTGGCTATACTAGAAAACTTATGATTTTCTACTTGATATCTTTGTTCATCTTTTTGCTAAAACATTTTATTAGGTAATCAGTATTTGGAGTGTCAAAATGTCTTGATTTTGATATTGCAGTAATTTACTTTGCATGAAATTCATGTTGTCTTTCCTTTCTCTTTTGACTCCCTTATATTCTCCTTTCTCTTTCCTTTAACTGCTCATTAGTACTAAGCTTGGGTGTTCCATCTGAACTTTTCTGAAAAGATCAATCTAAATTTGATACTAATACATGAATTGTTTTGAATAGCGTTGTCAAAATCTACTTTGATTGGGATACTTTATATTTATTTAACTTTGGGCTTGATTTACATTCCAATGCATCGATAAATGATGAACATATTGATGCCAAATAATAAGCATGATCGCCTAGAGGTACAAATGACTTCTTGGAATTGGGAGTAACAACGATCATGCATATGGAAGATCGATTTTTACATGCCAAAATTACAATGGAAAATCAGTAAGCTAACATTTGAACTCCTGATACTGTATTTTTAGAAGATATGAAGTTTTTACCTGCCATACGCTGGCAGCTTATATAGCAATATTGATAAGCTGTAACATCACTTATGTGGGATTGGATAACAAGGAATCACATCATGTTTTTAAAGACTGCAGGCTGTTTTGTTACTTCTTTTGTCATGCCTGATAGTTGTCGTATCAAAGACATATCAGGGAGATGTATTATACTAATAAGTGTATATTTATTATCACGGTATCCATGCGGTATTCATGTCTAAATGTTTCCATTTGCTATGTTTGGTCTCTATATTGTTTTATTTTGCCTTGCTTTGTTGTTGTTGTTTGATTTTTTGGCAGGGGTTTGGACGCGGGTTGTTTGGGGTTGGTCTTTTTGACAATCCATTTTGTTTTGAAGTAGATGATGCATTATACTTTAGTCTTGGGTGCTCTAAGAACAAAAGATGTGATCTTGGGTGCTGTAGGAGTGAAAATGTGTCTACTTTGGATCTGTGTAATTATCATCCAAATATAGGTTTTATTGGGAATATGTTAATCTTTTTGTTTAATGTTTCGTTTGTTTTGAACTGAGATTAGTGTTCCTTTTGATCAGGAAACTTTTAAATTTCCATTGGTTGGATTTTGGTTTTAGTTTTAATTGAATGGAATTGAATTGATCCAGAATTTTTTTGGCTTGGACCTTGGGTTTCATTGGTGGTGTTGTGTTTGAGGTTTCTGATGAAAGATCAAAAGAAGCACTGAAAATTCTTCTTGGGAATTTTGTGATTGCTGGGAAGAGCTGAAAACTTGAAAGATCAACAAAAGATCTGCTTGCTAGATCAACAAATATTTGATATTCCCACTTATCCGAAGCAAGCTTGAAACTTTTGTGGGTGGTAATAGTTATGAACTTAAATTATCATAAAATATACATAGACATGGATTGGGTGAGATAAGTGGAAAAATATTTTATTGGCTCAATGAATCTCTAATTTTGAATGAGCAATTTTTGGGGTGTGTGTATTCATGTGAGAGGCTGACGAGATACTCTGTTGCTTGGCATGAAAGAAGTGGATATCATGTTTCCATGTATGTTTTTTGTTCTTTGGTTTTACTTGGAACTATTGGTTGGGTAGGGATGCTACATGTTTTTTGTATTCAATGGGTGGAGCATGGTTTGAGAAGAGTAAACAAATAGTATGATATATGTATGATTTGATTGAAGTTGGAGAATTGATCTGTCAAATTACTTTGAAATCAGGGATCCTTTATGAAATTCTTATTTGATCCATTTTCTTTGTAGAGAAATCTGCACTTGAAACTATTTACTTCGATGTTTGAAATGTCTCTGATGGATGGTGAGTTATAACAAAATGATCTTTAAACTCTCATGGGAGTATGTGACTGATTTTTTTCTTTTTATAAATCCAGAGGTTGCATGTAGTTCATGTAGGTTTTTAAATAGATTATGACTTTTGTGTCTAAATTAAGTAGTCCGATAGTTGGCAATATGAATTTTAATCTTTGGTCTTATATATTTGTGACTCTGTTCTATTAAGTCGGATATAATGCTTTTGCATTTTGTCATATTTAGGATGATACATGTATGATTTGATTAAATTTGGAGAATTGATCTGTCAAATTAGTTTGAAATTAAAGATCCTTTATGAAGTTCTTCTTATTTGATCTGTTTGCAATGTGGAGAAAGCTGCCACTTGAAACTGTTTACTTGGATGTTCGAAACACCACTGATAGATGGTGAGTTATAACAAAACGCGCTTTAAATTCTTGATTTTTTTAAATCTTCAATTTTATTTAATCAAGAAAAAAATTTAATTGATTCAGGATAATTTGATCTTCAATTATATTTAATCAAGGAGAAAGGATAATTGGTTCAGGATAAAAGTTTGAATAGATGTGGTCTTTAATTGTTCTTCAATTATGTTTGAATAACCTGTGCTTTGAGTCTATATTTGAAACTCTTTTCTAAGCTTGCTTATCATTTCTGAATCTAATTTGACCATCTAATTGGCAAACCTTGAACCTGCCACACTCAACAAATTTTATGCTCAATAAACATAGACATCATTGCTTTACATTGTAGAATTTATTGTAGCCAGCTTGATTATGGCCGAAAAGGTTGTGCATTTTCTTATATGAGCCGATGTGTAGTCTGCATTGCCAAGCATTTCATTATTGGTTTAGGATAATTTGAACAAATATAATTGGTGTAATTTGATCTTCGATTATATTTGATTAAGGAAAAAGAATAATTAGTTCAGGATAAAAATATTCATGGATGCGGTCTGAACTTTTTTTCTCTATTGGATTCATGATAAAAATATACATGCATATAATTGATTACAGAAGATCCATGCATATTTTTATCCATGCACATCATCTTTAATTGGTTCAGGAGATCCTCTGTAACATAACAAAAAAACTAACTTTATTCCCCTTATGTTCTCTTAGATTACGATAAAGCAGATAACACAGCGAGAATGGAGGAAGATATGATAAAGTAGAGATCACAGCTCCAGATGCTTACATGGAGGAACATGCGAGAGGGCAGAGCACGATGCCGGAGAGATTCTGGCACCTCACCACCAGAGGCACCCGATTGGCCAGTGAGATGGCCTTCGGTCGTCGGTAAGTTTTCACAAAGAGGAACGAGCGAAATGTTGTTTGCTTTTGGTGCTCACCTTTTGGGCTTGAATCGATGGAACTATTATTATTATTTGTTAACATTTTCCTATAATTTGGTGAAAATGTTTCCCGAATTGGGTTTGTTTTTTGAGTCATGGCCATATCATTTTTTAAAAATTCCAAATGGTATATACTGCTATTAGATTGTTTGTGTATTATGTAAGATATTAAATCTTTTCTGCCATTATCAAAGTATTGTGTGGTTGATTTAACAGTAGTTGATTAGTTGCTTCATTTTAGGTTTTTTTAAGTTCATTGATAGTATATTTTTTCCCAGAAACAACTTTTGGGGGGTGTCTGGGGCTAATAATTTTATTTGTGAATATGGGGTTCTTAAGGAGTTAGCTGTTTGTAGTAATTTTTGTTCTCATGTAAAAGAACTATAAGGTTAATTGCCATATTGCACTGCTTACATGTCTATGTCATGCAATATTATGTTGCAATTTATTTTTTACTATTTGTTTGCATTATGCAGAGAAGGCGGGGAGGGGGGGTGTGTCATGAGAGGGGGGGAGGGGGTCAATTCATTTTTTCATTAATCAAGGATGATGCATTTGTGTATTATGTAAGATATAAAATTAAATCTTTTCTGCCATTGTCTAAGTATTTGATTAGTTGCTTCATTTCAGCGGTTTGTTTTATTTCATTGATAGTATATTTTTCCCAAAAGCATAATTTTTTAGGGGGAAATCTGGTGCTACTAATTTCAGTTTGTTTGTGAATCTGTGTTTCTTAAGGAGTTAGCTGTTTTTGTTGTAATTTTTCTGTAAAATGCAAAATATTCAAAAGAGCTATATGATTAATTGCCATATTGCATTGCTTGCAGGTCTATGTCATGTTATAATATGTTGAAGTTTATTATTTTCAATGTTTGTTTCATTATGGAGGGGGGGTGTGTGTCAATTAATTTTTTTTCATTAATAAGTGATGTCCAATTAGAAAGAAATATGCAAGATAGCAGAACATGATGACAACCAAATTCCGGTACCTAACCAAATAGGCACCCGATTAGTTGAAGGAATATTTCCATGTGTGTTTTTAATTAGTTGAAGGAAAGAAATGAACTTTTGAAGTTGATTTAGGATTTGTAGGCTTCTTTATTGTATTAGTGAAGAGAAAGGAAAGGATTTGGAGGTGTTTTAGGGTGTTTCTACCTCGATTACCATTAACCCCTTTGCAGTTTATAATAGTTCTTAGTTTTTGACCTATACAAGATAACATATGATATGCAGGCTAACAGTTCTCGGTTTTAGACCTATGCAAGGTAACATGGGATATGCAGGCAATACAGAAGACGTCAACCAAAGTGATGGAGCACTCCAGGGTTCTTGAGTTTGTAGATTGGGTATATTTCCTTGATTCTTTGAATATGTATCTTTCCATCAATGAGAAAGCAAGTGATAAATTTTGATGATTTCAGGTAAGTCTCTTCAGCACCTAAAGTTAGATTTTAAGAGTTTGTGGCCACTGCCATAAATGTGTCTCAGCTTGAAGGGCTGGAGTGTTGGGAGCAGCATAAGTCATGAATAGTCATTGAGAGTCAATAGTGATTAGAGCTACATATATTAGAGCTACAGATGGCTGTTTTAAATTTGAATGAGTAATTCAGTATCATAGATGACTTAGTTTCTTTACTTATTATAACATTCGATATATGAATTTTAAAATTTGAGATTTATTTGGTTAATTTCTTTCTTTTATTGATTTCTATAGTTAATTTGATAGCTACTGTTTTAATTCCTATGAAACACTTGAATCATGTTGTTATTTATGGGTTAACTTCAGTAAATTACATGTTAATCAAGTTGATTACTTGATCATGCATAATGTAATACTTGAAGTAAGAACTTTATTTTCTTGCATCCATGTATATGGATATGAGTCTTGAATACATTTTTTTGAACGCATCTTGACTGTAGAGTTCCTGCAAATTACATATTTCGATTGTAGAGTATTGTGTATTCAATATCTTTGTTCGCAGAGCATATGCAATCTGGAGGTAGAAAGTTTATAATAATCAGGCTTCTCCCAAGCGGCTGCCTACCTCTTCAAATCACGGCCAACTTCAAGCATCCACTACATCTCAAATGCATGGATGAGCAGATATCAGACACCATTGCTTATAACAAGAAGCTTCAGCAGCTTTTACCCACGCTGCAGACATCACTCCTAGAAGCAAAATTGCATATTTGGATATAGCCGATAATGTGATAGAGATTATCAAGAATCAGAGAAATATGGTGCGTTACTTTTCTGTGAATTTTTCAGATTTAGTCACACTTTCCTTTTAATTCTTAGCTAAGTCTTTAAAATGATGAGTGCAGGTTTTGTAGAGACAACCAGAGGATGTTGCGGTACGGGGCTCATCGAAATGGGACAGTTGTGTAACAAGCTCACTCTGCTCTATAAAAATTTGTCAGCCTTAGTATTTTTTGATGCCATCCATCCATCGGAGAGAATATACAAGTTGGTTGCTGAGCAAGCCTTGAGTACTGTTATGCCCCAGTTGTATTGATCTGTATTACATATGCAAATTGTTCAGTAATGTTGTGTAACAAAAAGAAATTGATTTTTATATAGATGATAACAAAGAGAATAATCAGACAATGTCCACGTGCAAATTATATATTCAGCAATGTGGAGTTGCAAAAAGAACTTGCATTTATATTTATCATATTTCATGTGTAACAAAGAAATTATTGGGAGTTGCAAAAAGACAATGTGTAACAAAGAAATTATTGGGAGTTGCAAAAAGACAATGTGTAACAAAGAAATTATTGGGAGTTGCAAAAAGAATTTGCATTTATATTTATCATATTTCATGTGTTTAACAAGGAGAATGCTCAGGCAATGTGGTGTGTGTCTCATTAACTATTTCCTTTAAGCGACATGACCAGATAATTGCTTCCCACAAATTGTCGAGGCCTATTATAAGCCGTTTAAGTTTAGCCGCCACGACTGCCACAACATCTGGCTGAAACTTAAGGTGATTCGGACTCTCCTGAATCAAAAGAGTCGCTCATCCTGCTGTAACCAAAATAGTATGTAGTTCATCCATGCTGACAGCATATATCTATTATACAAAAGAGTATGCCACATCGCCACACGGAACAACCACCTCACCCCCAATGACCCAAAAGTCACCAAAAAATCCCGAAAAATACACACTCCATTCAAATAACACCCAAAACAAATCCAAAGAGCACACCCCAAGCTCAAACAATGCCCAAAAACAAAGCCAACCTCACTTCGGCGCCCGCGACGCTAAAATTTTTTACGCTAATTTGTTGTTCCACGTCGACGGTGCCCACGACGAATTTGTTGTTCCGCGCAGAAGGCTCCCGCATTGCTAAATAATTTTACGCTATTTGTTATTCTTTTAAATTTTGGCTGCGGGAATAATTTTTTGGGGAACAAAGATTTCGCGGGAGAAAATCTTAACTGAACCGTGCCCGCGGGCACGGGTTATGACTAGTATATATATATATATTAATAGGTTGAAATTAGTTATTCATGAATTAATTTCACCTAACCAATCAGCTTTTCTAAAGGGCAGACTTCTTTCTGATAGCGCTTTGTTAGCCCATGAGCAGATCAGAGATTTCAGCAATTCTATGGGGGTAAGGGCTTGCCTTAAATTAGACTTGAGAAAAGCTTTCGATAGTGTCAACCGCGAATTCATTTATTATATTCTTCAGCAAATGGGGTTTAATTGGAAATTTATTGGCTGGATCAGGGAATGTATCTCAACCCCCACTTTTTCTGTCATGGTAAATGGATCCCCAGTAGGCTATTTTGAAGGGAACAGAGGGCTGAGGCAGGGTGATCCCCTTTCTCCTTTTCTATTTGTTATTACAATGGAGGATTTTTCCTTGATGATTGAAAAAGCTATAGTGGCCCGTAGCATTCATCATATGCGTCGTACTGGCTCATCTCTCATCTCCTTTTCGCTGATGACTTGCTATTATTCTGTCGGGCAAACAAACACAATTTTGAGGGGCTGAAAAAGTTGCTTTTTGATTTCTCAAACCAAACTGGATTGCAAATTAATTGGGATAAGAGCACATCAATCTTCAATAAGGGAACGAAAGGTCCATCAGACTTAGCGGAATTGTTGGGCATCAAATTGGGATCATCTATCACGACCTACTTAGGCCTTCCACTCTCCACAAGCTACCCTAAGCCATCTATGTATTGCAGACTGGTTGACAAGTGTGCTAAGAGGCTAATAGGCTAGACGTCTACTACACTATCCATCTCAGGCCGAATAGAGCTAGTAAGGACAGTAATATATGGCATGGTGATTTTTTGGATGCAAGTCTACCGTATCCCTAAATCTGTTTTGCGAAAAATAACTTCTATTTGCAGGAATTTTATATTGGGCTCTTCTAATATTTGGGCATGGAAGGACTTATGCTCCCCAAAAGAAGAAGGGGGGGTGGGTCTAGGATTGCTTTCTGATCTTAATGTTGCGGCGGGTATTAGACTCATATGGCGGATGCTAGCTACTAATGGTTTGTGGGCGAAACATATGAAGAACAACTACAAAGCCAGTGGTGAATTTTTTGCGTCTGAAGTAAAAGTAACACACTCTGGAACATGGAAGTATATGCTAAGTTAGAGACAACATTCTAAGAAATTAATTATAAGTCAAGTCAAAGATGGCTGCTCCACCTTATTTTGGCATGATAATTGGATAGGATGCGGCCCGCTAAGTGACCTGGTGGATGTACCTCCGAATGAGAGTGCGAAATTGGTAAGTGAATACAAAAATTCGGCAGGATGGATTGATACACCATCTCTTGTGGGAATTCGGCACTTGCTTCCACAACTACAACTCAAGCATGGGGAGGACGCATGGCAATGGTCCCCTAGCCCGGCCTTCTCATTTAAAGAAGCTTGGGAGGGAGTAAGAAATAGAGGTAATAGCTTTCCCTATCCAAATTAGTCTGGTACAAAAACTGTGTTCCCAAGATGTCTTTAACGCTATTGAGATCTTTTCATGGCAAATTGTTAACTAGAGATGTGCTTCTAAAATGGGGTGTGAACACAAACCCAAATTGTGTGTTATGCGATGATGCAATTGGTGAAAGCATAACCCACCTATTTTTTGACTGTTCCTACACTAAATACATATTGTGCAGAATTCTTCTTAAGCTGGGTGTATCAGACCCCATTATGCCTCTCCTATCTGAAGTTGGAAACTATTTTGTGGCCCATTTTTCAAGAAAGGACATTATTAGCTTGCTAGCCAGAACCACTCTAGCTGTGATAGTTTGGCATGTTTGGAGGAAGAGGAACAAAAGGATTTTTGAAGGAATCAAGAAGTCTAAGACCTTCCTCTTTGAGGATATTGCAGTTGACATCAGGATAATTCTTAGAGATCAAGACCCAACCTCACCGAATGCAGCCGTAGCTATGGAAAACTGGGAGTTCAGAGATAATGGTTGATATTGATATAGAGATTGTAATTTTCAAGTTTCGAGTTTTTGTACATTCTGGTTTGGGCAGTGAGGGGTGGTTAGTAGAGAGTGACGGCGCTTGTGCCCTCTCCTCTCTCTAACTCTCTTCACTGGCCAGTTTGCCTCATGTATGCATGTATATATTTTTTGATACTCAATAAAGACACTAACTAACTTCCATATATATATATATATATATATATATATATATATATATATATATGGAGAGAATTATTTTTTTGTAATTCTAGAATAGAATACTTGTGATCTGATGGGTGCAAAGAACTGCTAGTAAAGAGTGACGACGCTTGTGCATGCTCCTCTTTCAAACATATCTTACATCCTTAGTTAGATTCCACTTGTATATGCCTATAAAATTATCGTTAATATAGCTTTGCTTTTACCTTTCATATATATATATACTAGTCACGTACCCGTGCCCGTAGGGCACGGTTCAATTTAGATATTTCCCCCTCAAAATCTTAGTTCCCCCGGAAATGTGGGCACGATTCATTTTAGATATTAACCCCTCAAAATCTTAGTTCCCCTGAAAATGTGGACATGATTCATTTTAGAAATCCCACCCTCAAAATCTAAGTTCCCCCGAAAATTTAGCTCATCCCAAGGAATTTTGTTCCCCCAAAAATCTTAGTTTCTCCCAAAATTTAGTGCACTCCAAATTTAGTTCCGCTCCAAAATTTTAGAGTTTTTCCAGCTAAATTTTCACTTTCCAAAAATTTTAGTTTCTTCCAAAATGTAGTTCCCCTCAAAAATTTTAGTTTACCCCCAATATTAATTCCTACCAGATTTAGTTCACTCAAAAGTTCCATCCAAAAATTTGATTACCTCCAGATTTAGTTTCCCTTAAAATTTTAGATTTTAGTTTCCCCAAAAATTTATTTCCACCAATATTTTATGTTTTAATTACCCCGAAAAGTTTAGCTCCTCCCCAAATTAGTTTCGGCACGGGCGCCTTCCGAGCGAAACAACAAATTAGTGTTAAAGCGGACGCCTTCGGCGCAGGCGCCTTTGGCGTGGAACAACAAATTCAGCACAAGCGCTTTCGACACAGAACAACAAATTCGGCGCGGAACAACAAATTAACGTAGATAACAAATTTAGCGCGGCTGCCTTCGGCGCAGAAAAACAAATTAGCATAAAAGCAGGCACCTTCGGCGGGGAAAATTATTATCATCTTGTTGCCACATTTGTCGAAAAGATGGTGGGCCCCACGTTGAGGGAGAGATCATTCAATCTACACAGCATTCGATCTACAACATTAAGTGCAAGTTAAAGTTTGTTTCCACAAATGCATTAATTGCACTCTGATATTCCCCAAAAATTTTCAATTCCTCATAAACTTTCATTTCCCAATTAATTTTTTTCCCTCCAAAACTTTCCACACAATCTCATCTCAACCATTCATTCCTCAAGATTAAATCTCAGCCGTTCTTCTATCAATCCTTGTGTCCTAGTCAGATTGTCCTAGTCAGCCCTAGAATTTAAAAACAGTCATCAAATGTAATATAGATATATAGTCATGAACCGTGCCTGCAGGCATGGTTCATTTAAGATTTTCCCTCGCAAAATTTTTTGTTTTCCAAAAAATTATTTTCCCTTCAAAATTTTGGGACATATAATATTCTCTTTCAAAATTTAAAAGAACAATTTAGCGCAAAAAAATTTAGTGGGAGCCTCCGGCGCAGGCGCCGGAGGACAAATATCGGGGGTTTTTTCCGGACAAAAGGAAAAAAGTTAAAAAAGGGGAGGGGGCAGAGGTAAAACAGCCACACACACACACGTGGCTGCCTCCCTACCACCAGTGGTGACGGGGACAAATGTCTCGTCACCCGCTTTCCCCACACCCTTTATATCAGACGTAGCTCACGCGCACGTGCACGTGGACGTGGAAGACAAAATTGAAAAAACTGCGCGGGTGCCTTCGGCACCTTTCAAAATTTAAAAGAACAACAATTTAGCGCAAAAGAAATTTTACAGGCGCCAAATCAAAATTTAAAAGAACAATTTAGTGCAAAAAAATTCAACTGGTGTCTTTGGCCCCTTTCAAAATTTAAAAGAACAACAATTTAGCAATAAAAAATTTATCGGGCGCCGAATCAAAATTTAAAGAACAACAATTTAGCGGGCGCCTTCGACACAGGCGCTTTTGGCGTTGGCGCCTCTTCATTCACATTTAAATCTCTTTTCATCTCTCTTCATTTTAGCAACACACTAAAATAATTAACAATATAACTCCATATAGCAATAAGTTCTATACTTCCATGCACAATAAAATTAAAATGTCTATATACGATGAAGATGTGATTGGTAATTTTTGTTAATGATTACCCTGATGAAAACCCAGAAAGATACCTCAAGCATAACTAAAATCTCAAGAGAAGGCAACTTCTTTTTAAGTCATTTTTTCCTCTATTGTTTGGGAACTAAATATATGGGGCATGTGCTAATGAGATGGTTTATATCGAGTGAATAGAAATATTACTGAAGAATCAAGCGAAATTGGCTTTATATGTTAAATACATGCATGAAATCATCCAAATATCCACCACATTTCATCATTGTCTTTAAAGCAAAGGTGATCATTCATAAAGCTTACTTTGAGAATACAAAAACATAAAAAAAAGAAAGATGACACTAAAGACACTAAAAAATAATCCTCGAATGCACTGCAAGAAACACATGCACAAAAAACTTTCTTCACAATAAAGATGACAAAACTCTGTCGACAGAAGAAATCAAGTCAAATTCCAAAAAGAAAATTTTGGTAACATAGATACCTTCAAAAGTTTCACAAAAACACAAATTGATATAACAAAAAACTTAAACTAAACGTAAGTCCTTTAACACATCAAACGTGATATCCATGAAGAAAAAAGGAAACTGATGCATCTGCACTTCCACTCTGCTTAAAAACCATCATAATCATTGAACAAAGCAAAGCCTATCTCTTTTTAGATTCCTCATCAGGCTCTTCTTTCTCCTCTTTTTCCTTGGCTACAGCAGAAGAACCGTTAGAGAGGTCGGTCGTACCCTTTGGTTGGGGTCGAGTTGGTTGGCAGCGTTGCTGGTGTCTATGACCGCTAATTGTGATGACGACATTTTAGCATGGCTCCATATTTTCAGCATAGCTCCATATTTTCATGAGCTTGTAGAGAACAAAAATAGGTGCAAATTTCAGTAGCTGGAAAACCCCACAGTAGGAGAAGCTAAACTTATACAAAGAAGAAATTGCAGTTGAGAATGGGAATAGAACCTCAGCATCTTGCTGCTGTTGCTCCCCTTCGTTTCATATCCAAGTCACTCATTGAAAGAAGAAATTGCAGCTGAGGATAAGAATATGTTTTAACTCTTACAGACTATTGGTTTTATATGTTCTAGGCACAATGAACCCATTCATATCCAAGTCACTCATTATGGTTCATGCTTTGATTTCCTGATATTGCTCTTAAGCCATTGCATAACCTATATTTTTGTTAACAGAAGACTTGAAACCAATTGTTACATATGCTCCCACGGAGTAAACCCAATTGTTTTTGCTAACTTGAAAGTAATTAACTTAACGTTATAATATGTTCTCTTAATGAAGTGGTCATAGTATAACTTTAAATGTCAAAGCTATACCTGACATATTAAGAAAAGATTTGTGTCTCGTGTGAAGTGATGCATATACCATATGTTAATATGTGACATGTCAAACTTTTGAACAAAGAATTAGTCAGGGCAAGAGCTGATTGCTAATACCTTAATGTTTAATGTGTGAGTTGCAATTGTTAATTAAGGGTTTAAACAATATTTATTTTCTTTCCATTCCCTTTTGTTTCCTTCTTTTCTTCTAATTTTCTATGTACCATCTGTATTTTCCCCAAGCAAAGTCTGTTTGCTTCAGTAAATCCAAATCCCAAAACAAAGCATATTTTTGAGGGGGGTGTTTGTATTGTGTCTGACTTGTGTGACCATGGCTATGAATATTGGCAAGATGTATCGCCCATCATGAATTGCAGAGTTTCTTTCCATGAAGAAAGCTTGGTTCTAGGTACAGAGAAAAGATTCATGTTTCTTTAGGGGGTTTTGCTTCCTATTTAGCTGTGTTCAAGTTTCTGAAGAAAGCTGTGTGTCTTGGACAAATAAAGAGGGAGCATATGTAATAAAGTTAGCATTTAACCAAATGACTTGGCAAACATTATGATCATGGTACAAATAGTGCTACAACATTGCATAATTCTTTCATATTCATCTGCCATTTAGGCTAAATTTCTCACCAGGAACCAATATCATTATCAATTACAAACATTGTAAGTGGCTTATGAAATAGTTATCTGGAAGTTTGGATATATCTTCTTGGAACTCTATTTGCTTAGTGCTAGTTTTTGGAAGCAGTTGGATTTTGAAACTAAGTCCTCTCTCAAAAAGATAATTTTAAACAATTCTCATTTTCCTTCCATGCGATGACACCTAATTATTTTTCATGTGGCCATAGAGTATGAATTATAGGGATCTAATTTCCACGGTCAGGGGATAAATTATTTGCTATAGCAAGATTTGCATTTCATATACTTTACTTGTTGAAATTCTGATCAAGAATGAATATGAACGTGAGCTGGACATTTGACGTATTTTTCATCCAAAAATTGTACATTTACTTCCATATTTGGCTTCATCAAAAAAGGAACTTTAACAGATGAATAGTGTGGAGATTTAGAGAGTGGACAATCTGATAGATGAACTTTGACAGTGTAAATTTTCTTATTGTAGCCAAACATTTATAAAGACTTACAAAGCACACATCCTTCTGTTCCTTCTACATCTTGAGAATAAACCAAACAAAAATACCTTAGCAGGCCACGTTTCTGAGCCTAATTCCAATTGTGTAAATTTGTGTATTGGGCACATTTGTAACTCTCTTTTTTCAAACTGTAAATATCATCTCCAATGCTTACTGTAAAAACACCACTAAACAATAACAATAAATGATACAAAGCATTGATTCAAAAAAAATTGGCTTAGCTTACAGTTGTAAATTTTTATTCACTGAAGACATATTTCTACCTGTAAGTTCCTCTGCCTTTTTTTGCTTACTACACTGAATAAGTTCAGTAGAAGCTTCATTTAGATCAATTGTATGAAGTATGCTAACTCGTAACTCCTGCGATACTCATCATGTTAGTGGACATTGTCAGTCCTTGATCAAAGCTTAAAAATATGAAATTGTTCATTCTGCAAGCAATTGATTTCTCTTTTGTTGCTTACATTATGTTTTTACAGATTCTATAATAATTTGGAGGAAGCTGCTTGAAGTTAAGCAATCCTTGATCATCTCTTTCTCGTGTAATTTACAGATTCTATCCCCACAATTGGACCCTCTGACCGATCAATAAATAATGGCTGTATGTAACCTGTAACAATCGTCTCAACAGACTAAAGGTGCGCTCTCGCAGGGATTGGAAAAACTTCAGCAAACTCTTTCTGAGGCGATAGCATCAGATCCTTTAGATGCTTTGGGTGTGGCTAACTACATGGGTTAGATGACTCCTACAATGGGAAAGTTGGATGCTCTCGAAAGCTTTGTGAATCAGGAAAATCTGTCATGCCCGTTCAACTGGCAAGCAATCCATAATGATTGCTCTATTTTTTTCTTCTTGATCTCTTAGTCTAATGCCATAAAATAGCGCCTCAAATTTCTGAAGTCTCTCAACCCTATATTTGAAAGGAAAAGGTCTGCCTAGAAGTACTAAGAGCTAGTTTTATGGTGAAATTTCATAACTTGTGCAATTTATGTCCCCATGTCCCATGTCCCATGTCTGTCCCCCAACTCATTACTTATTTGAGAAAAAAACAAATCCCACTCTATCTCAAATCTACCGATATGCTTCTGTTGTTGCCTTAATCTTCAACAAAATGTATCTGAGAATATTTTAAGGTCCACGAATTTTTTCCCTAAAGTTAATCTTCGACCAAGTATATTGCATTATGATATTTGTCATTAGAAGCATAGAGATTGGTGAAAGTGAAAGTAAAGATGAACTGTAGATACTTTATATATACAAAATAGAGAAGACTCCAAAATGGGAAACGATGTGTGAGAAAATGTTACCATTACATCATTCCAGTACACCAATTTAGAAAAATTAAAACAAAAATTTCAACATATTTTAATATATAATAAATCTTTTTACTGTATTATTGAATTTAATAAATTTTTAGCACTCAGATTACACAAAACAAACCAAAATCAAACTTGTCAACCCAACACACGATTAAACTAAAAAATAGGTATAATTGAAACTCACCTTTAATGCTATGTATATCTAACACCTAATCAATTATATTGCCATCACCGTCATCGTCTAAATCTGTCCTCATTTGCCACAATGCATATAACAATGAAAAATAAAAATGCATATAACCAAAAAAAATGTATATAACCAATAAAAACAAACATTTATGGCAAAAACAGAGAAATAACAATGCATATAATCAATAATTTTTTGGGGAAGTAGTGATAGAAAAGATCGAAAGCAAGCAAGCAATATTGAAAATCGTTTATTATAAATCAGCAGTTACAAAGATCATGATTTCAAGATAATTGATTCTGTTGGATTGATTGTTAAATTGTATGTATCCGACAGATTTTCCTGATAAATTATATATAGATACAACAGATTTTCATATTTAGTTCATATAAATCTGCATGTTCATATAAATCTGCATCTCTTCTCAATTCATATTTAGTTCATATAAACATTGAAAGCAAGCAAGCAATAAGCATATCAACTTTTCTTACTAAATTATCTCCAAATCGTTGCACGTGCAAACTTAATTGTTTGACTAAATACCAATACATTCATGGATTATGTTCTGATAGTGATCATGAATTGGGTGCTGATACATACAGTGGAGAAAAGCATTGGTATTATCTGAAATGTGAGAAAAGCATTTGGAAAATCTAAAATTTGTCTATACATCAACAGAAAAGTTCTAGCCACTGTACATATTGTGTTACATAATTTCCAGGATATCGAAATTACAGGCTTTAACACAGTTTACATCAAAAAAAATTTGTCAGGATTACTATTCTTCATGAGTAAGCATGTATCAAGTAAATTGAATCATGTTGAAGAGGTAGATGTCAATGCACCAAAGACTGACCAATTACGTAACATGCTCATTTGCTAAAAATAATTTCTACCTCAAAAGCCATATGATATTCTTCATGGAAATTCAATGGTGCATGTCACATAACTGAGCCAAAAATCACCAAATAAAATCAAAAAAGCAAGTAGATAAAATTTGCTCTTTCAAATTTGCTCTATCAAATCCCTTTTGTAATGAAATTATACTATCAAAAGCAAATTATTGGGAGAATCCAAAATTTTTTTCAAAGTTATGTTTGACAGAATTTGCTTTATCAATTCCCAAAATTGTTCTGTCAAAATTTGAAAACAATGTGCTCTGTCAAATGTGTTGGGGGAATCCAAAAGTCAAATTTGCTCTGTCAAATCACTTTGAAATCAAATAGATAAAATTCATAGCTTTCCAAACAAAACCACGACAACTCTTACATGACACTTATCAAATGCCAGCCAATCTAAACCAAGCTCAGAAATCTTGATGATCATATACAACTAAACATGAAAACTAAAGTTTGATGTAATACCGTAGTAAAGAAATTGAAATTAAAACTCAAAAACATTACAAAAGTATCACCTTTGTCCAACGAACCAAAGCGAGCGAGATCACAGAGTGGAAGATGCCACAAAGGTTGAGAGGTAGTTCGTACCATCATGTGATCAACAGAGTAGGTCACACCTGGAGGGAGGTGGAGGCTATTAAGTGAGGTTGTGATCGCAATCGAGCTATTTGATGAGCTCACGAAAAAAATACCATGTAAAAGAAAAAATAAAAAACTTACAGTTCATTGTCCTGAAAATAGGCGGCTCACACATTCCTCCAAATGATGGATTGAAAACTCACCTAAACCCTAGAAATAACCAGTAGCAAGAGTCGCTCAATGTAACAAAAGAAAATAGGACATCTCTTGGTTCTGAAAGAAAATTATTTTCAAAGTTTCAAACTTTTGGATTCCCCCAAAAGAAGCTTACAATATTTTGCAATCCATGATATCCAAGTCCTAAATATTTTGATCACATACAAACTGAAATGAGAAAAATCTATGCATCATACATGTAAAATATATAAATCACTCTACAACAAAACCATTTGCAAAATTTATAAAATATGAATCAAAATTTTCAAGGTGGAAGAAACAAACCCTTACAAAATTGTAATTGTCCTGAATGCACCTAGCATTATGAGAACGCCCTGGAGAAGCCGATAGTTTGAAGCAAAAACCCATGACCGTGTCATTAAACATATAGATCGTAGCTAAGCAAACAAAAATTACACAGAAAAAGGAAAAAAGGTAAAAAGTGGAGCACCTCATGTTTACAAAAGTTACCAATTGTGACATCCTTTCCTGTAGGAGTATTGATTGACGGCGATAATTCCAGAGAGTTATGGACAGAAATGGATAAAGAGCTTGAAGGAAAGGAGAAGAACGCTCTCGAAGAGGGTATGCCATTAGCATCCAGTTTCAACAGCAACTCCAGTTTACAAAAGTTATCTGATATGTAAAATACTTTAACTCGCTTTCATAATAAATATGTGTGATTATATGATTTTAAAATACCTTGTGTTGTAGCCTGTATACCACACTCTTCATCCATTGCTCAGCTCTATAATCCTAGCATCTTCTTTTGGGGTAAATGTTCAGCAACCATTAAAAGCGTAGCAAACTATAATGGACAATGAGTTAGAAAGCTACCAAACTAAATTCAGACAACCTCTTCTAATAACAAAGGGTTTTTTTCATTCAGATGTAGGATGCTATCATATGTCTAGCAAGACAAAAATTATGAGTGAAGATAACCACAGATCATATTCTTAAAAAAACTAAGCAAACAAAAATTCCTCCCGCATCAGAAAGTTGTTGGGCACCAATGTGCTAATTACAAAACATATAAGGGAAAATCAACATATTTGAACCAAAGGTTATAAGTAATTGATAGATATACACAAAATATATCAACACCGTTATCCTTCGTCATTTATATATCGATTTTTTGCACATCCTTTTTCTATGGGCTAAATATTCAACAAAATATTGGTTCCAAACAAAAAATTAACAAAAATTAATACAAAATTAAAAGGAACCCCTAAGTGGCTGAAATCATACCAATTATGTTGGGGATGCAGAGTTACACTGACACAATCTTCTGATGAGTACTCTGAGCCATTCTTCTTCCCTCTTTGAGCTCCCCACTTCAGTTTGGTTGCCAGTCACAAAGGAAAGAAATTAATAAGGAATGCACTAACATCAAACGAAATCAATCAAATCACGTAGAATGTATGCATCGGCGATTTCAGATGTTTGTCTCCCAAATTTTTATCGGCGATTTTCAAGCAAACAAATTTCTTATTAGCATCAAAACACCTAGAATGTATGCATCGGCGATAAGAATTTGATGAAAATTGTTTGCTCACACCTGGAATTTCAGCGATTTTTATCAAAACCCCAAAATTTCAACGATTTTCAAGCAAACAAAATTCCTGATATGAACTAAACAACTGGAAGCAAATTTCATCAAAACACCTGAAAATTGCTGTAAATATAAAACAACAAACCATACCCCCCCAATTACTATCATGTGAAAAGATAAAGTAGAAACCAAAAATAATTAGTGAGAATGTTAAATAATATATGCGGAAATGTGCACATTCAAATTGCAAGTAAAATATAGAACCTCCTACATTTGATGCAGGCTAGAATTAGAAGTGTATTAATATTAATGGTTACAGGAAGCTGGAAATTTATTTGAAGCCAAAGAAAAGAAAAGAGGGAAAAAGAAAAGTCTGCAAGTGTAAGTAAAAGGTACTAATATTAAAAATGAAATGTAAGCCATCAAATTTAGAACGATAAAATAACAAAACATAATTGTGAGCTCAATATATCAATCTCATTACAGCAACATTTCAAATTACATGTTAACCAAAATCTAAAAATTATCAAATTTTCAAGCTTCGTTTCTTCTAATTATTACTATATTTTATAATTTTATGTTGCAATTAACAAAATTTCGCATTTACATTAGTTAATTTATATCACTACCCTAAACCCTATAATCAACCAACTGAATTTGATGAAAACAGAACAAATCATCTTCCTGTTTAATTCTTCTTGTTAATATATCAACATTTGTATAATAGACTCATGCTAATCAATTAAGTTCCCTTATTAACAAATCAGTTCTCTTATTAACAAAGCTAATCAATTAAGTTAATATTTTTCTCAATGTGAAGCTACACCAAGTATACTTCAAGAAAATGTAAAAAGTTCAGCTCTTCTGACAAAAATTATACCAGTCAATTACTTTCTTTTATTCTAGATGTCAATATCACATATAGCTCTACCATTTTAAGGCTTTTTTCAACCTGACATGCATACTAACATGGTCAGATTTCATTGTTATCTCTTCTAAATTCCACTAAAGATTAACATTCACACCAATGAGAAAAATTCTAAATAATTGCATTAAAAAGTTACCTGCCGAAATCATCATAAGGAGTAACTCTCCAATGCAAAATCCACTTCCCTTCCAAATTACATCCCACAGTCAGTTTCCATTTTGTTACCTACACATCCTGTCGATCCAATCTCATTGTAACCTTCCCCACAACCTAAAACAAAACCAAAACTTTATCAATGAGTCAGAAAATGTTACCTGCAGATCAAAGCTTTTCCATCCAAATCTCAATAAAATGCAACAAATTCTATACATGAACTCGAGGCACTTGAAGAACCTGTAGGAGAAGGAGGCCCATGGTGACGGATCGAAAATGCAACAAAATCTATACCTGCAAGCATGTGAAAGATCTCTGATGTCAAGCCACACAACCACGCAAACAAAGGACCAAAGCAAATAAAGATGAAAAGGTCAATAAAGATTTGCAAAATAGGCTAGATGAGTAAAAAGACTTTTTTGTATGTAAATCTATTTATATTGCATATTCCCCCAAACTTGGATATAACATTTGTATAGCAATCTCATAATCCATGGATTTTGAGCATTGCACATGTGTTGTACACAAACAGGATTTTGAGGTTGACCTGAAAACAATTATGTATAATCTCAGATAACGTCCTTAACAAAGTTTATTATACACGTGTTGTTTCTAAATCACTCAAACAGGACCTGAAAACAATTGAATAGCAATCTCATAATCCATGGATTTTGAGCAATGCACATGTGTTGTACACAAACAGGATTTTGAGCTTGACCTGAAAACAATTATGTATAACGTCCTTAACAAAGTTTAATATACACATGTGTTGTTTCTAAATCCATGGATTATGCGCAATGGTATACGCAAACAGGCGTTTCAAAAAATGGCATGGGTTATAGACAAACATGATTTTTGCTCAGGTGCCTTTTTTAAATCAAAGTTCAATGCTACATGGATTTATCAAAAAATTGGAACAGGTTAAATTGTCACAGGCTATCAATGCTATACGTAATCAAAGTTCAATGCTACAAACATAGTTACTTGCTAACACATGTTGCTCACAAAAATCTGTGAAATATGGGTTTCAATTTTGCAGAACAAAACACAGTTAAACAAATGGATTTACAAAACAAAACACAAAACACAGTTAAACACTTCCAAAAATCTCAGAGACAAACTAACATGCCTTCAGCTCTCGGCATGGTAGCAACCAACAAAAATGAAGCCAAAAAAGGGATAATTTTCAGAACCCACAAAAAAAATTGGAATGGGTTGGTATCAGCTTGCTGAAAAGGGATACAATATTCAAAAAAATTACAAAAACCAACAAATTTCAGCGAATAATCGAGATGCCTGGGTTCTTGCCAGCCTTGGGGAGATTTCTTAGGGTTGATCTTGCGGGAAGACTGCGAGATGAGTGAAATGGTTGCTTGCGTGAGAAAGAGATCAGGCAGGGAAAAGCCTTGGCGAGATTCCAAAGATCTTGCTGCGTACATGTAGAAAGAGATCAGGCGAGGCGAGATGGTTGCTTGCATGAAGCTCTTCCCTGCGAGGTGAGTTGACCCTTGCCTGCGAGATCTTGCCTGCGAGATGAACTGGCACCTTCACTGCAGCCTGCGAGGTGAAATCAAAATGAAAAGAGCTCTTCACTGCAGGGAATGCGCCAGTTGCTCTGTGATGTGATCAATACTTCTGTTTCCCTCTCAAATGCGATCAACTGCAAACGAAAATTTTCAAATTTTGATTTCAAAATTTAAAATACAACATGATTTGATTGCTTATCTTATCCAATATCTCATATCTCAATTTCTCATACCCCATATACAAAAGTTATCTATAAAAACAACACACCCAATTACACATAACCAAAATCTCTTATCCATTATCTCTTATCCAAAATCTCTTATACAACAATACACATATCTACATACAACAATACACATAACCAATATCTCTTATCCAATTTCTCTTATCCAAAAACCCATGATAACATCCCTGTTTTATAATATAGATATAGATATATATATATATATATATATATATATATATATATATATATATATATATATATATATATATATATATATATATATATATATATATATATCTATATTATAAAACAGGGATGTTATCATGGGTTTTTGGATAAGAGTTTTTGTATAAGAGATGAGAAATTGGGTATTTATGAGGGAGAGATATGAGGGATGTTGTTAAGAGAAATTGGATAAGATAAGAGAAATTGGATAAGATAAGAGATATTGGTTTTGTTAAGAGAAATTGGATATGTATTTGAAATCATTTTAAATTTTAAACCCCATACTCTGTTCACTTGGGGTTTTGTTTTTAAATTTTGAAATCATTTTACCTCATACGATGTAAGGGGGGAGGATTTTTGGAGGGAATAATGGGAGGGAAAAGTTTTGATCACATCGTTGATCACATCGTCTATGAAGCAAAATTCCTCAAGCACAGAAGAGAAGCACGAAGAGAATTTTGCTGGAGTACATCGAAGAGCAAGAAGAGCAAGAAGAGCTCGTGCTTGAAGATCATCCACCTCCCTCTCATCTACCTTGGCTCGCATCCTCACCCTCATCTACCTCCTCACCATCATATTGGGGCAACATCTGCACCACGGTGAGTTCTTCATCTTCTCCAAAAAAAATTTTGTTTCATTTACTTTATTTCACCCTCATCCTCTACACACAACGGTGCCCTCATCCTCAAAGTCTCAGTGAGAGCTTCATCATGTTGGGGCAACATCTGCACCATGGTGAGCTTTTTGAGCTTCATTACGATGGTTATTGCAGTTGTAATTTCGGTCAAAAAATTTCAATTTTTAGTTATGAGTCCTGTCACAACAATACATGACTCATATGGTTAACAAATTTCTGTCAAGTTTCAAGTTTCATTTATCTTACTGAATGAGAAATATTTCATTTTGAAAATTTTGTTAATGATTTTACCGGCTTTCTATAGATACATAGATCGATGATTAAAGCATAATGAGCTCATTAGATTGATGTATTAAGGTTTTAAGATTCCAAAAATGTTACAAAGAATGAATTTGGAAGCAAAAATTTCATCTTAACCCCACTTCATATAATTGCTCTTCTGTGTTCCATGCTTAGTTGATATTCTGAGCTTTGTTATCGGATTAATGCCAATGTTAGCAGTTTTGCGATGAAAGTACTGGCAAATTCTTTATACCAAATTGTTGCAAAATCCATATCATTGTATATAATTGTGTTATCTGCTTTGCTTAATTAGATTGGCTTCTACCATCAAAGAATGTAAGGTCTATATACTCTAATACGGTGTTTAGACATGGTTTACAAAGCCCAGGTTGTAGCATTAAAATCCCTGCTCAAAGCAGGAGATTTCTAACATATATATTTTAAAATGCAACAATTACTTATAAATTTATCTCGAAAAAATATTTTCTCAGTATAATCAGTCCATGTGTATTATCTCTCAGGTGTATCGTTGTATACATTAAGCAAAAGCACTGTGGCAATGAATCATGACTTGCTTGAGGCTAAGAAGCTCAGATATTGGTGAGTATATGTGTTTAGGTCTCTTCTTGAGCACAATACAACTACTTTTATCATACTTTCTTTTTTTGATGTGCATTAGGTATAATTCTGAGGGGAAAAATACTTCATGGCTTCTACCATCAAAGAAAGTAAGGTCTATGTACTCTAATATGGTGTTTAGACTTGGTTTACAAAGCCCAGGTTGTAGCATTAAAAGCCATGCTAAGTTTTTAATGAAGATATTGGTAAATTCTTTAGTGGGGATGTTTATATTGTTCTTTATACATATCATTCGGGTGACAAGAAAGATGACTATTACTTATCCTGATGGGTGGGGAAGGATAGTCTCTAGGTAATTAAAAAAGTATAAGCCCAAATGTAGAAATAGAAGCACAGATTTTATATTGGCTATTAATTGATGTGGCACAAAGTGTGCGCCTGCTATTTCTAATCCTAAAAATAGACGTCTCTTTAATGGTGGGCTGTATTGGTCTGTATTTGGCTTTGTGCAGGTTTTGGTCAGAAAGTGAAGCTGCTACAGCACTTCAAAAGATGAATGGGCAGGTGCGCATACATGTCTGATACGTACATTCCTGGATGAACTTGCATTGCTTGCTAAAAATTTTGTTGATATCTTTTGATAGTGCTAGATGTGTTTTTGCTGTCAATGAAATTACAAACATTATGCATTTCTTTCAGTTACTGCATGGACGAAATATTCGTGTATATTATGCAAATAGTGGATAAAGATATGATGCTCTTGCGAACGTCTGGTAAGGGCAAGTAAGCTTCTCAGAGCGTATTTAACAATGGAATTCAGTTCTATTACTATTTTACTTTGTTTGTATTAATTGTTTAAGTTCATTTTTCAGAATTGTTGGATGTAATTAACCTCAATGTGAAAAAGATATAACAGTTAAGTTCTATTATTATTTTACTTTTGAATTAAGTTCTATTAATTCCCCACCCAAGATTTGTTGTTTAAGTTCTATTATTATTTTACTTTTGAATTTTGAATGTAAACAAATTATGTCACTATGCTGTTTGGGGGGAAGACATTGTGTGGAATTTGAACCGTTTAGATTTTAAACCACACAAACTCTTGGTAGGAAA
This sequence comes from Scilla litardierei, assembly GCA_030789695.1. Taxonomy (NCBI): domain Eukaryota; kingdom Viridiplantae; phylum Streptophyta; class Magnoliopsida; order Asparagales; family Asparagaceae; genus Scilla; species Scilla litardierei. The sequence goes on along the minus strand of CM061139.1, from coordinate 104,470,609 downwards.
ACACACAAATTCACAAAAGTTTGAGTGGGAACCAAATTTTGGGTGGGGAATTAGAAACCCCACTTCTCAAAAAAATTTCTCACACGGGGTCAAAACAACTTCTCCCTAAAAAATGCAACGCATGATACATCCTCATTACAAAACAAAACAGGTTTTTTTTCCACTTCCTCCATCACAAGAAATAACTGCATGTTTTTTTTGAATTCTTCCTCTGATAAATGCAAAAGGCACAACCACATAAATGCCGGTTTTATGCCATCCTTCCTAAAATGCAAGTGCTAATGCTAGGGCTTATAAATGCTGGTGCTAAATGTTGGGGTTTTGATTAGCAAATTAGCATAAACCTGGCATTATGTTATCAGAGGTTTTATGCTATGACACTAAATCCCGGTTTTATACTAGATCCCCTGGTGATAAATGCAGTTTTTTTAATTCTTCCTCTGATGTAACATCTATTAATCTATTGTTCATCTGATGCAGAATTAGGTGATAAATGCAAATGCCAGTTTTTTCACCATAGAGAAACAGTGGATTCGGCTCTTTCCCTTTCCAAGAGCAATTGAGTTTAGAGTTTAGCAATGGTGATTAGATTTCAAAGCAGAAGCAGAAGGACGAAGAGAAGTCTATGGTAATTTTCATTATTTTGTATATTTTTTAATAAAAAAAGATCTTTTTAAACGATTATGGCGCTATGGTCATAGATTAGTAATCAATTTATCTGTGATATTTGTAGGATATATCCAAGCCTAATAGAGGCAGTGGAAGGCCAAGAAGAGAACTATTGGTTCTTCACCCCAAAAGAAAGATAATGGAGTTTTAAAAATCACTCCTCTATGTATTTGTTTTTCCTCTTCATAATAGACTATAGTGAGTGATTGTATACCCAAAAAATAGCTGAGGACAAGGATGAAGAAACCCATATCTCCAATCAACCCAAAAGAGGAAGAGGACATCTTTAGATGGTTGCTTCCCAGAAGCGAAAGGTAACATGCATCAAGATCACTTTTTTTGGGTTAGGGGAAGGCCTGGGAAGAGAATTACTGATTCTGCCCTCAAAGATGGAGTTGTAAAAATTGATCCTTTCTGTCTTTATTTTCCCTTCATATTAGAATTGAATGAGTGATTGAATAATTTATTATTATGATTATTAATTTTTGGCAGAAAATAGCTGAGGACACGGAGGAAGAAACTCATGTCTCTGATCAACCTAAAAGAGGAAGATGAAGGCCGAAGGCGGTTGTAACCAAGAAGCGAACGGTAACATGCACCAAAGTTCACCTTTTTGGGTTTTTTCATAAGAGAATGGATGATCTAATGATATTAATGTTTTTAAATTGAAGATGATCAAGACTAATGTGGGAGTGAGACAAAGCTTGGATGAATCAAAAAGTGGCATGGAAAAGGCAAGGAAACCAACATACGTTGGTTATTCTAATGCATCACTAACAAAGGTAAATGAAATAATGTTTCGCAATACACTATAAATTCCTTTTTTAATCTGGCAGAATTTTGATGTGGTTCATTAAGAAACTCAGAAGAGAACCAGCAAACAAATAAAGAAAAAAGATGAAGGCTACAAAGATGGTAAGTCAGTGGTCTTATAAAAATTTATTTTTTAGTGTCATAACTAATTTGCTTCTCTCTTCATTATAATATTATGTTTTATTCTATTTTTTTGTATACAAATCTTTGATTGGCATATATTATGGTTGGGTTTAAGTTGTGAAAACATAGGGTAAGAGGAAAAGAATTACAGAAATATTTGCCAAGAAATGTTAAAAAGAATAACATACATAATGATTTACACCTAAGGATTCACACACACAATAACACACACTAACACAGGCCGACAGTGATACGAAGTTTATTAGATTTTAATTTAGGTTAGAGTTTGTAGTAATAATGAAGATTACATGCAAAAAAACTGGATTTTGATGGTGGTTTGCTTTGTTAAATTGCTTTACAGGATGATCTATTCATGTTGATGATGTTTAGTTTGTATACTATATACCCAATATGATCTACACCTCATCCATGATGTTTAGTTCATATACTTTTTTCCAGTGGATGTCAGCACACATCCTTCTTCTGTCCAGAATGCAAATATGGGCAACAACAAGCACATTCGAACAGGACATGACATGATGTTAAATTGCTTTATAGGAAGCCAAATATAGAATATCATGTATCATGTATCATCTTATAAAGTAATTTAACAACATGCAGATGCAGATGATACATGACCAGCCCATATTTACCCATATTTGCCCATATTTGCTCATGTTATGCTGATTGATAACAGAATACATGATATTCTTTTTTTTTGGCTTTCTATAAAGCCAATATTTGCATTCTGGAATTAGTTCGTAGAAATGATATTCTTTTTTGGAAGTTTATTTCTGTTTTGCTCAATGAATATTGCTCAAAGATTGGGATGACAGCATATTACTCAAACAAATACATATCCATATACATTGATATAGGATATTACATTCTAATTTACAAAACAATATTACAGGATATTGTAAACATACCGAATATGTTTTGTATCATATACATGATATGTTTATACATGATATTTTAAATATACACGAAATGTTTTGTATCAATATTCCATATGTTTGCATTCTAATGTAATATACAGGATATGTTTCCATTCAAACAGGATATTGTTTTGTATTTGGGCAAAATTTGGGATGTATTTTACATTCAAACAGGATGTATTTGGGCAGTTAAGTGCATACCTTGCGTTTTGATCGACAATATCTAATTTTCCTGATCTGCAAATTACAGAAAAAACAACTTTCTTTTGTCTTGGTTGTTCATGGACATGGTAGTTTTCATAAAGTTACAGAAAATGGCGGAACTGCAAATTTTCAGTCCTTACTTTTGGTTCAGGTGAATTATCTTAACCATCATCACGATTTAATTGACTGGAAACTTCTGTTATTTATCTGAATATTTTGTTTTATTGAGAGATTCAAGTTATGGTTTTTTTTCACATGATCAATATTTAAACTCATGTTGAGTTTTGCTTATAATTTCTTTGGTAGATATATTATTCAGTGTATTTTGTGTTTATAAATTTTTTGATGCATATGTATTTATGTCAGATGCTTGGATTTGTGTCGTGACTTGCCAATTCGTGTTGCTTTCGTGATGTTTTGTGCATGTGCTTTTGGTCATTGTTTTGGAGTGATACATATACATTTGCACAAAACTTGGTCATTGTTTGGGCGTGACTTGCTAATTCTACCAACAACTCCTTATGTTTTGTGACATGACTTGCCAATTCGCGTTGCTTTCTGCAATTCACTACCTTGCATGTTTCTGTGTTGTGTTATTTATATCTCTGAATGTATATTGTAGAGTTAATTATATTACAGAGTTGATACATCATCGTGGGAGCATGTGGATTCTACTTGAAGATCCGGTCCATTACTTGATGCAGTTGTTAGTTGGCTATACGAGAAAACTTATGATTTTCTACTTGATATCTTTGTTCATCTTTTTGCTAAAACATTTTATTAGGTAATCAGTATTTGGAGTGTCAAAATGTCTTGATTTTGATATTGCAGTAATTTACTTTGCATGAAATTCATGTTGTCTTTCCTTTCTCTTTTGACTCCCTTATATTCTCCTTTCTCTTTCCTTTAACTGCTCATTAGTACTAAGCTTGGGTGTTCCATCTGAACTTTTCTGAAAAGATCAATCTAAATTTGATACTAATACATGAATTGTTTTGAATAGCGTTGTCAAAATCTACTTTGATTGGGATACTTTATATTTATTTAACTTTGGGCTTGATTTACATTCCAATGCATCGATAAATGATGAACATATTGATGCCAAATAATAAGCATGATCGCCTAGAGGTACAAATGACTTCTTGGAATTGGGAGTAACAACGATCATGCATATGGAAGATCGATTTTTACATGCCAAAATTACAATGGAAAATCAGTAAGCTAACATTTGAACTCCTGATACTGTATTTTTAGAAGATATGAAGTTTTTACCTGCCATACGCTGGCAGCTTATATAGCAATATTGATAAGCTGTAACATCACTTATGTGGGATTGGATAACAAGGAATCACATCATGTTTTTAAAGACTGCAGGCTGTTTTGTTACTTCTTTTGTCATGCCTGATAGTTGTCGTATCAAAGACATATCAGGGAGATGTATTATACTAATAAGTGTATATTTATTATCACGGTATCCATGAGGTATTCATGTCTAAATGTTTCCATTTGCTATGTTTGGTCTCTATATTGTTTTATTTTGCCTTGCTTTGTTGTTGTTGTTTGATTTTTTGGCAGGGGTTTGGAGGCGGGTTGTTTGGGGTTGGTCTTTTTGACAATCCATTTTGTTTTGAAGTAGATGATGCATTGTACTTTAGTCTTGGGTGCTCTAAGAACAAAAGATGTGATCTTGGGTGCTGTAGGAGTGAAAATGTGTCTACTTTGGATCTGTGTAATTATCATCCAAATATAGGTTTTATTGGGAATATGTTGATCTTTTTGTTTAATGTTTCGTTTGTTTTGAACTGAGATTAGTGTTCCTTTTGATCAGGAAACTTTTAAATTTCCATTGGTTGGATTTTGGTTTTAGTTTTAATTGAATGGAATTGAATTGATCCAGAATTTTTTTGGCTTGGACCTTGGGTTTCATTGGTGGTGTTGTGTTTGAGGTTTCTGATGAAAGATCAAAAGAAGCACTGAAAATTCTTCTTGGGAATTTTGTGATTGCTGGGAAGAGCTGAAAACTTGAAAGATCAACAAAAGATCTGCTTGCTAGATCAACAAATATTTGATATTCCCACTTATCCGAAGCAAGCTTGAAACTTTTGTGGGTGGTAATAGTTATGAACTTAAATTATCATAAAATATACATAGACATGGATTGGGTGAGATAAGTGGAAAAATATTTTATTGGCTCAATGAATCTCTAATTTTGAATGAGCAATTTTTGGGGTGTGTGTATTCATGTGAGAGGCTGACGAGATACTCTGTTGCTTGGCATGAAAGAAGTGGATATCATGTTTCCATGTATGTTTTTTGTTCTTTGGTTTTACTTGGAACTATTGGTTGGGTAGGGATGCTACATGTTTTTTGTATTCAATGGGTGGAGCATGGTTTGAGAAGAGTAAACAAATAGTATGATATATGTATGATTTGATTGAATTTGGAGAATTGATCTGTCAAATTACTTTGAAATCAGGGATCCTTTATGAAATTCTTATTTGATCCATTTTCTTTGTAGAGAAATCTGCCACTTGAAACTATTTACTTCGATGTTTGAAATGTCTCTGATGGATGGTGAGTTATAACAAAATGATCTTTAAACTCTCATGGGAGTATGTGACTGATTTTTTTCTTTTTATAAATCCAGAGGTTGCATGTAGTTCATGTAGGTTTTTAAATAGATTATGACTTTTGTGTCTAAATTAAGTAGTCCGATAGTTGGCAATATGAATTTTAATCTTTGGTCTTATATATTTGTGACTCTGTTCTATTAAGTCGGATATAATGCTTTTGCATTTTGTCATATTTAGGATGATACATGTATGATTTGATTAAATTTGGAGAATTGATCTGTCAAATTAGTTTGAAATTAAAGATCCTTTATGAAGTTCTTCTTATTTGATCTGTTTGCAATGTGGAGAAAGCTGCCACTTGAAACTGTTTACTTGGATGTTCGAAACACCACTGATAGATGGTGAGTTATAACAAAACGCGCTTTAAATTCTTGATTTTTTTAAATCTTCAATTTTATTTAATCAAGAAAAAAATTTAATTGATTCAGGATAATTTGATCTTCAATTATATTTAATCAAGGAGAAAGGATAATTGGTTCAGGATAAAAGTTTGAATAGATGTGGTCTTTAATTGTTCTTCAATTATGTTTGAATAACCTGTGCTTTGAGTCTATATTTGAAACTCTTTTCTAAGCTTGCTTATCATTTCTGAGTCTAATTTGACCATCTAATTGGCAAACCTTGAACCTGCCACACTCAACAAATTTTATGCTCAATAAACATAGACATCATTGCTTTACATTGTAGAATTTATTGTAGCCAGCTTGATTATGGCCGAAAAGGTTGTGCATTTTCTTATATGAGCCGATGTGTAGTCTGCATTGCCAAGCATTTCATTATTGGTTTAGGATAATTTGAACAAATATAATTGGTGTAATTTGATCTTCGATTATATTTGATTAAGGAAAAAGAATAATTAGTTCAGGATAAAAATATTCATGGATGTGGTCTGAACTTTTTTTCTCTATTGGATTCATGATAAAAATATACATGCATATAATTGATTACAGAAGATCCATGCATATTTTTATCCATGCACATCATCTTTAATTGGTTCAGGAGATCCTCTGTAACATAACAAAAAAACTAACTTTATTCCCCTTATGTTCTCTTAGATTACGATAAAGCAGATATCACAGCGAGAATGGAGGAAGATATGATAAAGTAGAGATCACAGCTCCAGATGCTTACATGGAGGAACATGCGAGAGGGCAGAGCACGATGCCGGAGAGATTCTGGCACCTCACCACCAGAGGCACCCGATTGGCCAGTGAGATGGCCTTCGGTCGTCGGTAAGTTTTCACAAAGAGGAACGAGCGAAATGTTGTTTGCTTTTGGTGCTCACCTTTTGGGCTTGAATCGATGGAACTATTATTATTATTTGTTAACATTTGCCTATAATTAGGTGAAAATGTTTCCCGAATTGGGTTTGTTTTTTGAGTCATGGCCATATCATTTTTTAAAAATTCCAAATGGTATATACTGCTATTAGATTGTTTGTGTATTATGTAAGATATTAAATCTTTTCTGCCATTATCAAAGTATTGTGTGGTTGATTTAACAGTAGTTGATTAGTTGCTTCATTTTAGGTTTTTTTAAGTTCATTGATAGTATATTTTTTCCCAGAAACAACTTTTGGGGGGTGTCTGGGGCTAATAATTTTATTTGTGAATATGGGGTTCTTAAGGAGTTAGCTGTTTGTAGTAATTTTTGTTCTCATGTAAAAGAACTATAAGGTTAATTTCCATATTGCACTGCTTACATGTCTATGTCATGCAATATTATGTTGCAATTTATTTTTTACTATTTGTTTGCATTATGCAGAGAAGGCGGGGAGGGGGGGTGTGTCATGAGAGGGGGGGGGGGGGGGAGGGGGTCAATTCATTTTTTCATTAATCAAGGATGATGCATTTGTGTATTATGTAAGATATAAAATTAAATCTTTTCTGCCATTGTCTAAGTATTTGATTAGTTGCTTCATTTCAGCGGTTTATTTTATTTCATTGATAGTATATTTTTCCCAAAAGCATAATTTTTTAGGGGGAAATCTGGTGCTACTAATTTCAGTTTGTTTGTGAATCTGTGTTTCTTAAGGAGTTAGCTGTTTTTGTTGTAATTTTTCTGTAAAATGCAAAATATTCAAAAGAGCTATATGATTAATTGCCATATTGCATTGCTTGTAGGTCTATGTCATGTTATAATATGTTGAAGTTTATTATTTTCAATGTTTGTTTCATTATGGAGGGGGGGTGTGTGTCAATTAATTTTTTTTCATTAATAAGTGATGTCCAATTAGAAAGAAATATGCAAGATAGCAGAACATGATGACAACCAAATTCCGGTACCTAACCAAATAGGCACCCGATTAGTTGAAGGAATATTTCCATGTGTGTTTTTAATTAGTTGAAGGAAAGAAATGAACTTTTGAAGTTGATTTAGGATTTGTAGGCTTCTTTATTGTATTAGTGAAGAGAAAGGAAAGGATTTGGAGGTGTTTTAGGGTGTTTCTACCTCGATTACCATTAACCCCTTTGCAGTTTATAATAGTTCTTAGTTTTTGACCTATACAAGATAACATATGATATGCAGGCTAACAGTTCTCGGTTTTAGACCTATGCAAGGTAACATGGGATATGCAGGCAATACAGAAGACGTCAACCAAAGTGATGGAGCACTCCAGGGTTCTTGAGTTTGTAGATTGGGTATATTTCCTTGATTCTTTGAATATGTATCTTTCCATCAATGAGAAAGCAAGTGATAAATTTTGATGATTTCAGGTAAGTCTCTTCAGCACCTAAAGTTAGATTTTAAGAGTTTGTGGCCACTGCCATAAATGTGTCTCAGCTTGAAGGGCTGGAGTGTTGGGAGCAGCATAAGTCATGAATAGTCATTGAGAGTCAATAGTGATTAGAGCTACATATATTAGAGCTACAGATGGCTGTTTTAAATTTGAATGAGTAATTCAGTATCATAGATGACTTAGTTTCTTTACTTATTATAACATTCGATATATGAATTTTAAAATTTGAGATTTATTTGGTTAATTTCTTTCTTTTATTGATTTCTATAGTTAATTTGATAGCTACTGTTTTAATTCCTATGAAACACTTGAATCATGTTGTTATTTATGGGTTAACTTCAGTAAATTACATGTTAATCAAGTTGATTACTTGATCATGCATAATGTAATACTTGAAGTAAGAACTTTATTTTCTTGCATCCATGTATATGGATATGAGTCTTGAATACATTTTTTTGAACGCATCTTGACTGTAGAGTTCCTGCAAATTACATATTTCGATTGTAGAGTATTGTGTATTCAATATCTTTGTTCGCAGAGCATATGCAATCTGGAGGTAGAAAGTTTATAATAATCGGGCTTCTCCCAAGCGGCTGCCTACCTCTTCAAATCACGGCCAACTTCAAGCATCCACTACATCTCAGATGCATGGATGAGCAGATATCAGACACCATTGCTTATAACAAGAAGCTTCAGCAGCTTTTACCCACGCTGCAGACATCACTCCTAGAAGCAAAATTGCATATTTGGATATAGCCGATAATGTGATATAGATTATCAAGAATCAGAGAAATATGGTGCGTTACTTTTCTGTGAATTTTTCAGATTTAGTCACACTTTCCTTTTAATTCTTAGCTAAGTCTTTAAAATGATGAGTGCAGGTTTTGTAGAGACAACCAGAGGATGTTGCGGTACGGGGCTCATCGAAATGGGACAGTTGTGTAACAAGCTCACTCTGCTCTATAAAAATTTGTCAGCCTTAGTATTTTTTGATGCCATCCATCCATCGGAGAGAATATACAAGTTGGTTGTTGAGCAAGCCTTGAGTACTGTTATGCCCCAGTTGTATTGATCTGTATTACATATGCAAATTGTTCAGTAATGTTGTGTAACAAAAAGAAATTGATTTTTATATAGATGATAACAAAGAGAATAATCAGACAATGTCCACGTGCAAATTATATATTCAGCAATGTGGAGTTGCAAAAAGAACTTGCATTTATATTTATCATATTTCATGTGTAACAAAGAAATTATTGGGAGTTGCAAAAAGACAATGTGTAACAAAGAAATTATTGGGAGTTGCAAAAAGACAATGTGTAACAAAGAAATTATTGGGAGTTGCAAAAAGAATTTGCATTTATATTTATCATATTTCATGTGTTTAACAAGGAGAATGCTCATGCAATGTGGTGTGTGTCTCATTAACTATTTCCTTTAAGCGACATGACCAGATAATTGCTTCCCACAAATGTCGAGGCCTATTATAAGCCGTTTAAGTTTAGCCGCCACGACTGCCACAACATCTGGCTGAAACTTAAGGTGATTCGGACTCTCCTGAATCAAAAGAGTCGCTCATCCTGCTGTAACCAAAATAGTATGTAGTTCATCCATGCTGACAGCATATATCTATTATACAAAAGAGTATGCCACATCGCCACACGGAACAACCACCTCACCCCCAATGACCCAAAAGTCACCAAAAAATCCCGAAAAATACACACTCCATTCAAATAACACCCAAAACAAATCCAAAGAGCACACCCCAAGCTCAAACAATGCCCAAAAACAAAGCCAACCTCACTTCGGCGCCCACGACGCTAAAATTTTTTACGCTAATTTGTTGTTCCGCGTCGACGGTGCCCACGACAAATTTGTTGTTCCGCGCAGAAGGCTCCCGCATTGCTAAATATTTTTACGCTATTTGTTATTCTTTTAAATTTTGGCTGTGGGAATAATTTTTTGGGGAACAAAGATTTCGCGGGAGAAAATCTTAACTGAACCGTGCCCGCGGGCACGGGTTATGACTAGTATATATTATAAAACAGGGATGTTATCATGGGTTTTTGGATAAGAGTTTTTGATAAGAGAAATTGGATAAAGATTTGAATTGTATTTGGGGTATATAAATGAGGGATGTTATAATGAGATATGGATAAGAGAAATTGGATAAAGGGTTAAGTTGTATTTAGGGTATAAAAATGAGGGATGTTATATGAGTTATTGGATATGAGATAATGGATATGAGAAGTTGGATAAGAATTTGAATTGTAATTTTGAACTTTGGGGGGGAAAATTCGAAATTTAAGGGGGAAACATTGGTCACGTGTACTTCATTTTTTGGGGAAATCAAAAAGAACAAGCGGCAACCCCACCCCCTGGCAACGCTGGCAACGCTGGCAACCCCACCCCTCTCCTCCTGGCAACGCTGATGCTCTGAAATCAAAAAAAACCCCTCTCCTCCTGGCAACGTTGGCAACCCCACCCCCTGCGCCACGGCACGATGATCTCCATGGAGGTGGTGGACGCGATGATCTCCATGTTGCTCTCCCAGATCTCTCCCAGATCTCCCAGATCTCTGATCGCCGTCCTTCAGAAGCGGATGAGAGGGGTTTTCGTTCTCTCTATGTTTGTTCATGTGCTTGCTCTGCGGATTGTACTTGCAAGTAAGGTATTTGGATACTTAAATTTGTGATCTTTTCATATAGCCTGATCTCCATCTCCATCTTGCTCTTGGATTTGAGATCTGTTCATATAGGCATGGAATTTGTGAATTTAGGTAATCCCTTCACTGAGATCTGTTCATATAGGTCTGTGAATTTAGGTCTGGAATTTGTCCTCTTGGGTTTGAGGTCTGTGAATATAGGCATGAAATTTATGTGGTGAAATGTGGTTAAACGCAGAGCTTGGAATCAAGGGTAATTTTGCAAATTTTGAGATGATAAATTTTGAGGTTGGTGATTCTAAATTTTGAGATTGGTGATTCTAAATTTTGATTCTAAACGCAGAGGTTGGTGATTCTAAATTTTAGAGACAAAATTTTGTCAAACATACAGAAATGTTAGTGTATAAACGTTAGAGACAAAATTACATTAAGAATTGGCTATAGTAAGAATTGGCTTTATCATGATTGAAGACCTTTGAAGAATGTTAGAGTAAATTTTGTCAAACATAACTTTGAAAACAATTTTGGATAGAAAAGGAAAATTTGAGGGATTTCCATACAATGACAGAAAAAGGATAATTTGGATAGAATGACAGAAAAATTTCCATACAAAAGGGATTTGATAGATCAAATTTGATAGAGCAAATTTTATCTACTTTGATGTTTTATAATTTTATTTGGTGTTGTTTGGCACAGTTATGTGACCTGCACCACTGAATTTCCATGAAGATTAGCATCTGGTTTTTGGAGTATACTTCATTTACCCAAATTTACTTCATTTACCCAAATACTCAAACAATACCCAATATGAGGACCTGCTAATATGAAGTAAATGAAGTAAATTTACTGGCAACTTAAATTTACGTAACTGAAGTAAATTTAAGTAAATGAGGACCAGCAAATTTGAGGACATGCTAAACTGAAAAACTAAAACAATACCCAAATACTGAAAAGGATAATTTGAGGCCCTGCTAATATGAGTGCAGTATTTTGAGGACCTGCTAATATTTTGAGGACCTGTTCATTTAATATTTGTGATTGCATATACTCAGTTGCACTGCAATTTATAAACTTCCAATTTGATGTTTATAAACTTCCAATTTAATCTGGTTGCTTTTATTTCCTTCAGGTTTACTGTTTTTCGATCGGTAACAGTAGCATGAGTTCTAACTCTAGCATCTCGGAAGCAGATTGGTAACTTTGGGTTAGGGTTTCCTCGATCTCATTTGAGTTTTCATTAGGCCTCCCTTATCTGCTTCACTGTGATCGATTGCACGCCATGGCGGCTGTCGTGCTTTTGCTCACCGTGAAGCAGTAAGGGAGGCCCAATGGCAAGTCCAACTTCACCCATCCTCTTCACCCCTCATCTTCAGAGTTGGAGAAATTCGTCTGCAACAATCCAAGCCACACACTCTTCTGTTACGTTTGCAACAACCAGGTTATAATTCTCAGTTTGTTTTCAGTATATTTTCTGTTATTATCAGTTTATTTTCTCATGTTCTTCACCTCTCTTCTTGCATTCAATTAGGTTCTTCACCTATCTACTTGCATTCAATCAGGTTCTTCACTGATGCTTGCATTATCTAAAGAAAAAATCCTGATTTTTCATGTTCTATTGTTCTATTTGTGCTAAAGATGGCTGATTTCAGGTTAAGGGTTGTTGGAGTTACTTTGTTTGTGTTGTTGTGAGTTGGTTGATGGCCAGACATTTGCTTGCATGTTGCGAACATTTGATCATAGTCTTATGTTGTATAATGCCCATGATGGAAATTTCTTGATTTGGTTCAAGTTTGTTTCGTAGAAATGGGTATTGCTTGGTTTCAAGTATTGATTGCTGCTTACTATTTTTTTGAGTCCTATGTTTTTGAGGGGAATATTTATTGCTATTTTGTTGTGATTCACATTCATGTTTGGGTATCTCATAGGTATATTTGCCTGAGCTAAGTTCTTGATTTTCTTCCTTTTTGGTGTGAAATAAAAAATCTACCACCATTTTGGAAGCTAACAAGATATCACTTGAGAGTCATAGAGCATTCTTTGGATTTCTGGTTGATAGTAAGGACTTAAGTGGCATTTTTCTCGCGAAAGTTTGGTTGAAGTTGGAAGTAGTCAATTAGAGATGTAAGCCATAGTTTTTGCTTACAAGAAGTTTTGACCCATATGAATGCTCTTTTTGGTTGAAGTGGCATTTCTGGTTGCTTACAAGAATTTTGACCCATAGTATATTTGAAATTATATGCTTTGAGTTGACTTGTTTAATTTTTTGAAATTGAACTAACCATTAAAATTTCCAATGGCAGTGTATTTCTTTAATTTGTTTAATTTAGTGTATTTGTAGAACTTACAGGTCAATTTGTTTAATTTAGAAGTTTAATATGAGTAGTGAATTTACTGGTGATAATATGCTTACAATAACAGAATATGGTGTTAAGTCATTTGGAGCATTTGGTGTGTATGCTTACTGGTGTGTGTTGATAAGATGGTATTTACTGTTAGCAAAAAAAATTATATCTAAATTCAATTTAGTCACAATATTACATCAATAATGAGGGCAAGATATCCAAATTTGGACAGGATAGTTAAGTGTGGACATGATATGAAGTTGATATTTTCAATATTTGTGAGTATATTCATGATGATTTCAAATTTTCAATATATATTAGAAATATGCAAAAGAAGTGATTGCGAATGGAATACAAAAGAAGTGAGTATATTCACAGGTTTGTAATATATCACAGGTTTGTGAATATACTTCATTCACAGGTTTGTGAGTAAATTCACAAATATTACAATATTTGATTTTCACAGGTTTGTGAATATACTTTCAATATACTCACTTTCAATATATCACATATTTGTAATATTTGTGAAGTTGATATTTTCAATATTTGTGAATATACTTTCAATATACTATGAAATCTGATATATTAGAAATATGCAATTCAAAATCTGTGAATGATTTGCAATTCACAGGATATGAAGATTTTTGATACGTCAACTCAAGATATAACAGATTTCACTCATCAAATTTGAAATTGATACTTCATTCACAGATTTCACTCATCAGAGTTATATCAAATGTTTGAATGAAGTGAAATTTTTTGAATGACGTATCAATTTCCTGTGAATGAATTTGAAATCAAAAATCAATAATTCCAACATTGCAAATGGAGAAATGGAGAAGGTAGATAAAGCCTCAAAGTAAGAGGAAACTTTTGATAAAACTCCCATTTATCAACAATCTGCTCTTCACTCAAATTAGATTTCAAATTGAAGGCTGCATTTTTTATAAGTACATATGCTATTAGCATTTTGTATTATCTTTTGTTCCGGGTGGAGGAAGTTTTCTGATTATATTTGAATATCGTTATCTTTTATATTACAAGGCATTTGATATTCCTTCAGTTGTCAATTTATTTATTTAAGATCAAGCACACACTTTTGTATACAGAATTTTGGTTGATTCTTTCTTTCATTTCATTCTCATTTTTTATATTCGCCCATTTTTTTATAGGTTCTCGCACAATTGGTTTCATCACAAAGGTGTGTTTTACGGTTGTTAAGTGATTGTGAGTGCAGTTTCACTTTAGTTTCACTTTTGTTGCATGCATTTTTGTTATATGCTGCATGCAACATATGTGACATATGCTTGAATATGTTGCATGCACATGTGACATGTCCAAATAAAAGGCGTGAAAATTTCTGGAAATGTATATAAATAAATGCAACTGGTATTATAATATACCAACCCAGATTTTTTGCTATAGAAAAAATTACTTGCTTGCATATGTTGTGTACAGGCAACATATTAACATATTGCATGTAGTTTCACTTCAGTTAACATATAGCAAGTGCAGTTTCACTTTAGTTACATGCATTTTTGTTATATGCCGCATGCAACATATGTGACATGTGCTTGAATATGTTTTATGCACATGTGACATGTCCAAATAAAAGGCGTGACAATTTCTAGAAATGTATGTAAATAAATGCAACTGGTATTATAATATACTAACCCAGATATTTAGTGTATCTTATCCATTGCTAATAAGAGTGATTATTTCTGTGTCCACTTCATTTTTAATTATGTTACACATTGCTAATATCAAAATATTGTTTGTTTATATAAATGCAGATATATTCTGATGGCAGAACCAGATCATATCTTTGTGAACCCTTTACCAAATTTGGCTAGAGAAGCTTATCCAGCAGCATTCCCATTTTTCTACATCAAACCATCCTTTCATGAGAAAATTGTACGGAAGTATTATCCTGAACAGAAGGGTACTGTGACCGACATCGACCCTATTGGCAACTCTCCTGTCATTATTCAGAAGGTAGTTTAGTTTTCTCATGCTAATGGCGCAATGGTATATTGGACACATACATGCCCAACTGGAAAAAATTACCCATACATGTTTGACTGTCTCACTGAAAATGAAAAATTATCGAGAGACATATGAAGTTTTTGGATGGGTATTGGAAATGTAAGTGACATTAATCATACTTGCTTATATCCCATTTTAATATATACCATCAGCTCTTTACTTACTGTATTTGTCTCTTTTGATGTCAACAACAGGTATGCATATGCCGTTGCTAGCGCATTGCATGGAGTGTCACATATTCTTCGCAAAGATTTTATGATACAGGTAGTGTATACTAATGCTTATGTGTGTTTCTGTTTTGAACAATTTCTCCATCATATGGTACTATTTCATTGATGAAATTTAAGAGTGGTGCTTGAAAAAAACTTTGAAATGCTAAATTTCAGCCTTGAATGTGAGCAAACCATTTATAATTCATTATACTTATGGATGCAACTACTCAATGTAGGTAAACTTCATCCGTTGACTCTTGGTATTATTTTGTTTGTTTTTTTGGGAGTTTCATGTCTACTCATATCAGATCATTGAGTTTAGACATGTTTTTCATCTTATACCAACGCATATGCAATGCTCTCTCTCCCTTGCACTCCCTCCCTCCCTCTCTCAGGTTAAGCGTGTGTACATTGTACACTTCATTTATGTAACTATATATGTAGGTATCCTTTTTCACATCATATGAAAAGTTTATGTTATAGGTAGTTTCTCAGATATTTTGGTTATGAACAGCAAATTGTTCTTATCATCCTCACAGACAAATGAGATATCACATTGCCTTTTACATTTTATTCTGCATTACTCCCATACTAAAACTTAATTTTAACTTAGGGCAAACTAACTTATGGAAAAATTGGTGAGTGGCGCTTTGACAAAAGATCGTACCTCCGAGGCCCGCCTCCAAGAAATCTTTCCCTACCTCCACCAGGAGTTCCTAAAAGTGTGGTATGTCATTTATTTTTCTGAATACTTGAAAAATCACAAATCCTTGCCTCAATGAGGAGCACCCCAGGAGCCATACACACTTTGCACAATTTTGACATGTTACCATCTTTGGCCATTACACAATTTTGTAACTTTGGCCATTACATAATCACAAATCCAATATCATTTTTCCTTTTGGTAACTTCCCTTACATGCATACCTCATGAATTAGTTTATGTTTCTAATTTCTGTGTAATAATTTTTCTCATGCTAAAATTTTTCACTGACTTGAGGGGACATGTTCTTTTGGTAGATTACAATTCAAAGGTGACTTAGTGACCTCCTCGCAAGATGTTTATCAGCTGGATTTGGTACCTGATGTGGAATTTATGTTACTTGCTTCTGATGGCTTATGGGATTACATGAAGAGGTTTGTCACTCTATATTTCTTGATGGTTATTTATATTACAACTTGCATGTTCCTTATATGTTCTGTACAATCTATTATACAATTGAGGAAAGTTTTTGAATTATGTCCTATTAGGACAAGATGACTAGGATATGACTAGGATATATGCTGTTGACTAGGATAAAGGGTAGATATGACTAGGCTTTTGTGTTAAACATTTGGGGGATAATAATTTGGAGTGAATGGTTTTTGGGAGGAAATATTTTGAATCCATTTTCTCTGCAACGATTTTGCATCAAGGGTCCAGAGGTTTTCAAATCAAAGGTCCCACAACAATTTCGCTGGTGATTGCTTGAAAAAAATCTGATGTATCAAGTTCACTTTGTTTTTTTATTTGATTTTTTTATTTGAGTATTTCAGGTTCCCTCAACACCAATTTTTGTGTTGTAGATATTTTTGTGTTGTATATATTTGGGTTACAGGTTAAATCATCCTCACTGTTTGTAATATCCTGGAACATGAACCATTGGTGATATGATATTTTTACAATAGGTCCTAAATGTTAATACTTTGGAAAACATTGTATCAAAACCTAATACCCATAATGCCCATGTTTTGCAAGTGATACAATGTTCTGCAATAGTTCTAAACAAAACATTTTTGAATCGTTGGTGTTTTTAGATTTGGTTAACAAACATTCCAATGCACATAATGCAGTGATAACCTGGAATGTTAGTTAGCTATTTCTGTGTTTTTTGGGCATTTGGGCATTATAGGGGTTTGTAGATATTTCTGTGTTGTTTGGTCATTTGGGCATTATTTGGGCATTTGGGTTCCAGGTTAAATCATCCTCACAGTTTCAGGTGAAAATATATTAACACCAACGATTCAAAACATCCCAATGATACAATGTTTGTTAGCTTGCATAATACATACATTGATACGTACAATGTTTGTTAAATTAAGATAGCTCTATGTTTTTTGATTTGGGTTTAATCCTCACGGTTTTGTGTTAACTAATATCATGTTAATCAATCATCCTCACTGTTTCCAGGATATTTTTGTGCCGCGGATATCATCCAAGTTTTAATTTGACGTTTTTGGGTTCCAGGAACAAACTTGATGTTTTAGTTGTATCCGAGTGATTTTTCTATGCAAAAAAAAAACTTGATGTTAACTAAATGTGTTGTTTTAAGTTGAAAGTCATTAGTTAAGAAAAAACTTAAAAAATCCAACTTGAGGTTCTATTCTTTCATGTATCTAAGTGTTGATGTAACTTGATGTTTTAACACAAAACCTATTCTTTGACGAATCATTTGTGTATCATGCAAATTCAGTTTTTTACTTGATAACTTGATGTATATCCTGGAAAAAATTATTACAAATTCATATCATGGAACCAATTTTTCCAATATATACATTGGTTATCAAGTTATCAAGTTACACCAATTTTTCCAGTTTTGATGTAACTTGATAACTTGATGTATATCCTGGAACCAATTTTTCAAGTTATCAAGTTATCAAGTTATATGTATTTAAAGATAACATGCTACCGATATGGTAGAACCTATAACTTGATGTATATTCTGGAACCAATTACAACAACTTCTATGTAATAATTTAATTTAATCTTTGATGTTAACATGATATTCCCTCAACACAACCCTCAACATAACCTCATTGTTTGTTAACTTTTCTGTTGGAATAACTTAAAACATCCAAGTGATAGAACTTTTTTAGGGTGGAACCATTAGCTGATCATCCAAGTAAAACATCCAAGTGAAACAATGTTTGTTAGCTGCATAATACATACAGTGATACATGCAATGAAAAAGCAACTGAAAACTAAGCATGCAAGTTTTCTGATGTATAAGATGCTAACTGAAATCAAGCATGTTAACAGGCAGAAACATTGATTAGCACTAGCCATTTTTGTAGATGTGTTGTCCTGTCACATATATAGATAAGGGCAATATATGAGTAGAGAATAAGCTAACATTCTTTGTTACTGCAATAATGATGAATACGATTTTTGTTAATGACATTTGGTTTGTTCATTCCCTTTTATTGATGAAAAGGAGGCACATGTGGTTGATGAGATCCTTTTTGATCAGGGTATATACTTTAAAACTCTCTCCCCTCTTTTTGTTGTCTTTAGATAGCTTTATCAACTTGCGCACTATCATCATTAGATGCAGTTGGCTAAGATATTTTCAAAGTAAAAAAATGTGATGTAAAAGCTTTGATCTAAATCCATCATTAGATGTGGTTGATGAGATCCTTTTAGATGCAGTTGGCAAAGATATTTTCAAAGTATAAATGAAATGGAAAAACTTTGATCTAAATCCATCAGGGGAGAAGCAAACTACTTACCCAATCAAAAAAAAATCACATGCGTATGGCATTTGCGCACTATCATCATTAGGGGATGTTGCAGTTGAAATCCAATATGATGGCAAATGATCTTCAGGAACTTGATGATCACATTTCAAATTGCAAAGCATGCCAGTTTGGAAAGCAAAGCAGGAAGGCTATGCAAAGGAAAGAGATGAAGACAATGTATATCTTCTTAAAAAGGCACTCTACTGATTGAAGCACTCCTGTACTAAGCATTTTCCTGACAAATTGGCGATTACCTTGGGGGGGGGGGGTCAAATTGTGCTTGGTATAATTGATTGTTCCAAATATTGGTCAAATTCTCTTGACCTTATTATCTTCACTGCAACTTAGTTTAGAAGGTACTTATTTTTTTGCTTATACTTGCTACAAATATTTTATTTCATAGGGTAGAATTTTCTTCTTAGCATAACTGCACCAAGCTCAAACTATCCCGTGGCAATGGCATCACCGCTTTGAACCTACTCCTGAAAGATAAAAATTGGGCAATACAAAAGATGGGAGTGCTCATTTTGATCAGAAGAGTTATCTTTGTAGCAATATATACTTGGATTTGTAGACTGTGCCATAGATTCATGGTATTACACTGTTAAATGAAATATTTATTACTAAGCCGCCCAAAATTTATGTTTTAATGCTTTTTAAACTTAGCTGCCTAAATTTAGTAGCTGATATATGTAATTAAGGTTGTTCTCTGCTTTTTAATGCCCAAGTTCAGTTGTATAGTTGTCATGTATAATTGGCAATTAAAGTGCATGGTAGCTGCGTATATTTTTCGCAGTTCAAGATATTGCTTTTAAGTCACTATATACCAAGATATTAAATCACAATTACAGTTCAACATATGATAACATGTAATTTAAGAGGAAAGATAAAGGTTAACATATGTATAAAGTAGCAATAATAACTGAGACATAATTTTAGCTCAAGCTGCTATCATTTTGGCAGAACCATCCGTATTCAGCACAAAAGAGTTCTTGATGTTTGGTATCATATTATTTTATTATTTTTTTCCTGATGTTTTATGCTTCATACATTGTAGCAAATGCTTACGAAGGCTCACAGTCTATGAACTCATTTATCAATTGTGACCAAATGTAGCTGTTAAAATGTTGTGAGAGGCAAAAGCACAAGTAATATATATCTTGCATAAAAATTATAATATGACAATATCATGTTTTCATGTTTTTATGGGAAGCAAAGTTATCAGAACGGGGGTCAAAATTCATTGGGGAAAAGAGTTCCCTCCAGCATTTGATTTGCAAAATTTGATTCTGAACTTGCATCTTTTGTTGACCAATATGAACTGTTCACATGGCATATTTTACAGGACAAATATTCTGAGAGTTTGAACTAATAGAATATTCTCTATGCGTGCTCTTATTTGCAGCCGAAGTGGTTAAAATCGTGTGTTTGTCCAATTTGAGATTTGACAGGAGATGTTGGTTCTGTGAACTACAGACCATCAGTTGATTTAGTTGCTTCAACTATCCACAAATTGTTATGCAAAAGAGATGTTCATAGTTCAGAGGACCTGTCTGGAACCGATTCTAATACCGCAGAGTCATCGAGGTGGAGGTAAGCTCTGATAACTCACAAATCTCTGTTTTAGGACAAGCTTCCCATATGATGGATAAGCTAAATTATGATTTTAACTTCCAGAATGTAGCAGCAACATTGCGTCAATAATCATCATTGACCCATGATAGTAGGAAACAATAAACTCTATTAAGAGGTAATTTTATTTCAGTGAGCATGAAAATGCATAAATTTCATCTCATAGTGTTAACACAATACCAGAGAGGCAAAAGAGAAGGAGACACAAAGGTCCCAAACTTATATTCACATATCTTCATCAGGTGATACTGTGAGAAGGAGATTAGAAGGAGGCAATGAATCAAGTACCTCGACGCCCTGATCCATTTCCCATCCACGTCTTCGATGGGCGCTCTGTTGGTATAAAACATATCTTTAATCCAAATATTTTTGTTATCTTATCATATTACTTATTTTTCTTGATGATTATAGGAACAAGAAAGATAGAAGGAGATGAGAAGGCTGCAATAAATCAAGAACATTGATGCCTGGATTTTTGGGTCGAGACATCGGTTCTCTCACTCAAGTCTGCAGATTCAATGCAGACCACCGCCTCTACATAATTCTCTCTACCTAATTTTTATCATTTATTTTATAATTTTTCTCCAGTTTTTAGTAGAATTTATTCCAGCTTTAATCATTGAGAAACAAGAACGAATTAGAACTGAGCATTTGTTGAGCAAAATGGGGTTTTGGGTGGTTCATTTATCATTGATTCAGTAATACTTTTACACTTTGCTATTTTATTTATAACAAGCTTTTCTATGGCAGATGCACAGCTTCACAAGTGTCAAATTGGACAAAGGTGGAGTTTTAGTTGGAATCCACAGGATCAAACCGAAATTTGAGACTCCAATTGACAACCAATCAAAACTGAGTAATTTGACTTGATCAAGTGTCAGTGATGCCTACAGATACTCACTAGGTATGCATTTATGCAACTATTTGTATGTATGTTTTGCTTCTCAACAGATAAACCTAAGGATGAAAAATTTGTAAAAGAAACATCATATTGTATGCTATCAACAATCTCAAAAGTTTAAATTTACTTTTGGGACCTACTGTTTTTCAAATGATAAAGTTGAGACTAGAACAAAATTTAATGCCACATTGATAGCTTAGCTGATTAAATAATTTGCTAATAAGTACAAATGTTTAGAATATTTTATCGTAAGAAATTCCTAAAACTAACCGTAAAAAACCAACAATGTTGAAATAAATTCATCCAGCTCCAAATTTAACATATAAATCGATGTCATGTTTATTTAAAGTATGTTCAGTTTAATTAAGGGATGCTTATAGGTTCAATTTTATTTAAAGTATGTCGCCACTGTGATTTATTTTGCATCTTAACCATTTACTATCTAGCTACAAAATGTTAAAATTTTAATTGCATGCTCTGTCATGGGGTATTTTGTAAGTTGGCAGAACTTCATGTTAAGCTCTTCATGTGACTGCTTTAATGCTCGAGATTTGCAAAATATTAAGTGTCGAGTATAACCAACCCTGATGGTAGGATCCTCAATGTAGTGCTAGGCTAACTGCATGTTGTGTCTTTCCTGGTGGCATTAAGCTCTAAAATCAACTATTTACTTTTTCGGGATGCATCTATAATGTAACATACGATAATTTGCAGCCAAATTCGAAGGAAGACGAAGTGTGAGTATGACATGTTTCTGGCGGATAACATGAAGGAAGACGAGTGTGATTTCAAGGTCAAGGGGAGTTTTCATAAGAAAGCGTGCACCATATTCGAGGGGCATTCCACTGTTGTTGCAGCCCAGGTATGGGATTATTCACTGTAGCTCACGTCTGTGCATTTTATTGTATCATTGCTGAATTGTGGCAATGCGTTGATGCAGATGAGCAAGGGCCACAATGTGGTGAATTTTCCACTCGGACAGAATGATTTCACGGTGAGCATAAATCCGGGCATGGATGCAGCGTTTGTCGCTGCGATTGGTGTGATTCTTCATATGATCAGCAGCAACAACAAGGGTATATAGCAGAGAACTGTGGTTTTGGGGCTGGAACTGTCTTAGTGGCATAGTTTGAACTAAATTTGTTGTGCTCCGCAAAGTCCCATGAAGTATTCATTATGTAGACATGTATTTCAATGATGAAATTTTATTCCAGAATAGGTGGGTGTGGTATTTGTGTGAATCTTCCCAGGTTACCGGGTTGCTGTAGTGAATTTGTTTTGCTTCCAGATATTATTGTAGAGAACTATGGATAATGGATATAACAACCCGTTTCCATAGCAGCCTATTCCTCTTGCTGTAAGTTGATGAATATTTTACGTAACTGAATTATATTGTAAAACTTCATCTGTCCAATATCTGTTCAATATCTGATTTTACTGGAATTGGCTTTGCTGGTCCCAGGAAATGGTGGATTTTCTTACAGACATCTGGGAGTAGGAGGGGATGAATGATTAGAGTTGAGAAAATGTTGTTTATAATGAAATATGAAAATATGAAAATATGAAACATCTTATCCTACCTTGGATGATACATATGGCAGATAAATTGGACCACTAAGTTTAAACTGAAATGTGTATCATACAAACTTGGTCCAACTGCAAATTGATCTTATGTACTGCAAAAATTTCAGCAGTTAAGAACTAAAATGGACTTCATGAATCGAGCCAGAAAATTTAGCAAGGAATTCCAAAGCTTCACAGATGTGATTCCCTACCATCTTCCTCGATTGTTTGATAGAGTTTCTTTTAAGCATCTTCTTTCTGCAGGAACTGATGAACCTTTGGGTAAGAGGATGAACAACTCAAAGACATGGATTGAAGTCGGGTGGGAGCCACAATACTCAAGCTTTGCTCAGTATTTTTGCACTTTCGGAATGATTATGGTTTATATTGAACATTCTTTTAATAGAAAAGCAAAACGATACAAGAAAAATACATGTGAATGTAATGTGAACCAGAATTAAATTTCATTATAGTATCCATTGGTTTTTTTATTTTAATTGTAGGTTTAATTTTGATTAAAAGATTTTTGAACAATCAAACACATCTTTTGTGAACTGTGGTTTTCATGATCTTCAAAAGATGCAGCTATGATATTCCATTGTGTGTTATGATGTGCTCATATGTTCAGTGTTTAGGGAAGTTCCTTGCACAAAATGGAGGTTGTTCTTCAGTAATTCAAGTATTAAGCAATTGCTGATGGAATTACATGATCGTAGTTTTTGAAATCAGTTTAAAATTGGATCCATTGTGTACCTTTTCTGAGATATAGTTTGTATTTTAAAAATAAAAGAGCAATTGGTCAGTGCCATTATAATTAGTGTAGGGTTTAAATTAGGTTTCGAAATCTCGGCTGGTATCAATAAGAATTGGTTTATGTATTCCTTTTGTAGGATGGCAACGATAGTGCAACCGTATAGATAAACTATGCCATCCTACTGCCTTGACAATCAAAACACGCTTACCCTACCTACATATTGATGATGTGATAACGTTAACATCGAGAATATCAAATGAACTTTTGTAGAATAGGCTTACCCATTCCAAATGCAAATTACATCCATGCTCAAATCTTTATAAATTCATTCGACGTCAGTCTATATTCATATAATTTATATCAGAATTGACCAAAAAAATATTTTTGCAATAAATTTATCTAACATTTTTAAACTGATATATGTGTGTGTGTGTGTGTGTGTGGGTATTGTTCCTCTGGAAAAAATTTGTGGAAATTTCTTCCCAAAATTTGCATCCCTAAAATGGGGGGAGGGTAAAACCAAAAATTTTGGGCGAACTAAATATTGCGGGAAACTAAATTTTTGAATTTTTAGGGGGAGCTAAATAACAATTCTTTCATTTAATTATTGGCGGTGGTCTAAAATTAGTATGTCTAAGATTTTAATGAGAGATTATTTTAAATGAATCGTGCCCTTATGGCACATGTTAAATCGAGAGAAAACTAAATTTTATTGGAACTAAATTTTTTTGAATGAAATAATTTTTTGGGTGAAGTAAATTTTCGGGAAACTAAAATTTTTAATGGAACTAAATTACAATTAAGTACTTTAATTTTGTGTGGAACTAAAATTTTGAGGGGGGATATCGTGAATGAACCGTGCGCTACGGGCACTGGTTGTATATCTCTTGAGGTGACTAAAATTTGTCAGTGACTAAAAATTTAATACATATTGGGGGACTAACATTTTTGTCAGTGACTAAAAATTTTGTGAGTAATTAAACAATGTGAGAACTAAAATCTCTTGAGGTGACCTAAATTTTGGGGAACTAAGACTTTGATTGGGGAACTAAGATTTTGAGGGGGGATTTCTAAAATAAATCATGTACACAATTTCAGGGGAACTAAGATTTTGAGGGGGGAATATCTAAAATGAATCGTGCCCACATTTTCGGGGGAACTAAGATTTTAAGGGGGAAATATCTAAATTGAACCGTGCCCGCGGGCACGGGTTATGACTAGTATATATATATATATATAAAGGTAAATGTATTCCATAAATATGTGCAAAAGTACAAAGCAAAACAGGGAAGGAAAAGCGGTTAGTTGTATCAGAGTGAGGAGAGGGCACAAGCGCCGTCACTCACAACTGAACACCCTAAATACCTTCCGCCTCAGCCCAAACGTACAATTGATCTTCAACTAACTAAAATATCACGCTACGTAACTCTACTCAAATCAGCTATGATCACGGAAATTCCAGTTAGACATGATTTTCCTGCCCTTATCATCATCTTCAGCCTGACATCCGAGAATATGTCTTCAAAGAGGGCAGTCTTAGCCTTGATAATATTCTCGAATGTTCTCCTGTTACGCTCTCTCCATATGTGCCAGACCGCGGCTCCAAGTGCAGTGTTAGCCAAATAGCTGATGGGATTCTTTTTAGTGAAGTGCCCAATGAAATGATTGCCGACCACCTCCAAGGATGTAAAAATGGCCAGCGTAATCTCCAGCTTAAGCAAGATCCTCTTCAAGATGTATTTAGTGTACTCGTAGTCAAAAAAGAGGTGAGCATTCGATGCATTCACACCCTCCTCGCAGAGTACGCATTGAGGCGAGATAATATCTACCATTTGCATAAATGGTCCCTTGTTAACAACTTGTCCTGGAACGCTCTGAGGAGAGTAATCAAAAACTTCGGCACTTGCTTCTTATGCCATACCAACGGATAGTACGGGAATTTATTGTCATGCCTTCTAGCCCCATCCCAAGCCTCTTTGGTATGTGTATATTAGCTTATATATATATATAATCATAATATACACTGAGTACAAAATACAACGACAACTCCATGTACATCCAAAAATATGATCGACATACATACAACATCATCCATCAGTACACAAAACAAAATATAATCAGACACTCAAACTCTCAACCCTAGTAAAAGAAATCCTAAGGTGAGTCGAGGCAGAGCAACATCGGTCAATATGAATGACAGATGAGTCTTAAAGACGACCAGAGTGTTGAAACTTCAATCTGGAGGAGCGACGAGTAGGACACACACGAGCCTCCCACTTTGTGACGACGCACCAGCAACAGGAGACTCCAAGTGATCAGGTACAGAGGGCAGTACATCCGTAGATGAAGGCACAGAGCCTGGAGGATGAAGGACAGCAGAATAGGGAGCATCCTCGGAAGAAGGAAACATAGCCTGGAGGGCGGCCGGAATCGGAAAGCCGTGATACAGAAACGACTTGTAGTTCAGCTCAAGAAGGAGCGAAAGCTTCTGATCTAAGTCGTAAACTTTCATTTCAAGCGAAGAAACTCGCATATACAGCTGAACGAGGAGTGCGTCATCCGACGGAGCTGTAGATGGAGGAGAGAATGGCTGGGCAACAAATGGAGGAGAGTGTTCATCCTCAGTAGCTGAAGGAATATGATCAATTACTGAGGTTCCCAAATACTCCTCAGAGGACGGTGGACTCACTGGTTCCATGAAGACTGATCGACAGAAAATAGGGCACGAACGAACGACATCAGAGAAATAATACCTAAACCGCGACGATCATTTGGGAAGGAGAGAATTGAACTCGCAATCGGATGATTGTGAAGTGAGATCGGTGGTTGGATCTTCGAATCGACGAGGAAATCGAGGAGAACGGTTGGAATTCGAAGGAAGAACATGAGGGAAGTCGACTCGGATGAGAGAGAAATAACCAAAATAATCGATACCCTCGAGATTATAAGTTGGGGTCAAAAGAATCTGGGCCGTTGGATCGACAGAGCGACGGCTCAGATCGAGTTAACTAACCACCACAGAAGTTGATAGTTGACTGATGAACAATCGTCAATCGACTGTTAGAAAGGATAGAGATCAACTTGGGTTGATAGACAGTCGCCTGTTGAGTAATTCATAGTTGCATGTTGGAGAAACAGTCGATTGTAACTTACGCAACAGTCGTCTGACAGAGAATCAAAAAAATGATGATAAAACATAGACATCTCAAGATATGAACATGCGCCTGATGACCAAATTGCAGTCGCATGTCGCAGAGACAGTCGACTGGAAAAATTCATCAATCACCTGTGCGAAAAATAATCAGTCTGCAGAAGAGAAACTAAGTTGGACATGCGACTGTCGAAGGAATGGCAGTCGTCTGTCCTGGTCCAAAAAATGCACAGTGAGGCTAAAATCCAGAGGATTGAGACAACTCACCCTAGGACCTATATTCTAACAATACTCTAATCAAGAAAACAATATCAAAATATTATAGATTAACTTACAAATCATGTAAATTAATCCAAAAAGAATCGAAATCATCAAAATCTCAAATACATCTCTTAACAAATTATATGAGAATCACATAGCTTATGAAAGCAAGAGAAGTAAAATGATGATATGAGTTCAAGCATGATATAAATGAAAGTATGAACTCCTACAATTCAGATTCACCCATAATCCCTAATTCTCCATGCAACCTCACAAATGAATCTTCTTTAAGAGATTTAGTGAAAATGTCGGCGATTTGTTTTTGGTTTTCAATGTACTCTAAGATGATGTCCTTCTTAGCTACATGATCATTAATAAAGTGGTGTCTTACATCTATGTGTTTGGTACGGGAGTGATGTACCGAATTCTTGGAAAGACAAATTTCTCTCTGGTTATTAACCATGATATGGCAAGTATCACAATTGACACCATAGTCTTTAAGTGTGTGTCTCATCCAAAGAACTTGTGCACATGCAAGACCCGCGGCAATATATTCCGCTTCAGTCGTGGACAATGATACCGAGTTCTATTTCTTGGAAAACCAAGAAACTAGGGAATTTCCTAGAAAATGGCAAGTGCCACTAGTACTCTTCCCATCGGATTTGCATCCGTCAAAGTCGACATCACTATATGAGATTAACTCATATGTGCTAGACTTGGGTAAAGTAACCCATAATCTAGTGAATGATTGAGGTAATGAAAAATTCGTTTAACCGCAATCAAGTGCGACTCGTTAGGTCTAGCTTGGTATCTAGCACAAAGACATACGAAGAACATAATATCGGACATACTAGCAGTTAAGTAAAGTAAGCTACCGACATACCGCGATATAGACGAACGTCAACATCTTTTCCGTTCTCATCCTTATTGCAACGCCCCGCTCCTCTGGATGCCCGAAGAGCGAGAGTTACGAAAGGAAATACAAAACACAAACACAAGCAGGTCCACTTCGCACTATTGGGATAGTACCTGTAGCATTCCAGACAACACAAAATAAAAGAGAACCAACAACTTAATCACACACACACACACACACACACATGAACCGTCCATATACAACTTCCTTATACAATATCATATTCAAGAAGAACCCTCATCCCACCAAGTAAAAGAGCATACACCCAAATTTCTTACACACTTACACACCCTCAACTCCAACCAATGGAGCTAATGGGCCTCCAGCTCCAAGAGCCAACCTGAAAAGTCTACGGGGACATGTCACAGCGTGACCCAGTAGGATATCCAAACCCAACTCACATGGTGCAATGGAATGCAATGCTCTATGCAACAAACTGTGAATTTGCTTCATAGCATATCATGGAAAGTGAAAT
Source organism: Scilla litardierei (assembly GCA_030789695.1). NCBI lineage: Eukaryota > Viridiplantae > Streptophyta > Magnoliopsida > Asparagales > Asparagaceae > Scilla > Scilla litardierei. The sequence continues at coordinate 104,442,074 of CM061139.1, read as the reverse complement.
ACGTAAAACACATAGCCACATCACATAAGAAAATTTAAATGATATAAATAACGAAAACACGCATCTACGGACAAGGAAGACCTGCAAAATAAAAGTGAGTATCACAGAAAAAGAAATAACTGCAACGTCAAGAATGCAGAAACCTGGCGTTATAATGTGAGGCATGCCCAGGGATCATATGTTCATCTGTGATAGGCCTTGTAGTCCCCATGACATTACCCCCATGGAAAAACATAACTTATCAGCATATCCTTACAACAAAGGGTCATGCACTCACGTGCCATACCCATCATATCCATAACCACATACCACCACAACAACAACATTGAGGGATGCCATGTCCACGCTCCTTCCTCCCATCACATACAACCCTAGAGCCACTAAACATACAACACACTATAATATCATGTTTCATGGTAATTAATGAAGGCTACATTTTATTCTAATTCATTTCATTCTCATTCCATAACTCTCCTTCACTAATACATCATCAAGGCACTAGGGCTCTTCAAGACCATAGGCCGAAAATTAAGGGTGGCCTCAATCCCCCAATTACATTACATAATTATAGCCAATTGCACATATCCCTTCATTATTTTCATATTTCACATAATTCATATAATTAGCACTTTTCATGCAAATAAAAGTGGAAAATAAAACATCCAACATTCTAAATGAGAGTAATTTCACATAATTAATAGAACCAAACAATCAAGAGCATCATGAGACATATTCTTAGCATCATACAACTCAACATCTCATATTAATTCAAGCAAGAATGCACCATGTCAAGGGGTTTCCACAAAACCCTAAAAATGCAAACCTTACAATTCAATATGCAATAGAATGAAACACATGAGTAAATTAGATTCCTACCTCAATGGCTATCAAAAGCCATCCATCAATTCCAAGAAAACTCCACCATAGCTCCATGAAAACTCTCTCCAAGCTCCATCACAAAAAGATTGCAACTTGCCCTTGGATCCTCCTCTCTAAAGCTTCCACAATGTCCCACAAGCACCCAATGAAGAAAAGGATGATACTAGAGGATGCAGAGTGATGGTGGAGTAGCCCCTTGGATGTTTGGACACCGAATACTCCCATGGTAAGTTTCAGCCATGGTAGGAAAAAAGGGATGGAAGAAAGAAAAGAAAGAGAAAGAAAAGATAAGAATAAGGAGATATTTTCTCAAGATTTTTCTATACACTCCTTAACTTATCCCATAGGCCATAACAACTTAAAATGATTAAAATACCCTCCCAAAAATACCCCTCAACTTCTAGGTATTACAGGTTTGCCATTACTTAATGCACTACACTCCTACTTACATACACACACCCCCTTCATTTGCCCAAATGACCATTTTGCCCCTCACCATTCAAAAATTTACAATCATGCCATTGACCCTACCCCCTTCACACTAGCCACTTTTGACCCTAACCCACTTCTAAGAATTTACAAGTATACCATTACTTTACGCACCCATCATTTCTCTAAACACACTACGCATATCGCCAAAGGACCAACGTACCCTCACTCATTCTAGGGAATTACATGATTTCCACTAGCTACCCTTACGCTCATAGCGTATCATATCAACACCTGACACCCTTCTACACGTATTATGGAGACGATACACGTGTAGTTCATCGTACATGGCAAATCAGGCTGTGACACTTGTATAGATGGGTTGTCGTACTCATGGGTCCTTTTGCTAGAAGAAGATTTCATCCCAAATCGCTTGATAAGCTTTCCGGTGTACTTTGTTTGATGTATGAAAGTTCCATCCTTCATTTGCCGAATTTTTAGTCCAAGGAAGTAATTGAGCTCACCTATATGGCTCATTTCGAATTCATCCTTCATAGACTTAGAAATTTTTTGGCAAAGATTAAAGTTAGTAGAACCAAATATTATATCGTCTACATAAACTTGAATTAATAGGATGTCATTTTCATAATCTTTAATGAAAAGAGTTGAATCAACATCACCCAATTTAAAACCTAAATCCAAAATAAAGGTTTTGAGTCGATCATTCCAAGCTCTAGGAGCTTGTCTCAACCCATATAATGCTTTCTTAAGTTTGAAAACATGGTTTGGAATTTTTTCATGAATGAAACCGGGTAGTTGAGAAACATAAACTTCTTCATTAACAATACCATTTAAAAATGCACTTTTAACATCCATTTGAAATAACTTAAAAATTTTATGGGATGCAAAAGATAAAAGCAATCTAATAGCTTCTAATCTAGCTACGGGGGCAAATGATTCTTCGAAATCAATACCTTGTCGATAGTCTTGAGCTACTAATCTTGCTTTATTCCTTGTGATGACCTCGCTCTCATCGGTCATGTTCTTAAAAATCCACTTGGTCCCAATCACTTAGTGACCATTTGGAAGAGAAACGAGCTCCCAAACTTCATTTCTCTCAAATTGCATGAGCTCTTCTTCCATTACAACTATCCAAGAGCTATCTTCACATGCTTCTTGGATGTTCTTTGGCTCAATGGTATATACAAATACGCAGTGAGAGAATTCATCAATTCTAGACCTCGTTCGTGCACCCACACCAATGTCTTCAATAATTTGGTCATGGGGGTGATTATGAATGGTTGGATAAGCTTTGGGAATCCCTACATCACTTGGAACATCTTCAATAATTTCATTAGTATTGTTAGTCTCAATAATAGAATCATTAATTTTAACATTACTAATAGAATCACATAAAACATCTACACTATCAACAACAACATGAGGAATATCCAAATCTTCATAAAATGATACGTGTAGTGATTCCTCGATCGTTGAAGAGGTTTTGTTGTATATCCGGTAGGCTTTGCAACGAGTGGAGTATCCAACAAAAATGCCTTCATCGGATCTTGGCTCAAATTTATCTAAGTTACCAAAAGTGTTCTTTATAAAGTATTTTGAACTAAAAATACGAAAATATTTAACTTGAGGCTTTTTATCATAAAATAAATCAAAACAAGGTTTGTTCGTTCGGGGTCTCACTAGGATCCTATTAAGCACATAACATGTTGTGTGCACCGCCTCCGCCCAAAATTGTAGTCCAAGATGATTATCATGGAGCATGGTACGTGCACATTCTATTAGGGTCCTATTCTTTCTCTCTACAACACCATTTTCTGGTGGTGCACGAGGAAAAGAAAAATTGTGAGTAATCCCGTTGTCATCACAAAACTTGGTGAAAGATTCATTCTCAAATTCTCCTCCATGATCACTAGAATAGTGATAATGGTGGATCCTAAGAAATTTTGAATTTTATTTGCAAATATAGTAAACACTTCGAAAGCTTCATTCTTATTGGTTAAAAATGAAACCCAAGTAAATCTAGAGAAGTCGTCAACGACAACTAATCCATAATGAGCATTACCTAAAGAGACGGTTCTAGTTGGCCCAAATAAATCTAGGTGAAGTAATTCTAGGGGCATCTTAGAAGTTATTCCTTCTTTAAGTTTGAAAGATGATTTACTTAGTTTACCTCTTTGATAAGAATTACAAAAGTTTTTCTTACTAAAAACAATTTTCGGAAAATCTTTTACTAGATCATGCTTAGCTAACTTATATAAGTGCTTAAAATGAACATGACCAAAACGGCGATGCCATAATAGTTGTTCATTTGTATTAGCAACTAAGCAATGTTCTATGGTTTTAGGCAAGCTCAAATAATAAATGTTTTTATGCATAATACCGGTAAAAAGAATATGCGTGTCAATATCTACAATTTTACACATACCCTCTCCAAAGTTAACCGTGTAACCCTTGTCACAAAGTTGACTAATGGAGATAAGGTTATGACATAAATGACGTGCGTTTATATTTCATATATTCACGCACGTCTTCTTTTGTATTTTTCCATTATTTTCCGCCGTCTCGTATCAGTTTTCTCGTATTTTCTAGTTTTCTTTCACTTCTCCGTGTTTTTGCGTGTTTGCAGGAGTTTGCCAGCGTAGGGGACACATAACGACGATATCATAAGTCCCCGAAGCAACAGGAGGAGTCACGCGTGATCCATGGGGTCAAACGATGAAGATCGCCATCTTTCAGCCCCCACCCGATCGGTTGGACACAGCCAACCGATCGGGCGATGCACGCGTGCACGACCCGGACAGCAGCTGAAGCAATGTGAGCATCAAGCGACCGGTTCACCGATTGGTTCATCCCAACGGACTTCTCTAGAAATTGAAGCTGAATTCCAACTGATCGGGTGATCTTCATCCGATCGGTTCATCTGTAGCCGTTTCCCCCAAGTCACGACCCGGAGAGCTCACCCGACGGTTAGCTGACTGTGCCAAAACGTTGCAACTGTCTGTCTTTTGGGCGACAATTCCAACCGATCGGTTGAGTTATTAACCGATCGGTTCACTTGATGAAAGAAACAAAGATAAAAGAAACAAAGATAAGCAAACACCACATCATCATCATCACGGAAAAATCATCTCTAGCAAAAGATGAAAGAAATAAAGATAAAAGAAAATAGAACTATATACAATGCAACACACTCAAAAAAGAAAAGAAAACGTGATGCATGATAAAAACAAAAAAGTGGTGAAAATAAGGGCAAAAGTGGAAAGAAAACGTGAGAAGTCAAAAATAAAGGGTGGCAAAAATGAAAAAGTGTGAGAACTCACTCCCCCAAGCTGAAGTGCACAGTGTCCTCAATGTGCAAAGTGTGGCACACCGAGAGACGTGAAGTGGGAGGGGTGGGTGAGGATGCATGCATGATGAAAAAGAAAGAAAAAGAAAAATAAAATAAAATGCGAATGAATGTGATGCATGCAAAGATCAGGATGATGCAGATATGAGTGTCCCCAAATAGTCTCTCCCTCATTCCCAAAAAGATACAAAAGTATATGATCGGGAAGGTACGAAAATAATAATACGTGGATGAGGGGGCAAAAATCAATCACCAGGCCCAGGAACAAACGGGCAGCAAAACGACAAAAATATCAGAGGCATCAAGGGTGTGCCTAAGCTGGTGGTGGTGCTGCACCATCACCGTCCTGTGGCGGAGGTGGTGGCGGGGGTGGTGGTCGGGGTAACTGCTGGGTGGGTGGGGGTAGTGGAGGCAGATGCGCAAGTATCTGATTCAGGCAAGCCTAAATATCGGGAAGCAGGGCGACGCGGGACTGCACAAAACTGACCGTGGCAGAGAGATCCCTAAAGTCTCCTCAAAGTCCACTAACAGCCCCCTCAAGAGCACGAATGCTCTGAAGTAGAGTGTCAAGGGGTGCTGGAGCGGATGGACGCACAGGTCGAACAGGTGAGGTGCGGGGCTGTCTCTGGCGGGAAGCGTAGAGGATGGGGCCAGTAGGGTAGTAGGGAAGGGGTGCTGTGCTCGGTAAGTGATGTCCAGCCTCGGTGTGACGCTGTGACGCAGGCTGGGTCGGAGCAGCAGCAGCAGCAAAAGTGGAAGGCAAAATGGGCGACGAGGCAGCTGGAGAGGTCAGTGACACAGAAGTGGGGACAGAAGTCATGACACTCTCGGTGAAGACAACGACAGTGGGGTCTGAAGGGCCAATGGCCGGGGTGGCCGTGGACAAAAGTGAGGTCAGGACTGCCACTACGGCGGTAAAGGAGGTCTCGCTGCTCTCTAAAATGGTGGTGGGACGCTCGGGGCTAAGAGAAGTGATAGGCTCGACGGATATAGGCTCAGCAGTGGTGGTGGTGGTGGACTCAGCTAAGGTGCTCCTGACACTGATATACGTGTGGACAGAAGTGTCGGGAGGTGCAGATAGTGCAGGTGCGGGCTGAGGGATCACGGGGTCAACGGGTGGTGCAGGGCGTGCCTGCTCAGCATCCTCAGCCTCAAGTACGTAGGCAGCGGGGATAAGGAGATCCATCGCTGGAATCCAATCCCCGTGGGCCGGTCCTATGTGTGTCCGAGCGAGGCTCGGAAGAACCATATAGTCAGCACTAAAGGGACCGTGCAATCACACCCAGTGCATGCGACCGTGGGGACGAAGAATCTTCATCTGGGCCATAACATCTATCGAAAGTGCAGTGGGGCCCGGTGCTCGACGCAAGTCGTCAGGTAGGTCCACGCCGGTCATAAGGGCTAGAAGTGTGATCAGACTGTCGCAACAAATAGGTGAGCGAGTGCTCACCGAAATGATGATGCGGTCCAAAAACCAACTAGCGATGTCGATCTCGACGGCTGGGATCGGCTGGGATAGGCTGTGTAGGTGGTGGCGAAGGTGGCGGGCTAGGTGGAGGGGAGTCCTCCCTAGCGTGAGAGGGACCGGGGTCATCGGTCTGCCTCCGCTTGGGGGCGGATCCCCGTGTACACGGCCTAGTGTGCGGCAGCATGTGTGCCGCGAGAAGTGTCGCCCTCTTCCTTGATGTCCATTATGACAAAATCACAAGGCAAGCATATACCTCCTGGTACTTGGAGTGGAATATTCTCTGCGATCCCTACCGGCCTAGTAATCTGACCGTCCGCAAGTTGAATCCTCATGCCGGTCGGCTTCAAGTCGGTGCCCGTGTTCAATCTCCGGAACATACTAAGGGGCATAAGGCTCACACTAGCGCCCAAGTCTACTAGAGCTTTTTGCAAAGGGACGCCTCCTAGTGTGCAAGGGATGCGGAAACTCCCGGGATCCTTCAATTTCGACGGCTCCTTCTCCTTCCGGGTAAACCAAGTTCCTTGCTCCGCAAGCATGATTTTTTCCTTCCTTTTCTTTCCCGAAATCAAATCTTTCAAGAACTTCGCGTAAGACAGGATCTCAATAATTGCATCTAAGAAAGGAATATTGAGGCTTACTCCCCTCAAGTATTCTTGGAACTTGGCAAGCCTTTTATACATCTTGGCTCTAGCTAGCCGTTGTGGAAACGGCACCAGTGGCATGTAGTGGCGCTCATCAAGTGGCTCCACCACTTTAGAATTTCCTCCTTCAATCGGCTCCTTCCGGCTCTCTTCTTCAATTGCCGTCTCTTTTTGTTCCAAAATTTCCACCACGGGTTGCTTGCTTTGGGTCATAGCGGGAGTGGTATCCTTCACGCCCCTTGTTGTAACCGCAACCACCGCATTGATGTGTCCGGTGTTGCTCCGTGGATTGGGCTCGGGTTGAGCCGACAATTGTTGGGCGTTCTTATTGAGCAACGCAAGTTGCTCCGCAAGTTGAGCGACGACGATACTTAGTGACTCTTGCCCCGCCGTCAATCTAGCGTTGATCTTCCATTGCTCCACCATAAATTCCTCCACACTAGCTTCGTGGTCCGATCGTGGTTTGGCTTGAGGTGGGTTGGGAGCTCTCTAACCTTGGTTGTACCCGGGGGGTCTATATAGTCACGCTTGTTGCCTCGGCGGGTAGTTTTGTTGCGGTGGCCCCCTCGGTTGATATTGAGGTTGTGGTGGTGGAGGCCGAGCTTGAGGAAGTTGTTGTGGCGGCAGGTTCAAAGCACCATCATTGTTTGCATATGAAAACCCCGGATGGTTTTTAGCGGCCGGGTTGGCCCAATATCCGGAGTTCCTCGCGACATATTGTACTTGCTCCAAGGCTCCTTCTCCATTGTCCCCTCCTACATACATGGCTTGGGATTGGTCTTGCCAATCGCTCATATTGCTTATCGGCGTAGATGTAAAGGGTGCTCCATGTGGGTCGGTGATATATTTCTCCAATCTCTCCACCACCTTGTGGAGAGAGTAAAATTTGGTTGAAAGCTCCACCACGGCCTTGGCCTCATAAATACTAGTGGGCTTCAAAGAGGATGAAGAATGTCCCCGCTCGTCCCCCCATTGTTGGTTATTTAAGGCCATCTCCTCTAACAAGGCCGTAGCTTCATCCGGGGTCTTTGATAGTATGGCTCCATTGGCGGTTGCGTCAATAATTTGCTTCGTGCCCGGTTGGAGTCCATTGTAGAAACTGTGGACAAGCTCCCAATCTTCTATACTATAATGGGGGCATTGATGTTGCAAGTCCTTGAAGCGCTCCCATGCTTCATAGAGGGTTTCTTGCGGTCCTTGCTTAAAGGACATGAGAGCACTCCGTATCTTCACCGTCTTGGAAGGAGGGTAAAACTTGTCAACGAAGGCGCTCGCCAACTCATCCCAAGTGGTGAATGTCCCTTCCGCTTGCGTTCTCAACCAATATAAAGCTTTATCTTTAAGTGTGAAGGGGAAGAGTCGCAGTCGGATTGCATCAATGGAAACGCCCGGCATTTGAAAAGTGGCACACTTGGACAAGAAAAGTTGGATGTGGTAATGCGGATTCTTATGGGCATTCCCATGAAACGGGTCTTGTTGCATCAATACTACCAATCCGGTTTTTAGCTCAAAATTCTTGTCCGCCGCTAGTTCCGGCATGGCGAGGGACGATGTGGTGGAAAAAGTCTTAGGCCGAAGCCTATCTCTAATAGATATAATCCTCGCCATTCGTGCGGCTAGCTCCTTCGGTGTCTCCACACGGTTCATACAACCGTCCTCCGTAGCGTGCCTTCTCTCGGTTCTGATCCTCCTCACGGTATGCTCGATCTCCGGATCAAATAATATTTCCTCGGGGTTCGCCGTAGATCTCGTGTACATGCAAGGGAAAACAGAGTTTCAAAGGAAATGTTAGCACGATTAAGGAGTAAAAAGATAAAAGTAACAAAAGAAAAAGAAAACACTAAGTAAATAGAACAAAACACTGTCACCTCCCCGGCAACGGCGCCAAAAACTTGATCGTCGCCCGGTGTGCACACGCAACCGGGACGAGCGACTCGTAGTCTTACCGAAAGCGCACCGCGTAGTGGCGAGCGGGTATCGAACTCAGGGAGGGACAATGACGGTGTCTTCTTCTAATCACCTAGCTATCAAAATGGTCGAGAATAATTTAGGGTAAAATTATCACAATCGTTCGTATATCGATGGAAATATTAATGAAATAAAACGCCTAGGGATAGGGAATCCCCGCTACGAACCGTATCTCATCGTTGTGATTCATAGGTTACATCATTGGTAGACTTGAATTTTAGGTGAACTAGTCGCAACTAAATGTAGAACCAAGCTCACGCTCTCGCGCTATTGCCGGTTTATAGCAAACCTATGTTAGGGCCCAATCTCTTGCAAACCCTAACCTAAGCCGCTAGTGTGAAGAACGACATCATCGTCCAATCATATCTCGAGCCCACTCTCGTGCAAACTCGAGCTAGGACCTAGGTTGAGATAGTTTCTACCCGTCCAATCTCTTTTAAACGGGTATTTGTATAGAGATACGATTGAGAACCCTAGTCTTGGTCCAATCTCTTGCAAACCAATACTAGAAAATTCCAATCGTAAATCTAAATCGAATTTCTAGGGCTTCCTATCAATTGGGACCCAATCTCTTGCAAATCCCAATCGATATGAATCCCTAGCTATCCGTAATAAATCGATCACAACCTAACCCTAATCAATTCTAGCAAGAATTTCACCAATTCATCACAATTCGAAAATAGGGTTCATAGGGTTCATCCCCATGCCCTAAGACGATAAAAACTACTCACTAATCATCATGCAATTCATAAGAAATTCAATAGAAAATTCAGTACAATTCATTGCAATAGAGAAATATTCAATAAAAATAGAGTTTTTGACAAGAAAGGAGACAAACCAATGAGAATCCAATAGCATCCAACAAAAATCCCCTTTCCAATCTCTCAAAAACCCTAAATCTAATTAACTAAAAAGCTCTCTAAAAGGCTGCAAAAAGTATCAAAAAGTTCTCTCTAACTAGGGCAAAAACTGGGTTTAAATACCCCTCAAAATTGCCCAGAAATTCGTGACAAAAATGCCCCTGCGCAGCTCAAAAATCGCAGTTTATGCAGCAGGCGGGGCGGCTCACTCCGCCGAGTGACAAATGTCACTCAGCCGAGTGACAAACCCTGTAAAATTCCAGTAAGTCGGGACTTTTCGTGGGTCTGTCTTCGGGGGTGACTCGGCCGAGTGGATTTACTCAGTCGGCCGAGGGGCAATTCTTGCTCAGCCGAGTCGGAGTCGTCAAAAGCCTGTAAAATTACAGGAAGTCAGCCGTTTTTGAAGTGTCTTTTCTTATGCCACTCGGGCGAGGTGATTTCCATGCTCGGCCGAGTAGACTACCGTCACTCGGTCGAGTGCACGCCTATTTTCTTCTGTTGATGCGTGTCCGGTCTGGTCGGTCGAGTGGTCTTCTTGCTCGACTGAGTGGGTGGTTCACTCGGCCGAGTGAGATGCTGCAGATGCCCAATCTTCGTCTTTTCGTTTCCTCGTCGCTCCTACGATGTTCCTTCTTCTTCCACTCGTCTTCCATCGCCGAATAACCCTCAAAAGAGCCTCGGGTGACACTCCGGAGTGGGTGCAAATCATCTTGATCTCAAAATCACTCTGAATCGCTCCATATCTCCTGGAATACGATAAAAACAAGAAATCGTGAAAATCATCACAATATTGCCGAAAAATCGTGAAAAACGCGATATGAGCGATCAAAGTGGCATGCAAACATGCAGAAAAAGGGTGTAAAATACGGAGCGATCACCCACCACCACTTCCATTCCCACCACTTCATCTACACCCACCGTATCCTTTCCCCCCACTTCACCTCCACTCACAACCACCGCTGCCGCCCCCACAGATCCATCACCATCCACTGCCGCCGCCCCCACAGATCCATCACCATCCACTTCCATCACCCCATACGTGTGCCGCAAGAAATTGCAGGTGCGATCACGTTCACTTCCCCCACCATCCTCTCCACCACCTACCCCCGTACCCCCACCTTACACCACCACACTGGTCGCCATTTCACTCCCACTCACCGTCATCACCTCCACACCACCCATCGTCCACACTTCCTCCGCACCTACCCATCCATCACCTCGACCCCTTTCTCCACTTCATCGCACACCAGTCACCTCTCCCATCCACTTCCCCGCATCCCCCACTTCTTCCACCGAGGAGGACGAGGATTATTCCTCTCCTGCTTTTTGATTTTATTTTTGTTTTCTGACCTTCCCCTTGCATATTTCTGCATTTTCATGATCATATTATATTATTAGCATTGTCATGTCTAGTTTGAGGGAAGTCAATTTTTCTGTGTGCTGTCATGTGATTTTCTTTTTGTGTGCTTGTTTATATATGTCGTGTGGTTTGATTTCCTATCTTTTATTTTCTGTTCATATGTCGTGTGATATGATTTTCTTTATTTTTCAGTTTCGTATGTGTGTTTTTCTTGTTTTTCATTTCTTTTTGAGTCGGTGCGTATTCCCCCATTTTCATTGCCCTCCCGTATTTACTTCTATTGCATTGAGGGCAATGCAAGTTTCAGCTTGGGGGAGTCACACTCAGTGTGTCATTTGTGTCTTTTTCTTCGTTTTTGAGTCGATTTCATCGTGTTTTTCTTTTTCTTTTTCTTCTTCTTATCTCTTTCCCCTAGAGATGACCCCTATGATGAATTGCCACAAAATCACACACACACCTAGCATGGCTTCGATTTCCACTTTCACTAACCCTAGGAAGCCGAGTCCTCTTGCATTTCATGCATCGTGGGTCCACTTGCTTTTATGTGAGTCGTGTGTCGTGCTTAGCTGTTTGGTGTGCTTCTACTATGTGATTTTGATTTATATACCTGTCCAGGAATGACCCCTAGATTATCATGCTTCGATTTGAATATGCGGTATTTACTTCTCCTGTCTGCTTCTGTATGCATGAATATATATATATATCGTATGCTTCATTTCGCATGTGTCGGGATTCCACAACTAGGACTAGGATAACCCATTTAGCCTATGCTCTGATTAGCAAAAAAATCTCCTTTGCCCAAGTGTTTAGAATCTGATTTCTGTTTTATTGTACTTGGTGTAAATCCCCTCGTCGTGTACCGTTCTCCCACTTGGGAGAGTACACACGTGTATATACCCCAAAATCCAAAAAATTCAAAAAAAGAGAAAAGAAAAACCCGAAAAGAAAAAAACCCAAAGAAAAGAAACAGAAAGAAAAAAAATATGTATAGCCAAAAATCCAAAAAAATACATATATCCAAAACCCAAAAAAAATGCCTGTGAATATTTTCCTACCTACCGAGAATAAAGGGAAGGCGAGAATTTGCACCGAGTGTTCTACTCCACATCATCTCAACCCCCCATCGCTTTCGAAAACACTTGGAATAGGGAATTTCTAGCTATTATCTAGAAGATAGTGTGGTGATGTCCAAGTCCCTAGCTGTGGAGTCCCTAACACATGATACGTTTCGATTCTCACTTTCCTCTCATGCATGCTTGAGCTATATATTCACCACTTATTTCAAATCGAATCGATATTTGGGTCTTTTCTTGGATTTGTGTATATGGAGCTTAATGCACATTGTAGATAGTGACACCGTCTGCTAGCACACGACCACACTCACTCGCGCTTCACCGCGTGGGCCCACGGCACTTGTATGGACTCGTTTTCTTTGGTTTAGTGTTGTGATTTAGCGTTTGCTCGCTTGGTGTGGCGTTTTTGATTTTGTTGGCCCTGACGGGCAATTTAGGATTTAGAGTTCTCTTTTTCTCTCTTTCTCTCTATTTTCTCCCTCCGAGCTCCTACTCTCACTCATCTTCCTCGACGACGAGGAAGGGTTAAGCTTGGGGGATTTTGACATGCGCTTATATTTCATATAGTCACGCATGTCTTCTTTTGTGTTTTTCCGTTATTTTCCACCGTCTCGTATCCGTTTTATCGTATTTTCTAGTTTTCTTTCACTTCTCTGTGTTTTTGCGTGTTTGCAGGAGTTTGCCAGCGTAGGGGACACATAACGACAATATCATAAGTCCCCGGAGCAACGGGAGGAGTCATGCGTGATCCAGGGGGTCAAACGACGAAGATCGCCATCTTTCATCCCCACCCGATCGGTTGGACACATCCAACCGATCGGGTGATGCACGCGTGCACGACCCGGACAGCAGCTGAAGCAATTTGAGCATCAAGCGACCGGTTCGCCGACCGGTTCATCCCAACGGACTTCTCTGGAAATTGAAGCTGAATTCCAACCGATCGGGTGATCTTCACCTGATCGGTTCAGCTGTAGCCATTTCCCCCAAGTCACGACCCGGAGAGCTCATACGATGGCCAGTTGACCGTGCCAAAACGTCGCAACTCTCTGTCTTTTGGGTGACAATTCCAACTGATTGGTTGAGTTATCAACCGATCGGTTCACCTGATGAGCGCAAGATCCAAACGACGAGCAGCTTTCGCCAACCGATCGTGTTGCCTGACCGGGTGAAGTTTCTGAAGACCGCTACCGAAGATCGCAACAGCTCATCGGATCGGTTGATACTTTAACCGATCGGGTGAAGTAGTTTTCTATATATATAAGCACTAGGTTTTCAGAAACGGGAGCTGTTGTATTTTTTACTGTTTTTCTCTATAGTGACGGCTGGAATTTTCTTGTTATTTGTAAGTGTTCTGATCTTTACCAAACTTTGATATTATCTTAATAGCATTGCTATTATTGCATTTCAATCATCTGATTATGTTTTTAACGGTCGATTTTCATTTAGATTGCTTTTTACCTAAAATATGTGAGTAGTTCCCCAATCTGGGATTTTGGTGGAAACCCCTTCGTGGGTTCTCCCTAATGCGTCCATAGGACTAGGAAATCGATAGGGATTAGGAATCTATTGGTTACGCGGGGTGTTTTATTGTCATCGGCTGGAAAAAGAACGCCTTTGACCATTGGGCCACTGGGAAATAAACTTGGCGGTTGACTCCCTAGCCATAGCTCACGCCCTTAACGTAGACATCGAATCCTAGTGCGTGGAAACGGCAGGATGAGATGTTGGGAGTTATCGTTGCAAGCTTAGTGCTCCCGGAGTCGGTCAGTGTTAATGGACATGGGAATGCCCACTGACCGAACCCGGGTAGTCCGACGTGTCATCCTGGGCACCGACCGGAATATCGGGCCCATGGGACGCTGGTATCACTTCTAGAGGCAACGTCTCACCATTAAAACCTAATTCCGATCGTTGTCCTATCCGTCGACCGTATTAGCGAGAATCACATGATAGGGTGGAAACCGAAGTCCCGGGTTTCCTTTTATATTGTTTAATCTCGTATCTACTATTCGTGACAACCCATCTATCGATTCGGGCTAGCTCACCCATAGGGTGAATCGGGTCCCTTCTAACACAAGCACAACCACGCCTCCCTGTGTTCGACCCCCAAGCCATACTACAACACCGTGCGCTTGCGGTTACAAATATTTAAATCTCGCGCCCCCAAATCCTTATTATTGCACACTTTGCATGCACACAACGTGGTGACGTCAATAAACCACTAGCTAAATAGACATTTGTAATAAGTGGTTTGGAGGGATTACTGACTTTGCCTACTCCAATGATGGTTCCCTTTTGATTACCTCTAAAACTGACCGTTGCACCATCCTTGATCTTAATCACTTCGGAGAGCAATACAGGATCTCCCGTCATATGTTTGGAGCAATCTCTATTGAGTATCCATCCTTTCCTTTTAGAGTCAATACGACTTTTATTGCTCTCTTTCTTTTTCTTAGGTACCTACATAATATACCATAAGCTCATGGTACCCAAGTCTTGTTGGGTCTAATGGGATTAGTCCTTTGGAAGCCAAGTCCAACTGGACTTTCACTTCCCAACATAATTGCCACTATTATTTACATCATTAAAATATGATTCATCATAAGCATTCCTATCAATTATGCTAGTGTTCTTAGGACCCTAAATTGTGTATGTTTTGGGTGTCCTTTTCCTAGTTGCATGCACATTTGATTTAGTTCTATGTGGTGCGTGCTTTCAAGGAGTATGAGTTCTAGCATATGAAGATGGAGGTGGATAAGCATTGGACATATAAGGGTTGTATGCAAACTTAGGAGCATGCATGTTATATGCAACATATGGAACATGCATAACATGAGGTGGATGAGCATACTCAGAAAAATGATGTGTATGAGCATATGAACGTGTAGGGGCACGTTCATGAGTATTTCTCATGTGTGGGTTTACACGTGTCCGTGGATGTGGAGCATAAAAAGTGTCATTAGTATCCACATGTGAAGTAGGAGATTTTCTACGTGAATGAGAGTTGGTGTACATATATGCATGACCTTTCATTTGGTTTCCACCCTTAGTGGGTTTCTTGCCAAAAGGAAGAGATTGTGAAGTGGTGGCCTTTTGGTAGGTTTGCTACCAATAGTGTTTTGGACATCACTTGTGGATGCACCAGAGGATGGCTTCACAAAATCTATAGTTCACCACTATAGGATGTGCGAGATTTGGATGCATTTGCTTTCACATAACCAAGTCTAAAACGATGTGTGGCTAGAAATTGGTTTGCAAGCAATTCATCCGATTTCCATTTTCCTTTATTAATCTCTTAACTTGGGAGGACATGAGCTCATATTTCTCCTTAAGAGAAGAAATGTTGGTTCCAAGGTGGACACACGTGTTTTGAGCTTGTGCACTTGGGTTTTAAGAGAATCATTCTCAATACCTAATTGAGTGTTAAGTGAAGCTAGATCAATACTATCCTTAGGATAAGTTTGATCTAGTTGAGATTTGAGGGAATTCACCTCATTTCTCAAGATGTCATTTTGAGAAACCAAAGTGGCTTTCTCAAGTGTAAGTGTATCAACAATGGTGTCATTGTTGATAATGCATGGCATGGATGATTTGCTAACATTTGATTTCTTTAAAATAGTATATCTAAGCATAAGAGATTGATACTTAGAAAATAATTCTTCGTTAGCAATACGAAGTTCATCCATGGTTACCTCGGGTTCATCGATGCCACTATCACTATTATTAGAGAGTGGATCTTCTCGGGCCATGAAACACATATGGGCACTCTCGTCCTTTTCATCCTCAGATTCACTTGAGGAATCTCCGCGTAAATCATCGAACGTTCCAACAAGTCCTTTCTTCTTATCCTTCTTGTATTTGTCGGACTTGTGGTATTTTGGAGCTTTCCACTTCTCTTTGTTTCTAAACATTGGGTAATCCTTATTGATTTGCCCTGGCTTGTTACACTTAAAACAAATAGATGAAGTATTGTTAGTGGAATCAAATTTATTTTTGGAAGGAAATTTACCTTTGCGAAAGAAGTGTTGGAACTTCTTCAACATTTGTGCCATTTCTTGCAAGTCCATTTCATTCTCTGATTCTTCACTATCAGAGGATGAAGAAGTAGCCTTGAATGCTAACGCTTTCTTCTTGGCCTCCGTTGGGTTCATCATTGCTCTAATCTTCAATCGATTCTTCCTTCTTACTTCATAAGACATGAGAGTACCGATGAGATTCACCACGGTGTAGTTCTTCATGTCATTGACCTCCTCAATGGAGATTACTCTTCTTTCCCATTTCGAGGTCATTCCCATGATTATCTTTCTCACCTTTTCTTCTTGGGTGTAGACTTGTCCAATAGCTTCAAGTTCATTGGCGATGTTGGTGAAATGACCGTACATTGTTGCAATGCTCTCATTATCCTGCATATGACACATATCGAAGTTTTGTATTGCAACATATAATTTAGACAACTTCACCTTGTTCCTTCCCTCGTGGGTAACGACGAGATGGTTCCAAATTTTGATATGCACTCTTACATATGCATATCTTATTGAACTCATCCGAATCCAATGCATAATGAAGATCATTCATTTCCTTGGCATTGTTCACTTCAGCGGACTTCTTGGAGGGAGTCCATTTGTCAAAATCCTCTTTGGAGGGTTCAACGTATTCCTTGTGGAGGGTTCTCCAAAGAGAAGCACTCCTAAGAAACGTCACCATCCGGCATTTCCAATAGCCGAAATTCGTGCCATTGAAACACGGAGGACGAACCGTTGATTGTTCTTCGAAGACGGTAGACGCACCATCACGGTCATGATTGTTGTACGAAGTCGGTGGAGGAAAGTTGTTGTTGTTAGATGCCATAGCTATAAACCAACACTCTGATACCAATTGTAAGGACCCTGGCTATGAGAAAAACACTAGAAGGGGGGTTGAATAGTATTTATACAATTTAAAACGATAGTAATACCAAATTAAATTCCTAACCAACAATTAAAGCGAAATGTAAATAAACCCAAATTGAAACAATACTAACACAAGGATGTTTCAAGGGTTCGGATTACCCAAATTAACTCCCAACTTGTTCCCGGTAATCATACGTCCCTTCCACCCGGATACCACCGGATACTCAAGTTAGAACCCTAACTTGAGGTTTCCTTAAACTCACTTGTAGCAACCCTACAAGTGAAATCGAAACACAATCGATGTCCTTGACTCCCACAACTTGGGAGCAAGCCAACCACTCTCACAAACAGAGAGTTAAACTAATATCGAAAGATATAAAATAATGAAATAGAAACACTTATAATCACCTATGCCTTGAAGTAGAACTTGAAGGAGCAAGTGTGTTGTTTGTTGAGGTCTCTTTTGAAAGAGAGAAAAGCCCTTTCTCTTGTCACCACCAATTGCCTAGAGGATATCATTTGATTCTAGATTGGAGAGCAAGAGAGAATAAGATTGGAACTCTAGGGCTTTGGATTTAAGAGCTTTGAAAAACTTGAGATTGAAAGCTAGGGGTTTTCAAGAGTTGATCAAGAGAATGAGTAATCCCTCAATGGAACAGTAAAAGCACTCTTTATAGGTTCCCCAAAACCCCCAAACAGAATCCCCAAAACCCCCTTTGAAATCTATGGAGAAAAAGCCAACAGATAGAATTTACACAGTCGACAGACGACTGTTGAACAAAACACAGTCGACTGCTGCACTGTGTTAGAGGGTCAGTGAGAATTCAAATGGTAACTTACCACGTGGGCAGTCGACTGATGAAGAGAAGATATGCACCTGTAAAACTAACAAGCGACTGTAAATCCTTCTACAGGCGACTGGCCGCAATATGGGTAAGCTGAGAAAATCCCAGAAAGTTTTGGAAAGACACGACAGCCGACTGATGTGGAACACACGGGCGCCTGTGCCATGGGAAGGCGACTGTGAAACCAACATCAGTCGACTGTCACTAAAACCTTAAACTTTCCAGAGAGTAAAGTCTGTAGAGGAATCATAGACATGCGACTGTTGAAGCATTAACAGTCGATTGTGCCTTGGACAGGCGACTGTCAATACAATATCAGTCGACTGTCATTAAAACTAGAAGTTTTCCAAAGAGCAGAGTCTGTAGAGGAATCATAGACAGACGACTGTTGAAGCATTGACCGTCGATTATGCCTTGGACATGCGACTGTTAATATAACATCAGTCGACTGGCCAGATGAAAATAAAATTTTCATTTGGGTTGAAGATAGACAGACAACTGTTTAACAAATAACATGCAATTGTAGCTTGGACATGCACATGTATTTTGAACTGCAGTCTCTTGAAGGAGTTAAAGCTTAAAAGGTCCAAAAGTCAACAGATTAAGTATGTGCATAACAGGCGATTGTAGAAAAAATCACAGTCGAATGTTTCGAGACAAGCGACTGTAAATCGTTCATCAGTCGCCTGTTGAAATCACAACATGCACATGCTTGAAAAATGTGAATTGGAGTCTAAGGAAAAGTGATCTAATGATTTCCTAGGACAGAAATGAAGATGTGTGTGTGCTCCAACATAGTTGTACTTCTAAGCTACATACTAGAAGAGAATAAAAAGATTACATTTTGTAGAAGTCTCTCTTCTATCCAAAGTATAAGCTTGAAGTCTTCTGGAAGCTTCAGTCACCATCTTTAATCATCCAATCCACCTTTGATGCTTTCATTGATCTTTAAGTGACATCCATTGTTAATTGATCTTCATGATATGCTTATGCAATGGATTAACAACAAATAGGGGATTAGTCACAAGTATTTATGTTTGCTCATCATTAATACCAAGTAGGAAGAAGTCCAATACTCTACAACAATAAAGTATGCAAATAAAATTTAACTTGCAAATGCAGAATAATAAGTGCAAGAGGAATTAATCAACACAATTAATCCAAACGCAAACACAAGATATTACCCTGATTACCCAAACATGGGTACGTCCAGTGTCACGTCCCGCTTCCCATTATACTTGGGGGTGAGGATGCGAGCAGGCCCGCTTAGGTTGGAGCGGTGAAACTCGAACCCAATAAGCGTCTGTGAAAACAACATTCGCAGGAACTTGCATGCAACTCAAAACAACAGAAATATTAAAGCCAACATCCAGATAAAGTACACAATAATAAAAGGGCCCCAAGCATGGCCTACACGATAGCGATACAGATAAAGTGGGTACACACCCTACAAACAACAGAGATGAAAAGTAAATAGCTGCAACGGTGATAATTCAGCAACTAGTCCACGGTAGGGTGGACTTCAGGTTCAGCAAAATCCTGGTCAATTGGATCACTCTGATCCAACAACTCGTCCTCCTGGTTGCATGTCTCATAACCTGACATACATTCAAACAACATGAATGTATGTCAGCAAGGGTCTGCAAGTAGATGTCAGATAACCCAAGGCAAGATATATAACAAGTTATATATGGTAGTTTTACATCAGTTAAAGAAATTTACACTAGCATGTATTTCAATGAATTGAAACAGTTAAAACAATTATGAAAATTACACTAGCATGGAAGTTCTGTTATAAAGATTAACATGGCAGTTGAGTAATGTAACATCAGTCTGTAATTAACTTTCTTTTTCATTTATTTAAATGTGTGTGCAAGTCTGTGACTAAGACTCCCTCCGTTAGACAAATAGTAAATACATACACCTTCAAGTGCCCCCAAAGGCGACCCGTTTACTACCGGCTAGTGCCCAGGAACCAACCCCACCCACGTGTTCTTCCTGGATCACCAGCCAGGATGCTAATCCGTCATATACTGAAACACGAGTCCAGACTAGTCGCATGTGACATAGTCACATGTGACCGACGAGATTAGTCAGCTAATAGCCAACGGCATGTAACAACTGGTAGCCAATGACATGTACAACTGGTAGCCAACGGCAACTGGTAGCCAACGGCATGTAACAACTGGTAGCCAACTGCAACTGGTAGCCAACTGCATGTAACAACTGGTAGCCAACGGCAACTGGTAGCCATCGGCATGTAACATTCTATGAGTATCAATAGTTCTAAAATTAATCATATATGTCCAAAAACATTACCATTCACAAAGTGTGTTTATTTTGATTGTTTAGGGGTCCACACACACGCACACAAGTTTAAGTCTAGCATTTCTAAAAAGTGTGTATGTGTCAGCAATTAAGTGTACAACATCAGATATCACAAAAGAACATAAAATAACTGCACGCTTGCCTGACTGGGACAGTTTAGGTTGTCCGAGTAACGACAGGTAAGTTCGTGACGTATCTGCGTCATTAATTAATAACATTTATTATAATTAGTAAAAGTGATGAAAATGAGATTTAACGAATTTGATCAGAAAGTTAATTATTCTTGTTATTGTTCTAAATTAAGATATATCGAATTATATGTCGTTGGATTATTTTTTTAGTCAAGAATACGGTGGAAGTAGTTTCACGCGTCATTTCACATGTAGATTTTTAGTTATACAACTTTACGTGAAAATGGCCTAACGATCTCCTAGCTTCAAATCTTCACTATAAATCATACACTAGTCCGATTTTTGTGATTTTGGTGTCGTTGGGTTTGTTTTGATGGGTACTACATTATGGTGATGATGGTTCTATGTTTTTGTTAGTTAATTTAACAAATTAGGTTCATTGCAAGATAACCACAAAATTAAGTTGAGCCCTAAATTGGGTTCGTCTAATTTTATGGGATTCGCTAGCTAGGGTGGCGGTTATATCATGTTACACTAACATGGTACGACTTATCATTACCCTATTTTAATCTTACTAATATGGTCAAATCAATTGAACAATTAAAACAACACTAATTAATCAATTAAGCTAATTAACCCACTAATCTAATTACACACTAATTATAAGATTAATTATATGGTGAACATGACAATAATATTCACCTACTAAGTTTGACTAAAGGGGTAACAAGTTACATGGTTATAACTCAAACCTTATCTAATAATATTAGTAAACAAATATATCTCTCTCTTATTCTCTTATTTTAACATTATAAACTCTTTCTTATTACTCTCTTTTATCCTATCTCTAGTCTCTCTCCCTTCTCTCTATTTCCCAGGTGCTGTCTTTGTTTCTCTCTTTTTTTTGTTTCTTTCTTTTTTTGAATGGCAGCAAACACTCACGGCAAGGGAGGGGAGAAGACTCACTGTACTGCGCGAGGGGGAGGGGCTCACGGCGACGGAGCGACGGCCTCCGACGGGTGGCAGTCAGTGGCGGCTGTGCTGAGCTCCAGCGAGCGGCGGCGGGCGACGCACAGGGGGTCCGGCCGGTGGCTAGGGCTGGGGAAGGGTTCGGCCAAGGGAGGGAAGAGGAATAAGATGAGGGAAGAAGAGGGGTTGTATGGGTTTTAATCTGAAATAATTTCAGATTTGTTTCTTTTCCCCTTTCTGTTTGGATCTAAAATGGTTTGTGCTGTTTTGAGTTTAGTTCAGATCTGAAATTGTTTGGGTTTTGGATTTGGGTTTCTGGTTTGGGAAGAATTCTTTTGATGGAGGGTTGGTTTGGCAAGAGATTGGCAGGAATGAAGAAGATGAGTTTGCAGATGAAGTATTGTCTTAAGAAGGAGTTAGCAGGGAAATATTTCCAATTTGTCAAGAGAATTAATTAGATTAGGTTAACGATGAAGATGGGTTTAAATGGTGTCGCTGACTAATTAGGGGAAAGAATACGTGAAAGACTTCTCCTCAAAAAAATAAACGTGTTTGTTGAATGAAGAATATTTAATTAGTTAATTAAGTTATAAAATGTAATTATTAAATTAACAAAAGTAATTAGTAAAAATAACAAAAATAATTAACAAGATAATTAAATTAAAGTTTTTAATTAAACGTGATGATTAATTAACGATGATACGGTAAATACGGAAGTACAGAGTCGAAAATACCGACACACACGAACTAAAGCACGGCTAAAAATACCGGCCGTTACATTCTACCCACCTTAAGAAAATTCGTCCTCGGAATTCTTATCAACTAAGGAGTAGAAAACAAATATGGATAACGCTCTTGTATCTCATCTTCCCGCTCCCAAGTAGATTCTCCTGGCGAGTCGCGATGCCACATCACTTTGACTTGATCAACAGTCTTGGTCCTGAAGACTTTCTGACGTCGATTTAAGATCTCCATTGGTTGCTGTTCATACGTCAGATCTGGTCGAACTGTGATCTCTGAGTAGTCCACAGCGTGCGAGGGGTCGCTGATATAACGATGCAGCTCGGACACATGAAAGACATCATGTACTCGATCCCTCAAAGGACGGTGGTAATGCTAAGCGATAAGCTATCTCTCCAACTTGCCCTAGCACATAGAAAGGTCCAATATATCTCGGACTAAGCTTGCCTCGCTTCCCAAAGCGAATCACTCCTCGATTCGGTGAGATCTTCAGGAATACATGATCTCCCGGCTGAAACTCCTGAGGACGCCGTTTAGCATCTGTCCAATGCTTATAACGGTCATGAGCAATCCGAAGCTTGTCTCTGATATCACACACAACATCTACAGCCTCAACTATCATCTCTGGTCCCAACAGTTCTCTATCACCAACGTCATCCCAACTCAATGGGGATCGACATTTCCTCCCATAGAGAGCAGCAAATGGCGCCATGCCAATGCTTGCCTGGTAACTGTTATTGTAGGAGAATTCCACCAGATGTAGATGATCCTCCCACGAACCCTTGAGATCCAACATGCAAGCTCTCAACATGTCCTCCAATATCTTGATAGTGCGCTCCGACTGTCCATCAGTCTGCGGGTGATACGCAGTATTGAATTTCAAACTGGTACCCAGATTGGTCTGCAAACTCTTCCAGAATTGAGACGTGAATCTTGTGTCCCGGTCGGAAACGATACTCACGGGAACTCCATGTAATCGCACAATCTCCTGCACGATTATCGATCACATCACGACGTATACTAGAAAGAAGTTACAAAGGTATAAGAAAGATATTTACCTCCATATACTTCTTCGCAAGTATCTCTGTAGCTTGTCCTACTCGAAAAGGTATGAAATGCAGAGAATTGGTTAATCGGTCAACGATAACCCAAATTGCGTCATTTTGCTTGGTGCTCTGAGTTAGTCCCGTTACGAAATCCATGGTGATGTGCTGCCACTTTCACTCCGGAATCGACAGAGGTTGAAGTAATCCGGCAACGCGATGGTGTTCAGCCTTCACCTGCTGACACACAAGACATTTGGCGACGCTATGAGCTACGCTCCTCTTCATACCGTGCCACCAAAAATTCAGACGGAGATCCTTGTACATCTTGGTTCCACCAGGATGTATGGAATAGGGATAACTATGAGCTTCATTCATCAGCTCATCTCTGATATCACCAGAAGGTACGCAGATCCTACTGCCGTATCTCAAGGAACCATCCTCATGAATGATAAAGTCCGTCCGAAGTCCAGCTTCAACTTGTTCTCGGATCTTCTACAGTTTAGCATCTCCAGACTGTGCAGCTTTGATCCGATCCACTATTGTCAACTGAATCTGCATATTCATCAACGATGATGTGACTCCAGGTAACACAACCTCTGTGTTCATCTCACACCGATCCTATTGTAACCTCCACTGAACTGTGAGAGTCATAACCGCTGGAAGTCTGCTCAAAGCGTCAGGTACAACATTAACCTTCCCTGGATGATACTGAAGGTCGATGTCGTAATCAGCCATCAGCTCTAACCATCTGCGCTATCTCATATTCAATTCCTTCTGAGTGAAAATATATTTCAAACTTTTGTGATCAGTGAAAATCTTCACTTTCTCACTCAGTAAGAAATGTCTCCAAATCTTCCAAGCAAAGATAACAGCGGCTAACTCCAAGTCGTGATTCGGGTAATTCTTCTCGTGAATCTTCAACTGCCGAGAAGCATAAGCGACTACATGACCGTGTTGATGCAGAACACATCCAAGACCCTTGCCCGAGGCATCGTAAAAGATCTCGAATCCTCCAATTCTATCTGGAATAGCCAGAACTGGTGTAGATGTCAGCTTTGCTTTCAAAGTCCCAAATGCTTGCTCGCAAGTGTCTGACCAAACATACTTGACGTCCTTCTTCGTCAGTCGAGTCATGGGCTCTGCTATCCTCGAGAAATCCTGAATGAATTTATGGTAGTATCCCGCCAATACTAGGAAACTCCGGATCCCTGATGCTGACCTAGGAGTAGGCCAATTACTGACTGATGTAACCTTCTCTGGATCAACTGAGATACCTTCGCCTGATACCACATGTCCAAGAAATGCAATCCGATCCAATCAGAACTCGCACTTGCTGTACTTGGCAAACAACTGATGACGTCGAAGCGTCTCCAAAACCATCCGCAGATGCTCAGCATGCTCCTTCTCGCTCTTTGAGTAGACCAATATGTCATCAATGAATATCACTACGAATTTATCCAGAAAATCATAGAATATGAGATTCATGAGATTCATGAATACTGCAGGAGCGTTGGTCACACCGAACAGCATGACAACGAACTCGTAGTGTCCATACTTGGTCCGAAAAGCTGTCTTGTAGACATCCTCATTCTTGACCTTCACCTGATGATATCCACTCCTGAGGTCCAACTTCGAGAAAACTCGTGATCCACCGAGTTGATCAAAAATGTCATCAATGCGAGGTAACGGGTACTTATTCTTCACAGTGACATTGTTCATTTCCCGATAATCCACGCACATTCTTCTCGATCCATCCTTCTTCTTGACCAGCAGTACAGGTGCACCCCAGGGAGACACACTGGGATGAATGAATCCTTTCTGCAACAGATCGTCCAACTTCTTCCGTAGTTCTTCAAGTTCTGCTGGAGCCATACGGTAAGGTGCCTTCGAGATTAGTTGAGTATTTGGCATCAGATCAATACTGAATTCCAAAGCTCGATCAGGCGACAATCTAGAAATATCTTCTGGAAATACATCTTCGAAGTCTCGAACCACTGCAGGCTTCTCCGGTTCGACTTGTATAGATGCGAGGATCGCTTTGTTCAGCTGAGCCCGAAATCTGACAGGCTTGAGCGAACGGCTGCCACTGATGAATTCGAACACCTGATGGTCGGGAATTTCGAATACTACTTTCTTCTTATGACAGTCGATAGTAGCATAGAAAGTCCCTAACCAGTCCATGCCGAGAATAGCATCAAAGTTATGTGTGTCCAAGACCATGAAGTCGGCATAAAGTTCATGTCCGCAAATCACTAAGGGACATGATTTGCATCCCAAGGTAACACTTACTAAGCCACCTCCGGTTGCAATATTCCATCTCTTGAGAAGTGAGTAGGTAGGGATCGAGTGTTTAACTACAAACTTCTGGGATATAACACACAGGAAAGCTCCGAATTCAAATAAAGTCAGAGCTGAGTGGGAGGCCACTAAGATAATACCTAAGACGAAAATAATAAACTTAGCAAGAGAACCTAACTAACAAGCATTAATATCTGGTAAAAGATAAATGCTAGGTATACATGTTACCCGTGATCACGTCATACTCAGCCTCAGCTTCTGCAGCTGTCATCGTGAACGCCTGGCGCTTCGGCTGATGGACCTGCTGATAATCTCGATCCTGAGGGATCAGAGGTGGTCCACGCTGAGCAGGTCCAGGTGCTCCTTGCTGAACAGGTGCAGGCACTGCATGCTGAACAGGTGCAGGTACTCCAGTAGGTGGTCGACGGTCCTTGCCGTGAGGGCAGTCTCGCGCAGCATGTGCGGGCGATCCGCAAATCAGACACTGGTTTAGCATCCTCCTGCAATCTTTCTTCTGATGTCCAGTCCTGTCGCAGAAGTAGCAAGTCAGATGCGATTGATCGACAGGGGCAGATGGCCTCTTGAACTATGTGGTCTGTGGAGGTCGGAAGTTTCCTCTAGGAACCATCCTAGGTGGCTCCATGGGATGCTTACCTCCTCCAGCTGAAGGTCCCTCGGGGAGTTTCACCAGAATCTCATGCTCATGTGCACAATCCAGAACGTCCTGAAGTGCCGTCGGTCTCGCCGAGGTCATCGAGGCTTGGACCTTGGGATTCAGGCCCTTGCGAAACTGGAACGCACAGTCTTTAGGGTCTTCAACCATGTGAGGTGCAAAACGGCTAAGCATGGCAAACTCAGCGTCATACTCGTCCACGGTCATATCTCCTTGGACCAGATTAGAGAAACGTTGCTGAAGATCTCTCTTGGCTGCTTTGGGAAAGTATTTAGCATCGAACCTTTCCCTAAACATGCCCCAAGAGATCGGTCTGACCAGACGTTTCTCCTCCAGTTGCCACCAGCTCCTGGCATTATCGGTCAGTTGTAGTTTCGCCACGTCAACCCATCCAGCCTGTGGGATACGTGCATCACTCAGCTTATCTTCAGTCGCTTGAACCCATTCATCAGCTCCTAGAGGCCCTTCTTTTCCAAAGAAGCTCTTGGGTTGCAACTCATGGAACTGTCTAACTCTTGGTTCAGCACGAGGGGGCGGCGGTGGTGCAATCTGAGCAGGATGCTGTCCTTGTTGAATCAGCTGTTGCTGAACCTCCAACATTCCCCTGATAACTCTGAGGACTACATTGATATCAGCACTTCTGTTAGCTGCATTATCGTTCCCATTCCCATTCCTGGTGAGGTGTCCTCCTGCCATGCTGAGACAATAAACTTGGTTAAATTGTGTACGAGATAAATCTAGACGTTTTTGGCCATTAATAGAATTTTCCATTGTCTGGAAGTTTTGCTAATGCATGACCTGCATGGTGTAGAGATATGATGCCCTCGAGGCTATTTATCTCTGTGTGAATAGCACAAACGTCTTGTTCGAAATAACAGTAAGCTGTTTGGTAATAATTTATCTAAGTTATATTATAATGTAGTTAACATTAGATATTAACTTAGGAAAAGTCCTGAGACTTTATGCAAGGACAAACATGTATCAAAATGAGTATCTCGATCATGGAGAAATGTTTGACCGTCTGTAGCATAAGTCTAAAAAGGTTCGTGGTCGTAGATGTTTTGAGACAAGGATATCGAAACATTGGATAGACCATTGTGTCTTAGTCTTTACAGTTTAGCGGTGGTGATGATCTCATGATCGCTTGACTTGGCGAAGTCGAAGACGAGACACAGGTGCTCATTAGAGAATGTGTTCACTGAACGATCCACAAGAGTTATCATATGGTTATATTGACCAATCTGTCAATGATAACTCTTAGTGATGATAGGCTAGTTGGCCTTTTGACTTGAGGTCATTTTGACGAACTTATGCGTGAACAGTGCCACTTAGATCAACTGACCTAGCTTAAAGGCAAGGCGTGTCGAAAGGTCTTTTGATTGGGTGACACTTGAAGCGTATGAGGAGAGTAATGACCAAGAGAGGATTCGTCTCTCCCGGTCAATGGGAGTTAGTGTCGTAGGGTTAGTTCGGTCTTTAGTAAAATATCTGGCCAGAGTTTGTTGGAAGAAGTCCAACATTATTTGACTAAAGATCGATAGAAACTAATCGGAAACAAGTCATTGGGGTTGACAGTTTGACCGTACCCTAGACTTGATCTACACGACATAGTTTAGACAAAGAGACTATAACTGCGGAATTCATCACGGACACAGTCAGGGTGGTCCCGACAATACTCATGTCGATAAGTCAACCACATAATGATGATTCCTAAAGCAGGGACGGCAACCATTGCTCGTGATCACTGCCGTATAGGGCTTCGAGCCCAACCTGTTGTAAGGGTCAGGCTGTAGGGTCTCACACAGAGTGCGATCTTCGTCTAGTAATAGGTAGAAATTAGTTAGGGAGAATAATTTGCATTTGATGCAAAGGAAAGAGAAAATTGCAATATGATAATTTAAGCTTAGATAAGGGATTAAATTGCATATGATGCAAAATAGATTAAATGTGTTTTAAATAGTTTAAAATAATATTTAAGAAAATAAACGCAAGGAAAAGTTCACGGGTAAGACGGGAATGTCCCGGTCTATGCCCAGGTTCGAACGGCGTCCAAATCGGACGCCAAATGCTCAAGATACGCCAAAAATAGCCCATTGGATTAGATCGGGTCAGACCAGGCTGACCCAGGCAAGACTGGGTCTGGCCTGGGCGCCTGGCCAGACCCAGACAAATTGGGGCACCCGGCCCAGGCCCAGGGGCAGGTCCAGGCGATGGGCGCCTAGGCCTGAGCCCAGGCGGGCCCGCCCAGGCGCCCTGGGCGCCTGGGCGCAGGCCCAGGCACTGGGCGCCTGGGCCTGGCCCAGGCGGGCCGCCCAGGCGCCCTGGACGCCTGGTGCCCTGGCGCCTGGGTGCCTGGTCCAGGCCCGGGCCAGGCGCCCTGGCCTGGGCCACGCGCCCAGGCAGGGCGCGCCAGTCTGTATGTGCCCAGACCAGGTTCTGGCCTGGTCTGGGCTCGCCCAGCTGGCCTGGTGGGTCCCACTTGTGCAGAAAATCTGGCCCTAGGGCAGAACAGTTTTGACGGCTCAGTTTTTGTGAAAAACTAGCCATAGGCTGAACTTTGAGCGGTCAATTGGAGGGTCAAACGAACTCTGATTGACGAACGGTTTTTTCCTATGCATTCATCGTTGAACACCCTTCGAATTGATAGGTTGTATGAATCCTGAAGTTCAACGGTGAGGGAGTAAAAATTCACGGAAGTTTGCACTTTGTGAAGTGCAAACTAACGTGATTTAATTAACTCCAAATTTAGTCCCACATCAGATTTTGAGTAAAGGGGAACAGTTAGCCGCCTATATAAATAGGGGTTTGCTCTCCTCCTCAAAACTCGTCCCAAGCTCTAAATCTGAGCGGCTCTCATAAATGTTGGAGCACGCTTGGATCTAGGCTTAAATTAATATTTCTCTATCTCCCTGTATTTCTGCCTTACTCTTGAGGGCTCTAGCAAAGCCGTAAAGGAGTTCGGATTCAGATCCGAAATCTAGGCGAAGGTTTCACTCGCGTGAAACTTTCTTCGGCTCGTGGTTGGCTCGGCGACACGGGGATTGCTCGCCTCGGGATGCGGAGCGGTTCGAGGAGCGGTTCGGGGAGCGGTTCAAGAGCGGCTCGGCGTGGGACAGGAGCAGCTCGAAAGACGGTGCGGAACATCTCGCCTGCTCCAGGGTTGAGATTCTGGGTATGTGTTTATTAGCATTAGTTTAATTTAATCGCAGTAGGTTAGATCCTTCTTGGGATGGTCAGATCCATCCCAAGTTGGCATAGATCTTGGCTAAAGGTTTTGTACCTAAGGGCTAAGTTAAAATTGTTTTAAATGTATGTTAATTAGATTAACTAGATTTTTCTTCCGCTGCAAATTCTTTTTGTGTCTATCTTCCGTCCGACTTAGGACGGGAATAGAATTTTTGTGTCCTAAGGGTCCCAGAAAACCCTACAATGGTATAAGAGCCTAGGTCTGCGTAACGATCTAGCCAGCGATTATTATTAAACTTTGAAATGCTTTTCAAAATACTTTATAAAATGTTTTAAAGTTATGAGATGATTTCAAAATAATTTTTAGATGCCCTTTTAAAATATTTTAAAATTTATGTGATATTTTTTAAAAGATGATTTTAAAAGGATTTTAAGATGTTAAAAATATTTTATATGATAAAATTTTAAACATGAAAATTTTAAAATGATGATTTTAAATTTATGTGATAAATTTTAAAATTGATTTTAAGGCTTTTTAAATTTATGCGATAAGTTTAAAATGTTTTAGATGTTTAAAAATTGTATAAGATAAATTTTTGAACTTGGAAATTTTTTAAATGATGTTTTAAATTAATAAGATATTTTTAAAACTGATTTTAAAAGTCAAATTGTTTATGCGATAAACTTTAGTCTATTTAATTGTTAAATAGTTGTACACTTTTATTTTATGCGATAAAATTAGTGTAGCTTTATTTTAATGGCTAGTTTATCTTGTCCCTTATTTGATAACACAAGACAACCCTTTAGGTTAGCCATTAAGAAATGATTAAAATTTATTACTTGAATTTTAATGACATGTATGTTTTAATAAAATATTAACAACACTTCAAGACCTAATTCCTGATTAAGGTAGTCCCTTTAATGTTTCTTAATTCTAATTGTTATTATTAACTCTCATTAAAGGACTTCGCTTTTAGCGTTGGTTAATAAATTTATTAAAATCCTAATAATGATTAGGATAGCACGTGAACCTTATAGTTGATAAGGACTTAATAAAAGTTATTAAACAAATCCTAAAATTTTGAATTTAAGGATTCAACTAGTTGATAGTATTAATTAGTTGTTAATAAAAGTTGTTTAGTCTATGGCACACATATAAAAATGACAAGCTTCATTCAATGGACCATGATCCAGCCAATGTGCTTGGCTAAGAGTTCTGGATCACCCTTTAAGGGATAGTGATCCTGGCTTAGTCAATTCCCTGACTGTGTTCCGCTGGACCGCAATGTCGCGAATCATGATTGTATGACACCCTGGACTATATCTAAGTCAAATATGTTAATGATCTTTTTCAAGATTAGTCGTAGTCCTCCTTGTTTTAGGGGTTAGCAACTATAGGGCCCGTGTTACAGTTGTTGAGATACACTCAAGCTGTGACATGGCAACCCTGTAGAAACCAACTCCTTAAATACATAAGATGAAATCTTGACTGACCCAAACCGTCGTCTCGTACCCCGAGCGCCAGCGTAAGTTAAGTCAACGATGTAGTCTGACTTGATGTAGGCTAAGACCTGACCCAAACTGACGTGTCGTGAATAAACCGAGCGCCGGAGCAAGTCAGGCTAGACACGAAAACAAGGGTCCGACTTGACTAGACATTGTGATTTGGATGAGCACACTCATGATCACAAATGGCTAGGGGTAAAAACCGAATAAAAGAGTCATATCCGATATGATCGATGAAGAGTCATCTTCCAATCACAGAGTCAAGCAACTTGTTGAGCTACACTCAAGGTTGTTAGGCTCAATGTGATTGGACCTCTTACCCATTAATTTTAATTCGATTAAATCGTTCGTTATTAAGCTTTGAAACGTTAAAATAGTGGGAGGATATAGATAGATAAAATCCAATCTACCTATATTTAATATTGAACATATGCTAAACTAGGGCAAGACTATGTTTACGGAAGGAATCAATATGTAATATTTTAATGGAATAAGTTAACTGGTCTATTAGGTTGATTAATTGAATATCAAGTTAAATTCTAATTGATAGAATTAAAACTATATTCTCGTTGACATTTAAATGACCTTCTAAAAGAACAGACTTCAGAAATATGATTTCATTAAGTTCTGGGTCCAACAATAAATTCACGCTACATGTTACTTGCCTCTATATGTGGTAGCTTGAACATATAGGATATTTGAAATATGTTTCTCCCTACAACTTGCGAGCTACGCTTAAGGTTGTATGGACAAACAATTTTGATCCACAAAGTTCGAGAATTCGATCAAATCGTTTGAGTCGAATTTGAGTGCATGGGCGGTGCAAGACTATGTATCCCAACCGGATCTTGAGACAAGCAACTTCTTGAGCTACACTCAAGATTGCAACTCTCAGGCGTTTTGATACATGAGATGCTTGCATAACTATTTATTTATGTTGGGTTATATCTAAATGTGATTTAGAAAAGGAAGAAGGCACTCTGGAAAGTCAATCGAGTTAAATAGTTTAATTTATCATTAGTAAAGACATAAGGAGGAGGAAATGAAAATGTGACATAATCTAATGTCACGATTTCATAATTATTGTTATACAAAAGGAATAACACATTTTGACGAATGTCGTCACATTGCTTCTGAAGCAATGAGTAATATGTATAACGATAATAATATATATATTAAATGTTAATATATAAATACATAAGATAGTAGCAAACTTATATGGCAAAATAGAGTAGGCCGTATCGAGAGAGTAAGCTTCATAAGTCACATAAAGAGGGGTCTGACCTCTCGTATTAAGAAGTCTGCGGACACTTGTGAGTCTTACCCTCTTAGATGTAATGGCCGAAACCCATCTGTAAGACAGTGGGAGAATGAGTTGTCGAACTCAGTCTGGTACATACTGATGTACCCGAGTCTAGATTAACCAAAATAAGTTATTCGTATATTTTATTAAGACACGTGTTCTTGATGAAACACAAGTCTGATAAAATAAAGAACGAAATGACAAAAGTATTTAAACTGATTCGATTAGATCGAATGGTCAAATACTTAGCTACATAAAATCTTGTGTAATTAAAAGAAAATGTGATTTTCTCTCAGGTCAAGTCTATTAACACATAGGTGTGTTAAAAAGATATGAATCGCACTTAGTTAGACTTGGTGCAAGTGACTCTGAGTTAAGTCCTCCCTCTGGGTTAAGTCCTAGATAGTAATGCCTAGGTTTTGACAATATTCTATGAGGACATTATCTATAAGATATTCATTAAATCGATCATTAGAAAGTTGTATAATTACTCGAATTTCGTGAGACGAAGAGTCGAGTTAGACATCATAACTGATGATGACTTAGTCAACTTCTAGGATGAAATTTGGAGTAGTAACTCCGATTTAAAACTTGATGCAATCAGATTAGTTTCGTGTACGTAAATAAATTTGGAAATTTAGTTTACCGCACAAGGAAAATGTTTCCTCATTTTCTGCAAATATAAATTTAAGTTGAAAGATTAGGAGCAGAAAGGAAATAGTGAAGTACAATCATATTGGTCGAGAACGGTTTTCATCTTAATTCCTATAAAACGGATTATAATGAAATCGTTTTTGGCCAGCAGATGTGTACAGAACTACTCAGACCAAACTCGATTTAAACGCTTACGTTGACCATGAAAATTGGTGCATTCACTTATAAGTTCATTTTTCTAAATATGATTTAGACGAACCAACTTATATGAATTAGCCAGAAAGTTTTCAAGGTCAGTAGGAGCATATAAATTACATGCGAGGCATCAAAGGGATGGAACATTTATTTTGACAAAGTTATCAAAAGGTTTGACACTTTATCAGAAATAGAAATGAGCCATTTGAAATGACCAGAAACTAATTATTATCGTAAGGTACGATGAACTGGATATGATCCAAGGGAAATAAAATATTATGGATTCCGAAAGACCAAATGAATTATTTGAATGAGATTCAAATGGTTGGTCTAACATAAACATAGAAACCCCTTAAGTCTATAGTGTAGACGATTTTAGCAGATCCACTCACGAAGGCTCTATCACATGAAGTCGGGAAAACTTATGTGTAAAACGGTATAAGATACCGAGATAAATGGGCCTGAGTGCAAGTGGGAGATGCAGAGATATGATGCCCTCGAGGCTATTTATCTCTGTGTGAATAACACAAACGTCTTGTTCGAAATAACAGTAAGCTGTTTGGTAATAATTTATCTAAGTTATATTATAATTTAGTTAACATTAGATATTAACTTAGGTAAAGTCCTGAGACTTTATGCAAGGAAAAACAAGTATCGAGATGAGTATCTCGATCATGGAGAAATGTTTGACCGTCTGTAGCATAAGTCTAAAAGGGTTCGTGGTCGTAGATGTTTTGAGACAAGGATATCGAAACATCAGATAGACCATTGTGTCTTACTCTTCACCGTTTAGCGGTGGCGATGATCTCATGATCGCTTGACTTGACGAAGTCGAAGACGAGACACATGTGCTCATTAGAGAATGAGTTCACTGAACGATCCACAAGAGTTATCATATGGTTATATTGACCAATCTATCAATGATAACTCTTAGTGATGATAGGCTAGTTGGTCTTTTGACTTGAGATTATTTTGACGAACTTATGCGTGAACAGTGCCACTTAGATCAACTGACCTAGCTTCGAGGCAAGGCCTGTCGAAAGGTCTTTTGATTGGGTGACACTTGAAGTGTATGAGGAGAGTAATGACCAAAAGGGGATTCATCTCTCCTGGTCAATGGGAGTTAGTGTCGTAGGGTTAGTTTGTCTTTATTAAAATCTCTGGCCAGAGTTTATTGGAAGAAGTCCAACATTATTTGACTAAAGATCGATAGAAACTAACTGGAGTCAAGTCATTGGGGTTGACAGTTTGACCGTACCCTAGACTTGATCTACACGACATAGTTTAGACGAAGAGACTATAACTACGGAATTCATCACGGACACAGTTAGGATAGTCCCGATAATACTCATGTCGATAAGTCAACCACATAATGATGATTCCTGAAGCAGGGACGGCAACCACTGCTCGTGATCACTGCTGTATAGGGCTTCGAGCCCAACCTGTTGTAAGGGTCAGGCTGTAGGGTCTCACATAGAGTGCGATCTTCGTCTAGTAATAGGTAGAAATTAGTTAGGGAGAATAATTTGCATTTGATGCAAAGGAAAGAGAAAATTGCAATATGATAATTTAGGCTTAGATAGGGGATTAAATTGCATATGATGCAAAATAGATTAAATGTGTTTTAAATAGTTTAAAACAATATTTAATAAAATAAACGCAAGGAAAAGTTTACGGGTAAGACGGGAATGTCCCAGTCTACGCCCAGGTTCGAACGACGTCCAAATCGGACGCCAAATGCTCACGATACGCCAAAAACAGCCCATTGGATCAGATCGGGTCAGACCAGGCTGACCTAGGCCAGACTGGGTCTGGCCTGGGCGCCTGGCCAGACCCAGATATCCTGGGGCGCCCGGCCCAGGCCCAGGGGCAGGCCCAGGCGCTGGGCGCCTGGGCCTGCGCCCAGGCGGGCCCGCCCAGGCGCCTTGGGCGCCTGGGCGCAGGCCCAGGCACTGGGCGCCTGGGCGCCTGGCCCAGGCCCGGGCCTGGCGCCCTGGCCTGAGCCACGCGCCCAGGCTGGGCACGCCAGTCTGGGCGTGCCCTGACCAGGTTCTAGCCTGGTCTGGGCTCGCCCAGCTGGCTGTTGGATATGGACGACATGTATACACCTATGAGAGGATGTATGAGGTTCTATGGACCTCGGATGTCGTGTACATGAAAGCATGTGCGAAGGGAACCTTTTCATGTGTGAAAAGAACCACTCGATAAGTGGAAAAAGTCACTTTATAAGTGCATAAAGGCACTCGATAAGTGCATAAGGAAGAGGATAAGCAATGGTACTAATATAAGCTAATAAGCATATATGTAGTTATTTCCTACAATAACTACCCCCAAGGCCTATAAATAGGACCCAAGGGTATGGCTTTCAAGGCTAATCCTTCATGCCATAAGTTTGCATAAGGCAACCTTCTTTCCTCTTCTCCCTTCCTTTAAGTTTTTCTTCCAAATAGAGATTTAGACGGTGAAACGCTGCTTTGATCCTATGTGACGAAGTACCGATCGTTGTGGCGAATCCAAGGGCGAAGTTCAGAGATTATAGCGAAGCATACGCTAACGTAAGTCTCCTCTCTTTTGATCCTCTATCATCGCATGATGGAATCCTACATTGGTATCGGAGCCACACGGGTTTGCTCCGGTCTCACCGATGAATGACGTGTTGTCTCTTTCACGAATGAGTTTCCTTCCATTATGGATATGGTAGGAGCACATCGTGACGGAGAGAACGCAAAAGTTGTTCTTTTCACGTTCGGGTCTTTTGCCATTACGGATATGGCAGGAACTCTCCATGACGGGAAGAACTGACCGTTCATCTCGCCAAACTCGCACTCCTCATGGATGCTGAGTCTCCATTCAATAGGGAATGTGAACTCTCTTCATGTAGAGCATGAACTTTGCGGACTTGAAAGTGTGTTAATTTTTTTTGGCACAAGGCCATTAAAGCATAACCACTTTCTCGATGAACGGGTGTCTCATCGGAGAAGATGGTGGTTCCAAAAACTTCTCATCGGAGAAGATGAACACGTATCTCTTTGGTGCATGATGCACCCCCTCCCCATTTGGGGAAGGGGTTGGCTTCGGCCAATAACAACAAAGACTACCCCCCATAGGGGGGTGTGCGGCCGGACTCCAAGGAGGCCGGCCGGCCGGCCAGGGCCTCGGCCAGGCCGAGGCACCCTGGCCGGCCATGGACGGCTCTGGCCTCGGCCAGGACAGAGGCCCTGGCTGAGGGGACAGGGCCCTAGCCGGCACTGGCCTCTGCCAGCGCCATGGCCGGCCCTGGCAGAGGCCAGTGCAGAGGCGCCCTGGCCTCTGCCAGGGCTAGGGCCAGGGCCAGGCCGGCCCTGGCCGAGGCCAGGGCCAAGCCAAGGAGGCCCGGCCCTGGCCAAGCCAGGGCCGACGAGCCCCGGCTTCGACCCCAAAGGGGGTGGGGGGCCTGCATGGTCGGCCCCTAAGGGGCCGGTGGCAGTTGCATGCGGCTAAACTCCTGCAGGGAGAATCCGGCCTTGGCATGGCCACGGCTCGACTCCGGCAATGGCCGGGGCAGGCCACTGCCTCCCGCTGCAAAATACGTTTGCAAAATACGTTTTTCAAAATACTTTTTCAAAAATGCTTTTCCGCTGCAAGTACTATAAGAGTACTATTATTTGATAAGTGATGGTGAAATATTGAAAGTTGTTCTAGATGGTGATTGGAATTGTAAATGATCTTTCCGATTCTAGAGCAACATCTTCAATATTTTTCGAAAGTAACTTATCAAATGTAAACTTTATACAATGTTTTTGATCAAACTTGTTTTATGTCTTTTGCAGCATTTTAAAACTAAAATGTCTTCCGCTACTAAGAACATCGTCGCTGAGTTGAACAAAGGTGAAAAACTCAACGGTGATAATGACAAACTTTGGTCAATGAAGATACAATATGTTCTATAGGAGCAAGATGTGCTCGAAACTCTGAAGAACATAATGATTGAACCTGAGTTAGGCACTACGGCCCAACACAGAAGAGACAATGAAGCTTTCGATGCTTGGCCTCGAAAGAACAAAATTGCTCGCATTACGTTGCTGTCAAGTATGGCCGACGACATAATGCGAATCTTCCGAGAATATGACCTAGCTATGGACATATGGTCCAAGCTAGAGGAGAAGTTTGGTGGTACCTCGGTGACCAAACTTCGCTCTTTAACTATAAAATTCGATTCATACAAAAAACATCCAGATCATTCCATGGGAATGCATCTGCGACACATGACGAATCTTATTTCAGAGTTAAAGGATGCAGGTCATATGATCACTGATGAGAAACAAATCCAAGCAGTCATACGTTCCCTACCAATCGAATGGGACAACATGAAGATGCATCTCACTCATAATGAGAGCATCAAGAACTTCAACGATGTTTCTAAGCACCTCGAGTTAGAGGAAGAGCGGCTTGCGGTCGCCAAGCCAAGTGCAGAAGTGCACATGGTTGCTAGTTCCTCACACGGGGGAAAGAAACGTAAACATCACTCAAAGTTTGCTCATGAGTATAAAAAGCAACCAGTGTCTACCAAGAAACCCAAACAAAAGGGTGGGAACAAGAAATGGCACAAGAAGAAAGACTTGAAGAAGATCAAGTGCTTCAAGTGCAACAAGTTAGGTCACTTTGCCCGTTCATGTACGGATGGAGGTGACAAGGTAACTTGTAAAAATACTAGTTACATATGTGTTTCTAGTTCAATATTTCTTGTAGAATCTAATCCTTTTTGGATAATTGATTCAGGTGCCACCGACCACATAGCAAGGGACAGACGGTCCTTCGTGGAGTATCACCGGATACCCCAATGAATGAAGTGGATATATGTAGGAAACAACACACGTGTTGAAGTGAAAGGCGTTGGGACATGCAAGCTCGTCTTGGACAACGGCCGCACTATCTTACTTCATGATGTTCTCTTCACTCCGGATATTCGAAGGAATATAATATCTGTGGTCGTCTTAATGGGTCTTGGTTATAGTTGTTTCTTTCATAATTGTAATGTGGATTTGTCTTGTAATAATTCTGTAATTGGTTCTGGGTATGTTTTTAAAGGATTCATTGTATTAAATACGATGTATGATTCCTCAAATTTTAATGAAAATTTCCTTGTTACAAATTCTTCGATTTATGAATCAGATGTAATTTGTTGGCACGCAAGGCTTGGTCACATTGGACCAACACGGATGGATAGACTTGCCAAACGTGGCCTTCTATCCAATATTTCAAAGGTCGAAATGTCGACTTGCGAATATTGCCTTGTAGGGAAATCTTGTCGCAAGCCATTTGGAACAGGCACAAGGGCCGAGGTTCCATTACAGCTCATCCATTCGGACATATGTGGTCCGATGAATGTAAAGACAAGACGGGGGAAGTCCTACTTCAGCACTTTTATTGATGACTTCAACCGATTCGGACATATCTATTTGATATCTCACAAAAGTGAAGCATTAAACTGCTTTAAAAACTATATGAGTTTAGTGGAAAATCAACTAGATCATAAGATTACGTTCTTGCGAACCGATAGAGGCGGTGAATATCAATCATCAAGTTTTAAGGAACTTTGTGATGAAAAGGGCATAGTTCATCAAATAACTATGCCTTATACTCCGCAACAAAATGGTGTTGCTGAAAGGAGGAATAGGACTTTAATGGAAATGGTCCGTTCAATGATGGCGCAAGCTATGTAACGGTCCGTATTTTCAATGCAACTATTCACGAAGTTTCAATTTTTTTTAACTATTTTATAATGGTTTGTCAGGAGTTTTACGATTTCAAAAAATTTCTTATAAAAATATTTTGAAGTACCAGACTAGTTATGGAGTATTTTAGTAAGTTCGGGTTTCACCAAAAACCTCTAAATAATCTGGTAAAAATTCATTTTCAATTATTACCGTTTTGGCTTAATGAATTTATTTTCTATTCAAACATCTTCAAAACATTTTCAAACTTCTACAGTATCGTTCTATGATCATTTAGGGCCTTCCACATTAATTTCGTAATTTTCTGAAGTCGAATCAATAGAGAACCCGCGGACCCGCTTCCTAAACGTTTTGGCCTAAAACTCGTATCCCCGTAGCTCAAACCCTGAAATGGATCTTGTATTCACGATCCTCGCAACGATACGATCCCGTGGGTATGTTTTCGTAATTTTTCGGACACGTTTACTACTAGGGGCAAAATCGTAATTTATAACATCTAATTACGTTTTACCCTGGTTAATTACTAATTAATGGATCTTAATTACGTTTTACCCCTACCAAATTAACTTACCTCTCACCTAACCCTGATGATTGGCAGCCCATGTTTCACACACAAGCTTCACATTTCCACCTTTTGTCAAAAGCTCTACCTAATATCATAAATCTACACCTAATCTTATTAATTGCTCTTGACTACTTAACGTTCTTAATTATTTGATTAAACTATAAAACCCCCAGCTTCTTCGCAACCCAGGGCTCACCCCTAAACTCTCTCCCCGTAACCCTCACTCACACTCACTCACAGTCTCTCTCTCTCTCTCTCTCTCTCTCTCTCTCTCTCTCTCTCTCTCTCTCTCTCCCGCTCTCTCAGTCTCTCTCTCTCCCTCATATCTCACCTTCAACCCACAGGGGGGCTCGTCGCCGGAGCTCCGCCTCGTCGAGCCGTGCTTCACCGTATGACCCCATCGCCGACAGCCTCCCATCCGCTCTTCTCGTCGTCAGTGGAGCCCGAAGCCTCAGCTCCGACGTCGTCACCCTCCCGACATCCGACAGGCACCCCACGAAGCTCAGCTGCGAGCTCTCGCCGCCTCCTCCGCTCCTCCGATGTCGACTGAAACCCCACAGTCGAGCTCTGCCGCTTCGAAGGCGCCGACAGTGCCAGCGCCTTACCCGGAGCAGCACCCCTCCGACGCTCGACCACCGCTCACGTCGAGGTCTCCGTGCATCGCCCGATGACTCGAGCTCCGCCCTCGTCCTTCAAGCTCAAGGCGAGCTCCGCCACAGCAGTACCTCGCTGCTCCGACCCTCCGACGTCCGCCCGAGCTTCCGCCGCCTGTGCAAGCTCCACCGGAGCTCGCTCCGCCCCAGCCCTGCTTTAAGCCCGCTCCTCTCGCCGGAAGCAGCTGCTGCTGCTGTTGCCCACGTGTCTCCGCCCAACTCCGCCGTGTCGCCGTCCCACGCCGCCTCCGACCGCCATACTCCGGTCCGCCGCCGTCGCCGTGCACCCCCGCACCCATCGCCACCGTGCACCCCCAACCACGCTGCTCCGAGCCCCCGCCGACGCGACACCCCCGCCCTCAGCCATGCACGAAGACGAAGAGCAGCGTGGGTATACTTCGATGGCAAACTTGTGAATATGCAATTAATTTGTATTTTCGTATTTTTAATAATTATTTAAATAGGGTTTATTTGTTTTAAATTAATAGTAAATTATACAGGAGCCAGAAAATTGTGAGACCACCTCCAGAAAATGAGAAATGACGTTCTGGACCCAATGGCACTAATTTCGTCTCAATCCGACGCTTAGTTTATCCAGAATTAATTTTTAACCCTAAAAGTTAAATACGTTATTTTCATTCAAAAATCCGTAACTTGGTATTTTCACGTATATTAATATATGAGAAAAATATATGTTAAAGTACTCTCCGAGATGGCCATTTTGACAGTTCATTTGCAACTTTCCGATACTGATTGCACCCAGAAGAAATTATTGAATAATTACGTCACAAATTGAAAAATAGTTTTTAAATTATTTTTGAGCTCTTAAAAATTATAAAAATTAATGTAAGCTTCAGAAAATTATTTCCTCCTACGATAAAATTATTTTCATCATATTTAGCCTATAGAAAAATTTAGAACGCTTTTCGATAACGTTTCAATCAGTTTTAAAAAAACGACCCAATTATTAAAATAGAAATGTCGCGTTCTTTAACCAAGTGTTCTTGTGATTGCAAGTACCAATTCTTGTGCACCAACGTCCGTAGAAGCCCTAGAACCAGTTTCGGCTTACTACGTCGATCTCAAAATCAGTAAGTCACGACTAATTCTAAAATTAGAAAATTAGATAAGTGCCCATGTATGAACTTAGGACAACACTACAGCTTCTGAACGGCTATTTGACTTGAACCGATCTAGGGACCTAATCTAATAGGGAAATAATAAACTTCAGATTACTTTGCCAATTTTCAAATTTGGTAGTTGTAACACACAACCATCAACTTGGGTAAATTGTGTGCTAACAAAACTACCACCCTTAAACCAACAGTTTTTGTAGTCCATGTTTGTTGGACTTGTCTTTATCCTCAAATTTCTTAGCATCCACTTGCTTTACGTTCTGGCTTTAAAACCAGTGGTCCTGGTTAACTATCATTGTGAACAAGGAATTGATAACATCTTGTGAAACATCTCGTGGAATATCTCGTGAAATGACTTGTGAAATGACTTGTGGAATATCTTGTGGAATATCGTGTGGAACATCTCGTGGAACATCGTGAAAGGAACATGTACATAGAACACTTGACACTTCACTGGGGTTTTTGGGGTAACTCATAGTTTGAGAGAGTATGGGAGTGATTGGAGTTCAATCTACATGTCTAGCTGCCTGTGGTTTGGCAATCAAGTCTAGCTGCCTGTGTTTCGGCAAACAAAAATATGCTGCCCGTGTCAGCATACTGTCTAGCTTCCTGTGTTTTTGGCATTCGTTTGGGTCGTGCCTGAGTTTTTGGCAATCATGTCTAGATGCCTGTGTTTCGGCAAACAAAAATATGCTACCCGTGTCAGCATCCTGTCTAGCTTCCTGTGTTTTCGGCATTCGTCTGGGTCGCGCCCAGGCAAGAGATGAGCTCGATGGTCACATATTGTACTCTCCGACTTGAGTCACGTAGTGTAGTTACTTTTGCATAGACACCTTTACTTGACGCACTACAGTCACCTTTACTTTACACGTTCCATGTACGTTACTTACTACTCTTGCACAGTCACCAATACTCTACCGGTCATACTTTTAGCTAATTAGCTACTGCAGTAGTCTGTTTCACTTGCCTAGCCTGCTTTACACTTACACTACCACCGTACAGTTGTTCTCTCCTTTCAGTACTGTTTACTTTTACTACTCAGCTGTGTACAGTTGTTGCTCAGTACTTTACTTTTCACTCTGATCTGCTCGTACGTAGTTACTTTTGTCATAC
Source organism: Scilla litardierei (assembly GCA_030789695.1). Lineage (NCBI taxonomy): Eukaryota > Viridiplantae > Streptophyta > Magnoliopsida > Asparagales > Asparagaceae > Scilla > Scilla litardierei. Next base: position 104,400,084 of record CM061139.1, on the reverse strand, counting down.
TAGTGCACTGCTTCTTTTCTATATTTAGAATTGTTGTGACTTACCTACGGTTCCATCTTCGTGGCACCGCAGACGACGTACATATGGAGATAGATGCTCCTGAGCTAATAGCGCCAGAATTCGACCGCAGCTTCCAGAGTTATTTTCACTTATGTACTTTTTCTTTCATGTATATCTGTTGGGACATCTTGTACAGTATGGATTGTAATAATTGGACACTATTTGAGTATTTTGTACATCTCTGCATCGTGACTATTTTATTTTTACTGGTAACCTGCAGGACCTGCGCAAATATCAAATAAGTAACGGGCCCCCGGGAGCGGGTCGTTACAGTTTGGTGGCCCACGCAGGTCCGCGCTAACTACCTCGTGAACAATATAGCAAGATCAGGATGTACAATATAAAATACTCAAATTGAACTCTCGAGTACTGGTTATCTCCAGCGTTCACCTGTATTGGATATACGGGTGAAGCGTCCTTATTACCATCTTCATTAGGTTTTCCTTTATCCTCATCACTTCCTTTGAACTCTTAACCCTTGCTTAGTAACTCGTGTTCCATTCTTGGTTATACCTTTCCTCGTAACCTCTTTTGCTAGCAGTTATAGTTATTTTTCATAGGTTGAACCATCTACCTACTTCATCACATTTCCTTCAGTTGATAATGGCACGCATATAAATGATAAGCTTCCTTCAATGGACCATGATCCGGTCAATGTGCTTGGCTAAGTTTGTTGGACCACCCTTGCTAGACTTGGGGTAAGTGATCCTGGCTTAGTCACTTCCCTGGCCGTGTTTCGCTGGACTGCAAGGATGTGAATCATGATTATGTAACGCCATCGATCTTCTTCAATATCAATCGTCCTTTAGCTTGATGAACTTTCGATTGACCTTCTTAGAAACTTTCTATTTCTAGTTTGCTTGAACTCTAGCTACGTCTATTTTAAGGAGGGTAACATTCGGTTTTCGATCACTAAAAGTTCGAGTTCGACAACGAAAGCGAATCGAAGCATGCTCAGAAGTATTGGAGAACGATTTTGAGACGAGCCAAACCTGACGCGTAAGTATAGGCTGTTTACGTCTTTTCACCCTTCTTGAACTCGTGTTTCTCTTCTAGCCCCTACTTTCATCTTGTACCCAATTTTTCCATGGGTTTGAATTCCTATTCCACCTACCACCTACCCCCCTCTTTATTTCCTTTGTCTGCTTCCTCACCTCGAGCCCCGGTCCCGCCTAACCTAGTCTACCCTACCGATGAGTTTCGGAGCCCCTTTTTTCTTTAAAGACCACCCTCTCCTTCCTCACCAAGCCACCCGTGGTTTTCCCTACGCCGTATCGACTCCCACTCCTCCTCCCGGCCTCTTTCCCAAGCGAACTCGATCCATCTCGCCTCAAGCTCCTTCGCTCTCACCCGAAGCTCCACCACTTCACCCCACTCCGGTGACACCCACCACGTCAAGCAGTCGCAGCCACCATAGATCGACAACCCCCGATGGCCCTCCAATGCTATGTTTTGGGATTTTTGGCCTTGGCCACAACCCTCGCCACCACCCTCGCTGTAGCCGTATGGTTGAGATCTTGGGAAGCCGTGATCCTTGGGCTTCTCTTGAGCTCTCTGCCCTGGGTCTTCCCCAGCTTAAGATCCAGTGTAGGCTTCCTCTTGTGTCTACTCTTTTTGGTTTGCGGGAAAGCGTGTTTTTGGTTGTTCATTTGTTGGGTGATGTTTGGGTGTTGCGAATGTCAAGTATTGGTCTACGGAAGGAGTGATGGCGATGACTATTGGCATGATATTGGCCTTGTGAGTTGAAATTGGATGTAGGACTTGTGCTTGGCTCTGGATGAGAGCTTGGATCTTACCTTATTGTGGGATATTATGGAGATTGATGGAAGAAATGCAAGCAGTGAGTACTGACTTTGGGTATTGGCCTTGTACTTACCTTTGGGCGTTGATTTGGACGTTAGCATGTGGTTGGGCATTATGGAGATTAATGTTGTTCGTACCCGTAGATTAGTCGATACATGCTATTTTATGAACGACATCTGTGGCTAGACCCAGTTAGTTACCAGTAGCACTAATAAACTTTATGGTCTTCTGTTTTTATAGCTTGCTACTGGCTTATCACCTCAGGTTCAAAACAGATGTTATCATCGTAATAGCCCTCATTTTCATGTGATATTATCAGCTCATGTTAATTTTAGGCTACCTGAGAAGTCAGAGTAACTATTGTGATGATACTGGTCTCAAGAATAGTTACGGAAGCTATGGTGATGTCAATAGTATGTATTCATATATAACATCTCTTGTTTTCTTGATGTTGTGACATCGCATTATATTTCATGTTATTTACAACCTAATTTACTATATTACTATCTTTTCTATCATTTATTTGCTTGAGCTTCTTCATAACATCAATTAGTTTCAAAAGAGATTTTTAAACAAAAGTCTTTTAAATTCCGAGGACGGAATTATTTTAAGGAGGGTAGAATGTAACGGTCCATATTTTCAATGCAACTATTCACGAAGTTTCAATTTTTTTAACTATTTTATAATGGTTTGTCAGGACTTTTACGATTTCAAAAAAAATTCTTATAAAAATATTTTGAAGTACCAGACTAGTTATGGAGTATTTAAGTAAGTTCGGGTTTCACCAAAAACCTCTAAATAATCTGGTAAAAATTCATTTTCAATTATTACCGTTTTGTCTTAATGAATTTATTTTCTATTCAAACATCTTCAAAACGTTTTCAAACTTCTACAGTATCGTTCTATGATCATTTTGGGCCTTCCACATTAATTTCATAATTTTCTGAAGTCGAATCAATAGAGAACCCGCGGACCCGCTTCCTAAACGTTTTGGCCTAAAACTCGTATCCCCGTAGCTCAAACCCTGAAATGGATCTTGTATTCGTGATCCTCGCAATGATACGATCTCGTGGGTATGTTTTCGTAATTTTTCGGACACGTTTACTACTAGGGGCAAAATCGTAATTTATAACATCTAATTACGTTTTACCCAGGTTAATTACTAATTAAAGGATCTTAATTACGTTTTACCCCTACCAAATTAACTTACCTCTCACCTAACCTCGATGATTGGCAGCCCACGTTTCACACACAAGCTTCACATTTCCACCTTTTGTCAAAAGCTCTACCTAATATCATAAATCTACACCTAATCTTATTAATTGCTCTTGACTACTTAACGTTCTTAATTATTTGATTAAACTATAAAACCCCCAGCTTCTTCGCAACCCAGGGCTCACCCCTAAACTCTCTCCCCGTAACCCTCACTCACACTCACACACAGTCTCTCTCTCTCTCTCTCTCTCTCTCTCTCTCTCTCTCTCTCTCTCTCTCTCTCTCCCGCTCTCTCAGTCTCTCTCTCTCCCTCATATCTCGCCTTCAACCCACAGGGGGGGCTCGTCGCCGGAGCTCCGCCTCGTCGAGCCGTGCTTCACCGTACGACCCCATCGCCGACAGCCTCCCATCCGCTCTTCTCGTCGTCAGCGGAGCCCGAAGCACCAGCTCCGACGTCGTCACCCTCCCAACGTCCGACAGGCGCCCCCACGAAGCTCAGCAGCGAGCTCTCTCCCCCTCCTCCACTCCTCCGACGTCGACTGAAGCCCCACAGTCGAGCTCCGCCGCTTTGAAGGCGCCTATAGCGCCAGCGCCTCGCCCGGAGCAGCACCCCTCCGACGCTCGACCACCGCTCACGTCGAGGTCTCCGTGCATCGCCCGACGACTCGAGCTCCGCCCTCGTCCTTCAAGCTCGAGGCGAGCTCCGCCACAGCAGCGCCTCGCTGCTCCCACCCTCCGACGTCCACCCGAGCTTCCGCCGCCTGTGCAAGATCCACCGGAGCTCGCTCCGCCCCAGCTCCGCTTTAAGCCCGCTCCTCTCGCCGGAAGCAGCAGCAGCTGCTGCTGCCCACGTCTCGCCGACCAACTCCGCCGTGTCGCCGTCCCACGCCGCCTCCGACCGCCATACTCCGGTCCGCCGCCGTCGCCGTGCACCCCCGCACCTATCGCCGCCGTGAACCCCCAACCACGCTGCTCCGAGCCCCTGCCTTGGCGACACCCCCGCCCTCAGCCCTTCACGAAGACGAAGAGCAGCGTGGGTATGCTTCGATGGCAAACTTGTGAATATGCAATTAATTCGTATTTTCGTATTTTTAATAATTATTTAAATTGGGTTTATTAGTTTTAAATTAATAGTAAATTATACAGGAGCCAGAAAAATGTGAGACCACCTCCAGAAAATCAGAAATGACGTTCTGGACTCAATGGCACTAGTTTCGTCTCAATCTGTCGCTTAGTTTGTCCAGAATTAATTTTTAACCCTAAAAGTTAAATACATTATTTTCATTCAAAAATCCGTAACTTGGTATTTTCACTTATATTAATATATGAGAAAAATATATGTTAAAGTACTCTCCGAGACGGCCATTTTGACAGTTCATTTGCAACTTTCCGATACTGATTGCACCCAGAAGAAATTATTGAATAATTAAATCACAAATTGAAAAATTGTTTTTAAATTATCTTTGAGCTCTTAAAAATTATAAAAATTAATGTAAGCTTCAGAAAATTATTTCCCCCTTCGATAAAATTATTTTCATCATATTTAGCATATAGAAAAATTTAGAACGCTTTTCGATAACGTTTCAATCAGTTTTAAAAAAACGACCCAATTATTAAAATAGAAATGTTGCGTTCTTTAACCAAGTGTTCTTGTGATTGCAGGTACCAATTCTTGTGCACCAACGTCCGTAGAAGCCCTAGAACCAGTTTCGGCTTACTACGTCGATCTCAAAATCAGTAAGTCACGACTAATTCTAAAATTAGAAAATTAGATAAGTGCCCCTGTATGAACTTAGGACAACACTACAGCCTCTGAACGGCTACTTGACTTGAACCGATCTAGAGACCTAATCTAATAGGAAAATAATCAACTTCAGATTACTTTGCCAATTTTCAACTTTGATAGTTGTAACACACAACCATCAACTTGGGTAAATTGTGTGACTACCACCCTTAAACCAACAGTTTTTGTAGTCTATGTTTGTTGGACTTGTCTTTATCCTCAAATTTCTTAGCATCCACTTACTTTACTTTCTGGCTTTAAAACCAGTGGTCCTGGTTAACTATCATTGTGAACAAGGAATTGATAACATCTTGTGAAACATCTCGTGGAATATCTCGTGAAATGACTTGTGAAATGACTTGTGGAATATTTTGTGGAATATCTTGTGGAACATCTCGTGGAACATCGTGAAAGGAACATGTACATAGAACACTTGACACTTCACTGTGATTTTTGGGGTAACTCATAGTTTGAGAGAGTATGGGAGTGACTGGAGTTCAATCTACATGTCTAGCTGCCTGGGTTTTGGCAATCATGTCTAGCTGCCTGGGTTTTTGGCAATCATGTCTAGCTGCTTGTGTTTCGGCAAACAAAAATATTCTGCCCGTGTCAGCATCATGTCTAGCTTCCTGTGTTTTCGGCATTCGTCTGGGTCGCGCCCAGGCAAGAGATGAACTCGATGGTCACATATTGTACTCTCCGACTTGAGTCACGTAGTGTAGTTACTTTTGCACAGTCACCTTTACTTGACGCACTACAGTCACCTTTACTTTACACGTTCCCTGTACGTTACTTACTACTCTTGCACAATCACCAATACTCTACCGGTCATACTTTTAGCTACTTAGCTACAGCAGTAGTATGTTTCACTTGCCTAGCCTGCTTTACACTTACACTACCTCCGTACAGTTGTTCTCTCCTTTCGGTACTGTTTACTTTTACTACTCAGCTGTGTACAGTTGTTGCTCAGTACTTTACTTTTCGCTCTGATCTGCTCGTACGTAGTTACTTTTGTCATACTAGTGCACTGCTTCTTTTCTATATTTAGAATTGTTGTGACTTACATACGGTTCCATCTTCGTGACACCGTAGACGACGTACATATGGAGATAGATGCTCCTGAGCTAATAGCGCCAGAACTCGACCGCAGCTTCCAGAGTTATTTTCACTTATGTACTTTTTCTTTCATGTATATCTGTTGGGACATCTTGTACAGTATGGATTGTAATAATTGGACACTATTTGAGTATTTTTGTACATCTCTACATCGTGGCTATTTTATTTTCACTGGTAACCTGCAGGACCTGCGAAAATATCAAATAAGTAACGGGCCCCCGGGAGCGGGTCGTTACAAGCTAACTTGCCAATCACCTTTTGGGGTGATGCATTATTGACGGCTGCTTTCATCTTGAACCGCGTACCCTCGAAATCAGTTAGCTCCCCTCCTTATGAGTTGTGGAACCAAAGGTCTCCTGACTTAAGTATTTTAAAACCTTGGGGGTGTGCATCCTATGCACATATTTCCTCCCATAAGTATGGCAAACTTGGGCCAAAGGGGAGGAAATGTATCTTTATACGATACGCAGAAAACTCCAAAGGTTATGTTTTCATTGGTCAGGAAGCCAGTGGCGGACTGATTGAATTTGAATCGAGGGATGGTACTTTCTTGGAAAATGAGTTTCCAAGACAGAGCGAGATAAGTCAGGACTTATCTCTGTTTGAGATTTATGATCAAGAAGGATTACATCATTCGAGTGGGAGAATTCTTGGTGAAGACGAAAATATGTTTCAACCTTCACCAATGGATGATACGCAAAAGGAGAATCCTATTCCATATAGAAATAATGATCCAAGTGGGAGCAATTCTAATCTCATTCCAAGTGGGAGTAATATTAGAATTGATCCAACTTCGAGTCAACAAGGACTTGAAGAATCTCAAATGCGACGTAGTAGTCGTACAAGTTTAGCTCCTCTAAGATTTGAGGATGAATTCCCGCAAACCTTTATGACTTTACTACAAGAAGATGACGAGCCTGCTACTTTCAAACAGGCCGTATCTTGCCCTGTAAAAGACAAATGGATGGAAGCGATGAAGGAGGAATTAGAATCCATGAAAATTAACCGAGTCTGGGACTTGGTTGACTTACCCAGAGGACGTAGAGCTATTGGGAACAAATGAGTTCTTAAGATCAAACATAAGGCTGATGGTTCTATAGACAGATATAAAGCTCGCCTTGTCGCGAAAGGTTTTACGCAACAGGAAGGGATAGACTACGAAGGGACCTTCTCACATGTTGTTCGTTTCACCTCGATTCGCTTGATTCTGGCTTTGGTAGCTTGCTTAGACCTCGAATTACATCAAATGGATGTAAAGACTGCCTTTCTCAATGGAGAATTGGAAGAGGAGATCTATATGGAACAACCAACAGGGTTTGTAAAAGAAGGAAACAAACATAAGGTTTGTAAACTTCAAAAGTCCATATATGGTCTTAAAAAATCCTCGAGGCAATGGTATATACGATTTCAAGAAGTTGTCTTATCAAATGGTTTTACCATGCTTGATGAAGATAACTGTGTATATATCAAGAGGATCAAAAGCAAGTATGTTATTATGTCTCTATATGTAGATGACATTTTAATAGCTGGAAATGACAAGGGCTTTGTGATGGATATCAAGGCTTGGCTTTCATTAGTATTTGAGATGAAAGACATGGGAGAAGCCGCATATATTCTTGGAGTTAAGATTTCAAGGAATCGTTCGAAGAAACTTCTTTCTCTTTCACAAGAGACTTATATAAAGAAGGTTCTAGAACGTTTTAATATGCAGGACTATAAGTCCATTGATACTCCTATAAGCAAATGCGATAATTTTTGTCTGAAAATGTGTCCAAAGAACCAAAAAGAAAGGAAATTATGGAAAAAGTTCCATATTCCAGTGCAGTTGGTAGTCTTATGTACGCTATGATGTGTACAAGACCGGACATCTGTTTTGCCGTTGGAATGGTAAGTCGTTACCAATCCAATTCAGGGCAAGTGCACTGGAAAGCGGTTAAGAGGATAATGCGGTATCTTAAAGGGACTGCGGACTATGCTTTATGCTATCAAGGAGATGCCTTGAGGCTCGAAGGCTACACTGATGCTGATTGGGCGGGTGATCTCGATGAGCGACGATCAACCTCAGGACATGTTTTTCTACTCGGATCAGGTGCAATATCCTGGAGTAGCAAGAAACAATCCTGCATCGCACTTTCAACTATGGAAGCCGAGTTTGTAGTATTTAGCATGGCGGTCCAAGAAGCTGTTTGGCTTAGGAGGTTCTTAGACAAGCTAATTGATGCAAGTGACTCTGGTGCTGTACCAATACACAGTGACAGTCAAGCATCTATAGCCTATGTCAAAGATCCAAAATTCCATTGTAAGGCCAAACACATTGATATCCGCTACAAATTTGCAAAAGACTATGATAAGAACAAGAAGGTAGACATTAGGTACATATCTACGCATGAGATGATAGCGGATCCGCTTACGAAGGCGATCCCCAGAGATGTGTTTTACAAACACTTATCATCTCAAGGATTGCGTAAGAGCTGAGTTGTATCAATGTATTCCCATGTCTATGAAAGATCAAATTTAATAAAAGAATAAGTTCTTTTTGACATTACATATGAGTTTCTTGAAAATGTTTGTGTACATTTCTTTTAATCTCAGCTATATTTTCTAGTATGTCGGACAGATTAAGGTTGGCTCTCTCACATGAGCAACCGCCTTTATTCTATCAAACGGATAAGATAAAGATGAGACCTGTTTAAAGTCAAAATCATCAGACGGATGATTTAGAGTCATGACTTGAACAAAAAAATGGTCATATGAAAGATCTGCATCACATGGATGCTTACAAAGATCTAAGAGGATTTTTGAAATCTTATCTGTCTTATGCGGGATGTGGGTCCAGGAAATTAATGAGTAATAAAAAGGGACTCAAAGTCAGACATTGTGGTGTCTGATCATTATCCTTACAACATCATTAAGACATACGCTCCCTGGGAAAGGAGTGATGTTGTAATACGTATTCATACTACGTATGCATTTGACCATTGGGTTAGAATAGTAATTGTGTTTACTATTATGTGAGACCCAAAGACCACATGGGTCTTAAACTTCTTACCCTTATGGACTCTAATTGGTTCATTTAGATTTGACTAGGTGATCGCTGTCTTAGCATGTTGCTTATGGACTATGGTCAATTTGGTCCGGCGGGGCATGTTAGAAAAGCGAGTCAAGTTAAGATCGAAAGGATCGCAAGAAGAGGAAGATTAATTTTATATTCACATTTGGACTTTAGAGATTCAAAGCTGGCCAGCCTATTGTAATCCAGATGTGATTCAATTGTTGAATATAAAGTATAAGAAATGTGAAGAAATAATCTAGGGTAAAGCATGCGTTGTTCTACTCAACTTTGCACCCCAAGGAGTGTTGTGTATCTCTAACAAGTGCACAACAGCGGACTCTATGCGCATGACGGTCACACGGTCTATTTCTCAGTATGATAAACAGAAGAACTAAAGGAAAAGTTGTTTCCTTACAATCCCCTCAAGTGTGAGTGGGAGATGTTGGATATGGATGACATGTATACACCCATGAGGTGATGTATTGTAACGACCTGTATTTTTCAACACTTCAATTTACGTGCTTAAACATTTTAAAATCTCTTTATAAATGTAGTCAAGAGTTTTATAACAAAACTGATTTCAAAAATTTCCTATAAAAATGTTTTGAAGTACCAGACTAGTTATGGAGTATTTTAGTAAAATCGGATTTCATCAAATACCTCCAAAAGATCTGATAAAAATTCGTTTTCAGATATTGCAGTTTTAGGTCAATGAATTTATTTTCTATTCAAACGTCTTCAAAACGTTTTCAAACTTCTGCAGTAGCATCCTATGATCATTTGGAGCTTCCCACATTAATTTCTTAATTTTCTGATATCATTTCAATAGAGAACCCGCAAACCCGCTTTTTAAACGTTTTGGCCAAAAACTAGTATTTCCGTAGCCCAAACCCTGGAACGGTCTTCATATTCGCGATCCTCGTGATGATACGATCCCGTGGGTATGTTTTCGTAATTTTTCGGACACGTTTACTAGTAGGGGTATTTTCGTAATTTCGCTTTTGTATTCTCAATAATGACTTTATTTAATGGGGTTTTTCCTTCCTAATTACCTCCTAATTAAACTACCCTAACCGTGTCTACCCCCTACCCATAACCCTCAGCTACCCATCTAACCCCCCTCATCTACCCCCTCTCAATCTCTCTCTCTCACCCTATATATTAACAACCCCTCCCCCTAGTTTACACACACAGGCAAACTCTCTCTCTCTCTCTCACTAACCCAAACCCCCACCCTCAATTTCAACCCATGCCTCTCGTTCATCTTCCCAAACACATGCACACCGGCCCCCCTCTCTTTTGCTCTCTCACCCATCTCCCTCTCTCACTCTCTCAGACCCTCGCCTGGGCTCGAACCCCCGACCGCCGCCTGCTCCGCCACCACTCGACGCCGTGAGCTCCGACGTCCACAGCAGCGCGAGGCACCTCTCCGCTTGCAGCCACCCACATCCACCTCCGTCGCCCCTCGGGAGCCGACCACGGTGCCGCCGTGAACACCCTCACACCGAAGCCGCTCGCCTTCCTCCTCCGACGCTTCGAAGCCAACCCCCGATCGCCGTTCACCTCGCCGCCGTGCTCCGCCATGCTCCGACGTAAGCCCAAAGCTCCTCCTCCACCGCCGCAACTAGCACCGCTCGGAGCCCCGTCTGCTGCCCTCCTCCGCTCCGATTGCCGCCGCTTTCGACGCCTCAGACCGCCGCCTGAGCCTCGCCGCCGTTCGTCGCCGCCGTCAGCATCGTCGACGTCGAAGGCCCCCGCCCACGCAGCGTCGAACGAAGGAGCAGCGTAAGGTATATATTACGATGGCAAACTTGTAAATATAACGAATATTTTCGTATTTTTGTATTTTTTTATTAATTAATAAATAGGCATTATAGTTTTAAATCCATAAGTAATTATATATGCCCCAGAAAAATGTGAGACTAGCTCCAGAAAATCAGAAATGACATTCTGGACCTAATAGCGCTAGTTTCATCTAAATCCGACGCTTAGTTTTTCCAGAATTAATTTTTAACCCTAAAAGATAAATACCTGATTTTCGTTCAAAAATCTGTATCTTCTTATTTTCACGTAAACTAATATGTGATAAAAATATATGTCTTAATACTCTCCGAGACGGTCGTTTTGACACCTCATTTGTAACTTTCCGATATAGATTGCACCCAGAATAAATTGTGGAATAAATACGTCACTAATTGAAAAATAGTTTTTAAATAGTTTTTGAGCTTTTAAAAATTCTAAAAATTTCTATAAGCCTCAGAAAAATATTCCCTCTTGGAGTAAAACTATTTTTACCATATATAGTCTATGTAAAATTTTAGAACCGTTTTCGACACCGTTTCAATCAGTTTTAAAAATCAAAACGATCGAGTTTAATAAATAGAAAATAGGGTACGCTTTAACCAATTATTCTTGTGATTTCAAGTACCAAATCTCGTGCACCAGCTCTTCTAGCTCCAACCTCGTCTTGCCACGACGAGCTCTAAAATTGTAAGTCACGACATATTCTAAGTTTAGAAAACTAGTCTACTGTGCTTGCATGAACTTGTGACACTTCACTTATAGTCTCAGAACGGCTATTCAAGTTAAACCAAACTAGAGAACTAAATGAAAGTAATCTACCAAAGATTACTTTGCCAACTTTTAACTTTGGTGGTTGTAGCACGCAACTACCAACTTGGGTAAATTGTGTGCTAACCACACTACCACGTGCTCAAAGCACAGAAGTAACATCTGTTGGTGTTGGACTTGTCTTTATCCTACTTGCTGGTTTTCAATGAGGAAGTCAACCAGTTGACCTGGTGTGACTAACATGTGGAACATCCTGTGGAACAATCTTGTGAAGAACTTGTACTTGACACGTCACCGGGGTTTCGGGGTAACTCACAGTTGCGAGAGTACGGGAGTGACTAGAGTTCGATCTACATGTCAAGCTGCCTGTGTTTCGGCCTCCTATCTAGCTGCCTGTGTTTCGGTAAACCATCCTGCTGCCTGGGTACCGGCATTCGTCTGGGTAGCACCCAGGCAAGAGATGAACTGAACGGTCACATATTGTACTCTCCTACTTGAGTCACGTAGTTCTAGAGTAGCTTGCACAGTTACTTTCTTTACAGTACTTGCACTTTACTTTCCTTACCAGTACAGTTACCATACTTGCCTCACTTTACTTGCCAGTACAGTCACATTTACTTTACGCATTCCATGCACGTTACTTGTACAGACACTGCACCGTACTTTACTTTCACTTTGGTCTGCTTTGCCATACTTGTACAGTACCTCTCTTTCTTTATTTAGAATTGCTGTGACTTACCTACGGTTCCATTTCCGTGGCACCGCAGACGACGTACATATGGAGGCAGATGCTCTTGAGTTAATAGCGCCAGACTTCGACCATGAGACCGCAGCTTCCAGAGCTATTTTCAGTTGTGTACTTTCTTCTTTCATGTTTATCTGTTGGGACATCTTGGATTGTAATAATGGACACTATTTGGGTATTTTTGTACATCTCTGCATCGTGGCTATTTTGATTTCACTGGTTAACTGCAGAACCTGCGCAAATATCAAATAAGTAACGGGCCCCCGAGAGCGGGTCGTTACATGTATGAGGGTCTATGGACCTCGAATGTCGCGTACATGAAAGCATGTGCGAAGGGAACCTTTTCATGTGTGAAAAGGACCACTCGATAAGTGGAAAAAGTCACTTTATAAGTGCATAAAGGCACTCGATAAGTGCATAAGGAATAGGATAAGCAATGGTACTAATATAAGCTAATAAGCATATATGTAGTTATTTCCTACAATAACTACCCCCAAGGCCTATAAATAGGACCCAATGGTATGGCTTTCAAGCCTAATCCTTCATGCCATACGTTTGTATAAGGCAACCTTCTTTCCTCTTCTCCCTTCCATTAAGTTCTTCTTCCAAATAGAGATTTAGACGGTGAAACGATGCTTTGATCCTCTGTGACGAAGTACCGACCGTTGTGGTGAATCCAAGGGCGAAGTTCAGAGATTATAGCGAAGCATACGCTAACGTAAGTCTCCTCTCTTTCAATCCTCTATCATCGCATGATGGGATCCTACACTGGCCTGGTGGGTCCCACTTGTGCAGAAAATCTGGCCCTAGGGCAGAATAGTTTTGACGGCTCAGTTTTTGTGAAAAACTAGCCATAGGCTGAACTTTGAGCTGTCAATTGGAGGGTCAAACGAACTCCGATTGACGAACGGTTTTTTCCTATGCGTTCACCATTGAACACCCTTCGAATTGATAAGTTGTATCAATCCTGAAGTTCAACGGTGAGGGAGTTAAAATTCATGGAAGTTTGCACTTTGTGAAGTGCAAAGTAACTTGATTTAATTAACTCCAAATTTAGTCCCACATCGGATTTTGAGTAAAGGGGAGCAGTCAGCTGCCTATATAAATAGGGGTCTGCTCTCCTCCTCAAAACTCGTCCCAAGCTCTAGATCTGAGCTGCTCTCATAAATGTTGGAACACGCTCGGATCTAGGCTTAAATTAATATTTCTCTATCTCCCTATATTTCTGCCTTACTCTTGAGGGCTCTAGCAAAGCCGCAAAGGAGTTCGGATTCAGATCCGAAATCTAGGCGAAGGTTTCACTCGCGTGAAACTTTCTTCGGCACGTGGTTGGCTCGGTGACACGAGGATTGCTCGCCTCGGGATGCGGAGCGGTTCGAGGAGCAGTTCGGGGAGCGGTTCAAGGAGCGGCTCGACGTGGGACGGGAGCAGCTCGGAAGACAGTGCGAAACATCTCGCCTGCTCCAGGGTTGAGATTCCGGGTATGTGTTTATTAGCATTAGTTTAATTTAATCGCAGTAGGTTAGATCCTTCTTGGGATGGTCAGATCCATCCCAAGTTGGCATAGATCTTGGCTAAGGGTTTTGTACCTAAGGGCTAAGTTAAAATTGTTTTAACTGCATGTTAATTAGATTAATTAGATTTTTCTTCCGCTGCAAATTCTTTTTGTGTCTATCTTCCGTCCGACTTAGGACGGGAATAGAATTTTTGTGCCCTAAGGGTCCCAGAAAACCCTACACATGGGCCACCACAAAAACCTATCACGCCCCGCTTCCCATTATACTTGTGGGCGAGGACGCGAACGGGCCCACTTAGGTTGGAGCGGTGAAACTCTAACCCAATAAGCGTCTGTGAAAACACCATTCGCAGGAACTTGCATGCAACTCAGAACAACAGAAATATTAAAGCCAACATCCAGATAAAGTACACAATAATAAAAGGGCCCTAAGCATGGCCTACATGATAGCGATACAGATAAAGTGGGTACACACCCTACAAACAACAGAGGTGAAAAGTAAATAGCTGCAACAGTGATAATTCAGCAACTAGTCCACGGTAGGGTGGACTTCAGGATCAGCAAAATCCTGGTCAATTGGATCACTCTGATCCAACAGCTCGTCCTCCTGGTTACCTGTCTTGTAACCTGACATACATTCAAACAACATGAATGTCTGTCAGCAAGGGTCTGCAAGTAGATGTCAGATGACCCAAGGCAAGATATATAACAAGTTATATATCGCAGTTTTACATCAGTTAAAGAAATTTACACTAGCATGTATTTCAATGAACTGAAACAGTTAAAAAATTATGAAAAATTACACTAGCATGGTAGTTAAAGCAACAAGTTACATTAGCA
>CM061139.1:104359882-104384883 GCA_030789695.1 Scilla litardierei | reverse complement strand
AGGAATTCAAAAAAATAATATTGAAAATACTTTTCGAAGGATCAGAATGGTAATGGGGAAGATTCAACGATTGATGATGAACGACATGAAGGAATCACATGAATCGAAAGCAAGGAAGTGAATCAAATATTCAAAACATAAATACGACTGGGAAATAACTTAGTGAATCTGCTACGATGGGATTCTAAACATTATTTCACGATTAGGAAAATGATAGAAATGAGCAGTTTCACGATCAGACTCAAAACCTAACTTGCGACACCCAAAGAGAAAAGGGCGCATGTCAGCAAAAATCTCCAAAAGGTAAAAAGAGGAGACTTTTGTGCAAGGAAACATAATAGTAATGAATGTAATGAGCAGTTTAAGATATGATGACATGGCATAATATTTAATGAATGCATCAATTAAAATGAACATGATAGTTAACATGCATGTCACGTCGTAGCAAAAAGCTACTAAACATTATTTCACGATTTCACGATTTCACGGTAAACATGCATTCACGATGTGCACATGGTTTACGCCTTTCAACTGAAGTTGCTGTACGGGCACACTTCTACGCTGAGTGATCGCTTAATCCTACCCCTCCACATGTGTATGAACTGGCGCTCATCTTTTGGATCACGAGCCAGGAAGTGTTTATGGCATAGGGTTGACCTAGCCTCATTCATGATATAAGAGTCAGAATCCTACTCGCCGCTGCTTACATTTCATGCTTCTGGATCATGAGCCAGGAAGTGTTCTTTATTTGGCATAGGGGTGCACCTAGCCTCATTACATGCTATAGGAGTCAGAATCCTACTCGCCGGAGCTTACATTTCATTTGTAGCGTGTGCTACACATGCATGACAAGACATTCAATTGCTTGAAATGACATGCGATATGCAACATGATAGTTATAAAAGCAGTTATGGAATACATACACTTTATCAAAATTAACCGTGACATGTGATATGCATGAACATGACAAGGGTGTCGGATCTAGCTTCGTTGTCAAGCTAGATCAATTATGGTGTCGGATCTAGCTTCGTTGTCAAGCTAGATCAAGCATGGTGTCTAGGCGACTATCAGTTCACCGCCTAGTCTCTTTTACACAAAAAATCAGAATAGCCTAAACATGGCTTAATGTTAAACCGAGCAAGTTTCACTTGCCTGAAATAATCGTCCGCAAGTCTCATATCAACAGTCCAAAATCTACCTACGTGCTCAAACCAATCCAACCTACAGTCCCGTATTATTAACTTCAGTTAGTGATTTAACTAAAGTAATGAAATTACGATTTTCATCTTGTTAAACAGGCGGGTGTGTAGGTTCCTACGGATTGGGGTTTACCTTAACACGACGTGAAAGCTAAACTGACATCAGGTAGCGACGTCAGGGGTTGGATTCCGGTAGTGAGCAATGTACGGTGTGTGCTTGCAGCGAAGATGGCTGCGAGATAGCGACAAGGATGGTCGGCAAGTGCCGCAGGAAGAAGATGAACGGTAGGGGCTGCCGTGGGGTGGCTCGGCCTGGGGTGTCACGGCCGGCAGTAGGTGGCCATCGAGATGGGGCGTGGCTGTGCGGGGGAGGAAGGGCGGCTTGCGGCAGTTTGAGGGAAGGCCGAATCTGTTTGGGGGGGGTAGGCCGGAGTGATGTGGGATGGGTGTGGCAGTTGGTGGTGCCGTGGAGGAGGCTGGCGACTGTTTAAGGGAGAGGGTGGCCGGATGTTAGGGGAAAGAGGGGGACAGTATCAGTTCTAGGAGGAGAGGGGCGGTTTTGAGGGGAAAGCCGGGCTGTTTAAGGGGCTTATGACTGGCAGTTGGGTGTTGCGTGGAGGAGCCGGCAGCGGCTTCAAGGGAGGTGGTTGGTAAGGAGGCTTGGGTGGAGGATCGGCATGCCGTGGATGATTGTGATAGTGGGAATGGCCGGCTGTGCAGGCCATGGGTTCTGTGGGGCTGTTGTTGGTTTAGGTGGGGGTTCCGCAGTTATATGTGGAGGAGGAGGGTGGCCGAATCTAGGGGAGATGGCCGGTGATAGGTGGCCGGCGACTGAGGGTAAGGGGCCAGCGCAAGGGCAAGGGTGGAGGTGGCCGTCGGCTTATGAAAGAAGGATGGCAGCTGGGTTGGGAGAAGAAACCCTAGGCTTGATACGTTATAATAGGAGAGATTGCTATATAGGGTAGAAAAGGGTGCACTAAGGGGTGATTGGAGAGAGAGTGTGTGAGAGGGGGAGGGTATATTTAGGGTGCAAATAGCTTAGGAAGATATTAACATGATACATATGATTCCTATAGGATTAGATTTGATTTTTATTTTGGGTTTTGAATTAGGGATTAACTAGGGCTAATTAGAGATTAAAAGTGATTAGGGTGAAGGGTCAACCTAACGGTGTCCGATAAATTCAAGAAAAATATCGGGACGACCGTGTCGACTAGAGGGTCGAGACTACGATGATCGGTCATGAGCTAGGTTGACGAAAAACGATACAAAAAATAAAGAGGTCAAACATCGAAGTCTAAAGTTAGGATACCCCTTCATTCAAAGCAGATTTGTGGAAGAACGACATGTGAAATGACGTTCATAAAAAATTCTACAAATAACTACTCTCTCCAAGGGTTACAACGATATATAACTTCGCGTGTTTGGGATACAAGAGGTCTTAATAAATATGCGTAGGAGAAGAAAGTACGCGCACGAAAAACACACGATCGAAAAGCGACCGTTACATCTATCGGGTTAATATGCCTAACTTATTAATGACCCAACTTACCATTGATTTTTAGAAAGTCGAAAATCGCGTCGTTGAGGGGACATACACACGCATATGCTCAAATGAATGAAAATGCAAAAGTTTTTCATTATTTTCATTTCAAAACCAAAAGGAATGAAAACAAAAAGGATTAAATAAAACCTAGGCTCAACTCTACTAGCCTCGAAAGGAGGAGCGCCTTTTGGTACAAAGACGCTCTGAAAAGCTTCCATTGCCTTTATGAATCTCACCGTGAGCTCCTCCTTGTCTCTCACGACAGCCCTCTCAGACTCGACAGCTTTGGCCTGGAGCTCAGCAGCCTCTGCCCACCTCTCCGAGTCAGAAGCTTTGGCTCGAAGCTCGATCGCTTCCCTCTTCGAAGCTTCAAGGTCCGTCTGGATCTGAGATATCTCCATCCTCCATTGAATATTAGCAGATTTTCAGAGGTCGGATATGGACGAGAGGCTATTTTTGACCTCTACAGCTGCCCACTCGGCCTCTGCCTTGGCTGTGAGGGCTCTCTCTAGGTCCTCTTCCATCTTCCTCATCTAGGCTTCGAGCTCAGATGCTTTGCGCTCAGCAACTTCTGCCTACCGACCTCCTTCGATCAAGTCGACAGCATGGCGGTGCAACACAACACCAATGATGGACATCTGGAGAAAGGATCAGTCAGGGACGGTCAAATTGCAATTCAATTGATAGAAGACAGGCGATGTACCTGATATCTGCTCCCAACAAAGAAGTTGGCCACTCGTTCGAGGTCCAACCCCTAAGGAGATCTAGATCCCGAGGGATGATAGAATTCACCACTATTCAAGCAGTCGTCCCGAAATCCAACAGGACCGACTCTTCCCTCCTGACAAAAAAGTAAGGTTGGTGAGGATTGCCCCGTGTATGTCTTGAGGAGAGAAACGAAAGCTGGTTGAGCAACAGGACTCGGTCGAATGCCGTGGGGATCGGGCCGACCAAGGGAACATGTGACTCGATACCGCCCCATGGCCATTTATCTAAAAGAGGTGCCATAGGAGTCTGAGGCACCAAGGGAGTCTCGATCATCCCTTGAGACTCGAGAGGGGCCGCCCCAGGCCTTTCTCTATGGGCAAACGTGGAGGGCTTTCCTCCTCTACTCGTCTCCATTTCTCTGACTCCTCCTCTATATGGAAGGATATCCCCTGTTTCTTGCTGACGGTTTCGATGGGCTCAACAACCTCAACATCATCAGCATCATCCACCACCAGCGGCTTCGAAACAACAATGGAGGCGAGGGATGGAACAGACTGTAATGCTATACAAGCTACTGCACAAGTACTAGAGGGGGGGTGAATAGTACTTTAAAAATAACAAGGAGTATAATTCCTAATTATCGTGCAAACAACTACCAAAACAATTTGCGGAAGATTAAATTGATGACAACAACAAAATTAACAATGCAAACAATAGATATTACTGGGTTCGGATCCACCCAAGTCTCCCCGACTTGTTCCCAGTGATCCTACGTCCCAACCACCCGGATCCCCTCCGGATACTTGAGTTAGAAACCCTAACTCAAGATTTCCACTATGAAATACTTGTGAAAAACCTTCACAAGTCAAATCATACACAAAGTAATTTGTGACTCCCACAACCCGGGATCACAACCATACTCTCACAACCGAGAGTGAAACTTACAATATGAAATTGAAATGAAATAAGAAAATTCTTACCGACAAAATACCTATGCCTTGAGTAATGCTTACGAATTAGGGCAAGGATGATTTTGAGGAAGAAGAAGTGGCACCAAACCCTAGCTCCAAGATGAAGATCAACGATGGAGAGCTATGGGGATGTTGGTGACCAAGAATCAAACACTTGGCTTGGAAGGCTTCACACTAAATGAATCTCTCTTTGGAAGTAAGAGTGAGGAGAGATTATTGAATGGAATGAAAGAGCTTTGAATGAGCTTGGAATAATTTCTCTTGATCTCTAAACTTGCAATAATATCAGCCTTGACTGCAATGAATGCAGCCCATCAATTATTTATAGGATAGAGGAGAGAGAGAAAGAAAAACGTTTCAATTAAAGCTCCAACGGCTCTTTTCTGAACCCAACTAGTCGGTCAAAGAACAACCACCGACCGACTAGTTCATCAACTAGTCGGTCGGTCAATCAACGTATACCGACTAATGTGTGAACAGAGAAAAGATCAAAGCACAGACAAAAGGAACTAGTTGGTCCAAGAAGAGTATCTGACCGACTAGTTTCACAACTAGTCGGTCGGTTACTCAACTGAGACCGACTAACAGATAAAACTGAAGTCTGAGCACAAATAGACTTATTCGGTCCAAGAACAAATGTTGACCGACTAATTCACCAACTAGTTGGTCGCCAAATGAGCATAGACCGACCAACGATAAACAATAAGTTAGGTGAAAAATTGGCATGTACAGTAAAGCTAAACTAGTCGGTCCAAGAAGGAAAGTTGACCGACTAGTTCATCAACTAGTCGGTCGATCAATGAACACAGACCGACTAATGATAAACAGTAGCTCAGGCTCAAATGTGCATGTACAGGGAAAGCTCAACTAGTCGGTCACATAAGCATCACTAACCGACTAGTTCACAAACTAGTCGGTCGGTGAGTCAACTTAGACCGACTAACTGTAAACAGTAAAGACCTTGGAAATGACTGACAAAAACTAGTCGGTCCAAGAAGCTTTGCCGACCGACTAGATCACCATCTAGTCGGTCAGTTCTTCTTCTTGAACCAACTAACATGCACAAGAAGTCGCGAATCGAAGCGCGAAGCTTCGGGAAGGATTGTATGGACTTCTACTAAGATCCTAGAGCTAAGATCTGAGCGTCATGAAGATTTAAACCGTAAGACCTACTCAAGGCTTAACATTCTACGAAAGAAGCTTAAAGACTATAAATAAAACTTGACGATACCGTCTTCAATAGCTTCAATCGAATCTTCATGACTTCTAAAATGGTCCATAAGCTTCAACGAAGCTTTATGCATACGATCACGTGCTTTGAGAAGTCTTGAGACGTCGTAATTGATATTCATATGAATTAGGGTACGATCTCCATAACTGCGCTCACAAAGTGTTAGTTCACGTTATATTTATGTTTGTTCATCATCCAAAACTAAATCCGGGGAGTCCAATATCCAACATTCTCCCCCTTTTTGGTGATGACAAACCAACATAAATAATAATCAAAAATAATAATTCAAATGAAATTTACTTACTCCCCCTGTATTGATGACACGTTAATTCCAATTTTAAACAATAATAATAAGCATCAAGCAGACGAGTGAAGTATATAAAATGAAAATTGATTATTGAAATATCGAATACCAAATGTAGGTTATTGAAATATCGGATTTGAAAATCCTTTTATATATCTTAACTCCCCCTGAATCTAACATATCAAGTTAGATTCTTGGAAAAATGCTTTAAATTATCATTTAGCACATCGTTATTATTATATCTCTTCCCCTTTGGCATAAGCAAAAAGAGCGGGAGGAGAACAACGACAACAACAATGGCTTCAAAATAAAAAGCACGGGAGTCGTAGAATACGACGACGGTTCAAGTGACACCAAAGAAAAAAATACGAATAAAATCAAGGCGTGTCAATGAAACCATAGTCTAAAATCGTAAAACGAACTCATCAAAACTCAAATCATTTTTACGGATTGAGTTATGGAATATACTCTCCAATATCAACATTCTTGGTTAATTTAGTGCATGGAAAACAATTCTATGTTTCCATAGAAGAAATTTCTATTAAACCAAGGTAATATCGTCGAGCGACGAAATCAAACATCAGAGACAAAAAAAATTATAAATTGTGCATAATAGAATGAAATGTCAACTGCGATGTATATATATCTAAAAGAGGAACCAGAGTACATCAAAAGTATACATCATTGATAAACAAGACATCGATCCAACGATCGGGGCACAAAATACAGCAGCATATCACACAGATATCGGAGTGACACAAAACATACAACATCATCAAAATACATGAAGATACATCATCAAAAGTATCAAAATACATCAAAATGATCCAAAACCCACTCTATCCTAACCAAACTCTCTCACACTAGATGTATCATCCAAGGAGCATCGGAGAGTCCTCAAAGAAGCTCAAGAGGAAGCAGCAGGATCTGCAGCAGCAGCAGGCTCTGCAGGAGAAGTGGTGGTCACAGGAACATCTGGAATGTCAGCAGGAGCGATGGCAGAAGTGGCAATCTCTGGAGCAACAACAGTAGTGGCCTCGGGAGCACCAGTCGGAGTATCCACCGCAGGAGCGGTGGCAATAGGTGTGCTCTCGGGGGCACCAACAGACGAAGCAGCAACAACAGCACCAGAAGTGCCCTCGGGGGCACGAGTGGAAACACGACAAAGCTCCTCAATGTCCTCCTCATCCAACTCATCCTCGTCAGAGAAAGACGGAGGGACCTCAATATCAAGGCGTCGAGCAATACGGCAGAGAATCTCCTCAGAACGAGCCTGACGAGACTCCAAACGACGGATCGAACGAACGACATCAGCAAGAGTGGTAGAGGGAGCAGCTGAGGCAGAGGCAGAGGCAGACACTGAAGGTGTCGTCCTCTGAATGTGACGGAGCGCCGCAAGAGATTTCTTAACGGCCGTCGCGTTCAGGGGAGGACCAAGTGGACGCTCAACGTCAGGAGGCAATGTGACACGGAAGTGGAGAAAAACAAGGGTTAACAAGCACGGAAAGGGGATATGAGCCGATTTCGTGGACTTGCGAATACACTCGAAAGAGTCCATCTTATCGAGTATAATGCGAGCCCAGTTAATCGAGCTCCCCATGAAAATGGCATAAATCAGCTTCAGAAAAGGCTGGGACGGTAGAGATGAGGAGCCGTACTTGTGAAGCAAGCATGACTTCAGAATCAAATTCAGGACCCAAGCATTTGGCTTGAAGGATTTGGAGGGCACGCCAATCATGGCGGGAGGAATCTGATGGAAAATCTCAGAGAGGATGGTCTGATCTAGGGAAGAAATATCATCAACATAAATGTCTGAGGGGAGGAGGCCAGACGAGGAGATACCCAAAATCTCTCCTAAGATTTCTGCTGTGAGGACTATAGGAGTCCCCAAAATAGTCGTCTCAACAGAGTGGGTCGCATCGTACTGACCCCGGATCCTATTGGCATAGAATAATTTTACTAATCGAGTGTAGGGGTGAGGATTCGCCTTAGTATCATATCGAAGGTAATCGATAAGACCCGAAGACGACAGAAGATCAGCTAGCCCTATGAAGTCACTAATCTCGACGAAATGCTCCAGAAGCAGTGGGCAATGTTCGATACGGTTGTAAGCCGCGAGACACAGAGGGTCGTTGCGACACAACGAGATATCGACACCGCCTACCGGCATTGGAGCCTTTCCCTTAGGCTTACGGGTAGACGTACGAGGTCGGGAGCTATACTCAGGATGGGTAGGAGGAGTGGGTTCCCTATGAGTCTCAGGCTCGGGTCTATACTCGGAATTGGAATCGGTAGGAGTATGGAAAGAGGAGGGAGATGCAAGTTGCTTAGGCTTGGGCTTAGGCTTGGGTTGGGCTCTAGGCTTGGCGGTCGTCGTCCTCTTCTTCTTGAGAGGAGGCGAAGACGACGAAGGTTGAGTAGTCTTAGATCGGCGTTTCGGAGGGGTTCTCGTAGGTTGATCGGGATCCGTAGGGGTAGGTTCTACTGTCATCGGCGAGGGGCTATAGGGAGTGATCGGGATACGTGTACGAGCCATAATCGAAGCAAGACACGACGCAAGAGAGATCAAATCTAAGAAGCCCTAGCCGAAATCAAATGAAACCCTAGAAGAAGTTCGAAACCCTAAATCGACAAAATCAAGCCGTAGGAGATGAAATGAAGCCCTAGAAAGCAAAAATGACCTAGGAGGAGGAGATATACCTAGGGGAGGGAGATCGACGGCGGCGGATGGTCGGAAAAGGGGCCGGAGATCGACGGGAAGACGAAAGGACTCGAGGAGGGATCGGGGGTTTTCGAGTTGGAGGGAAGATGGAGACCGACTAATAGGGAAAAGAATCGATTAGAAATGATTTAAGTCGGTCGAAATCACGAAAAGACATGACTGCCCCTGAGCACTTAGTCGGTCACAGTTCAATGGCTGACCGACTAGATGACTATCTAGTCGGTCGGTTAACGAGCTTAAACCGACTAAGTGGAAACAGAGACCAGTCGAAGATTTCCTGAACGAGAATTAGTCGGTCTGCGCTCAAATACTGACCGACTAGATACGAATCTAGTCGGTTGGTGATTGAACTGATACCTACTAAAGGAGTTCAAAAGTTGAGAGATAGAGCTAGTTGGTCACAGTTCATTAGTTGACCGACTAGATGCAAATCTAGTCGGTTGGTTGATGAACTGAGACCGACTAGATGAGTCCAAAAATTGATAATTAAGTTCTCTCCTCAAAACACTTGGACGATACATCGCAATCCTCTCAAAAATCATCTAAACTACCCCATTAAACATCGAAATCTCAAATACGACATTCAAACATGAATTCGAGCAAAAATTCAAAATATCACATAAAATCCCGAAAAATCCAATAAGTCTAGCATGAACGAAATATTGCGAAATATAATAGCATGCAAGAATATTGAATGAAACATGAATCCTATATCTCGGATTCACCCATAATCCCCAATTCTTGACGCAACCGCACAAAGGAGTCCTCCTTTAGGGGTTTCGTGAAAATATCGGCGATTTGCTTTTGGGTTTCAACGTACACTAAAATGATGTCCTTTTTAGCAACATGATCATTTAAAAAGTGGTGTCGGACATCTATGTGTTTCGAACGGGAATGGTGTACCGGGTTCTTAGAAAGACATATTGCACTTTGGTTGTCAACCATGATAGGGCAAGTATCACAGTTTATACCAAAGTCTTTAAGTGTGTGTCTCATCCAAAGAACTTGAGCACACGCGGCATCGGCGGCAATGTATTCCGCCTCTGTGGTTGAAAGTGATACGGAATTTTGCTTCTTGGAAAACCAAGAGACAAGGGAATTTCCTATAAAATGGCAAGTGCCACTAGTACTTTTCCTGTCGGATTTGCATCCCGCATAATCGGCATCACTATATGAGATTAACTCATACGTTCTAGATTTTGGATAAAGTAATCCAAAATCAAGTGTATAACTTAGATAACAGAAAATACGTTTTACCGCTACTAAGTGAGACTCCTTAGGTTGAGACTGATAACGAGCACATACGCATATGGCAAACATAATATCGGGCCTACTTGCGGTAAGATAAAGTAAACTACCTATCATACCTCGATATAGACGAATGTCTACATCCTTACCACCCGTATCCTTATCAAGATGCGTAGTCGTGCTCATTGGAGTCTTCTTTCCGGAGGCATTCTCCATTCCAAATCGCTTTAGCAACTCCACCGTGTACTTCGTTTGGTGGATGAAGATTGCATCGTCCATTTGGCGAATTTGGAGACCTAAGAAATATTTGAGCTCACCCATGTGGCTCATCTCAAATTGTTCCTTCATAACAATAGAAAACTCTTCGCAAAGAGCAAAGTTAGTAGCACCGAAAATGATATCATCAACATAAATTTGAACTAAAATTATATCATTATTCGAATGCTTAACAAAAAGTGTAGAATCGGCTTCTCCCATTTTAAAATTCAAATCCAAAAGAAAGTTCTTTAGGCGATCATACCAAGCTCGAGGAGCTTGTCTCAAGCCGTAAAGCGCTTTCTTTAGTTTAAAAACATGATTTGCAAATTTTTCATTAATAAAACCCGGAGGTTGAGAAACGTATACTTCCTCAACAACATCTCCATTTAAAAATGCACTTTTAACATCCATTTGAAATAATTTAAAATCCTTATGGCATGCAAAAGACAATAATAATCTAATTGATTCTAATCTAGCTACCGGAGCGAAGGATTCTTCGAAGTCAATACCTTCCTCTTGACGGTAGCCTTGAGCAACTAACCGAGCTTTGTTCCGGACGACGACTTGGTTTTCGTCGGTTTTGTTCTTGAAGATCCACTTTGTCCCTATGACGGTGTGGTTCTTTGATGTCAATGGAACAAGCTCCCAAACTTCATTCCTCTCGAATTGAATGAGTTCCTCCTCCATGGCTAAGATCCAAGCGCTATCTTCGCATGCTTCATTAACATTCTTTGGCTCTATCGAGGAGGCAAAGGCACAATGAGCGAAGTAGTTCACTTGCGATCTCGTCTTGACACTATCATGGATATTGCCAATGACTTGCTCATGAGGATGGTCACGAACGGTATGAAGCCGTTTGGGAATACCTTGGTCACTAGGAACATTCTCAACAACTTCATTAGACGGGTTAGTCTCAATAGAATCAATAGAATCATTAGAGTTAGAATTACCAATTGAATCACATAAGACATCCATAGAGTCATCATCATTAGTAATTCTAGTTGGAACAAATCCTTCATTAAATGACACATGAAGAGACTCCTCGATCGTTGAGGTTCGTTTGTTGAATATCCGGTAGGCTTTGCTACGCGAAGAATATCCAACAAAAATCCCATCATCGGATCTTGGATCGAATTTGTCCAAACTACCATACGTGTTCTTAATAAAACATTTCGAACCAAAAACACGAAAATGTTTAACTTGAGGCAACCTACCAAACAACAATTCATAACAAGTTTGTTTAGTGCCGGGCCTCAAAAGTATTCTATTAAACACATAGCAAGCGGTATGTACCGCTTCCGCCCAAAATTGATGGCCAAGTTGGCTATCATCAAGCATAGTGCGAGCACACTCCACTAGCGTCCTATTATTTTTCTCAACTACACCATTTTGAGGAGGTGTACGAGGGAAAGAGAAGGTGTGTGTAATACCAACTTCATCACAAAATGTCTCAAAAGACTCATTCTCAAATTCCCCTCCATGATCACTACGAATAGTGACAATGGTGGTTCCAATGAGATTTTGTACTTTCTTAACAAAAATTGTGAAGTTTTCAAAAGCTTCATTTTTATTACACAATGAAAATACCCAAGTAAACCTAGAAAAGTTATCAACGATGACAAGTCCATATCTAGCATTACCTAATGAAGCAACTCTAGTTGGCCCAAATAAATCTAGATGTAATAGCTCTAGAGGCCTCTTAGAAGAAATACTTTTCTTAGGTTTAAATGAAGATTTTGGAAGCTTGCCTCGTTGACACGAGTCACAAAAGCTTTTCTTTTGAAAGACAAACTTAGGGAAGCCTCTAATAGAATTTAACTTGGAAAGCTTAAAAAGTATTCCAAAGTTCACGTGACCAAAACGTCGATGCCATAAGTGTTGTTCACTTGTGTTGGCAATAAGACATTTTTCATGTGATCTTGGAAGATCTAGGATATATATATCCTTATGGCGTGTGCCGAAAAAAAATAATTCATTATTATCGTTTCTTAAAATATGGCACATTCCTTGTAACGGCCTGTTTCTATCGTACCTTCTTCGTGCACGTGCTTTTGATCGTGCACGTGTTTATTTTAGACTTTATTTGTTTTTGAACGTTTTTGTGTGATATGTCGTCGTGATCGTCTCTGAAAGTATTAGATTGCGAAACGACTTTGGAACGACATATCTTGAGTCGTTCTTCCGCGATACTAACTTACTTGACGTGACGTCGCGACTTTCTGTTTTGACGCGAGACGTTTCTATTTTTAGTTTCGTCCCTCGACGTCGAAATTTAGATCCGTCTTCTCCACGCTCTTTCTTTAGTCGTCCCGAACACCCCAGAATTATTTTACAATTTTTGGACTTAATTTGACCTATTTTCCATTTTTTTGAAAGTTTTAAATAATTTTAAAACCTATTTTTATAAGAGTTTTAATTACAACAAAATTCATATATTATAATAACGCTTTAAAGAATTTTTGGACCAAATTTCAGAATTTTTGGCCACACCCATCTTGCGTGAGGGTGAGGGGAGCAATTTTAAATTATATTAATTATATTAATTATTTTAATTACGTTTTTCTTAACCCAAACCCTAACCCTAACTCTTTTCTATTTAAATAAACCCTAGGCTAGGTTATTTTCGCAGCCACACAAACCCTAGCCGTCAAAAACCCCTTCCCGACGTTCGTCGCAACGTTGCGACGATCGCCAGTGCACGACCGGAGCCAGTGCACGACCGGAGCCAACCCCCGCGTTTCCTAACGCACGACCGGCGCTCTGCTCCGCAGCGCCGCTTGCAACGCTCCGCTGCAAGCGCCCCCGCTGTCGCCCGCTCCGACCGAGAGCACCGCTCGGTCAGACCGAGCGCCCGCTCCGCACCCCGCTTCGTTGCCATCGCTCCGCACCCGCTAGCGCTTGACCGAAGCCGCTCCCCGCTCCGACCGAGAGAACAGCTCGCGCTCCTCCGCTTCGTTGCAAGCTGCAACGTTGCAGCTTGGCCGCCCGCTGCGACCGACGGGATCTGTCGGTCTGACCGACAAAATCCCTCGCACCGCCCAAGCTCCCGACCCCGCTGCGCTGCAACGTGCACGACCGAGAGCCCCTCTCGGTCTGACCGAGAGGAACCCCCGCACCGACCAAGTCCGACCGACCGAACTTCGTCGCAACATTTTTTCTCCCACACCAACTTCTGTGGTGGGCCCCCCAAGTGCTCCTGAGGTGTTGTGGGCCCCCTTGGACCCCTAGCACTGCTGTGGGCCCCACTTGGACGTGCTACTTCGCGGATTTGCCGTCTACGACATTGCGACACGTCGTAGGCCTTCGTCGCAAGTTTCAACTTTTGGAGAGACGTGCGAGGACTAGATCTGAAGCTGAGGAGTCCTCCGATCAGACACGACATCCATTCTACGACAAACTCCGGTTCAGGTTAGTTCCCCGAAACTCGTAGAAACCCCCACAATAGCTGACTGAACCCTAAACTAAAAACCGACAACTTGAACTAAATTTACTTTCCAGCTCCTGTAAAACGTTGTACGAACATAGAAAATTGACGAACGGACTAATTTGACTGTGCACATAGGATAGATCGTCGATTAGGCTGAAACATCAAAAAGTGACTTTTGACGAATAGGATAGTCCCGAAAACCTAGAAACGAACCTTAATAGGATTTGATGAATTTGAGTCCTGACATCGTCGCCGTGGCGATATTTCAGACGGACTTCTGCGGACGAGACGCTTGGACGAGACGCTTGGACGAGACGCTTCGAGAGGACGACACACTCGCCATCTCAGGCAAGTGTACCCACTTGCGTTTTTGACCGTGCTTGGGACTTAGTTTGCTAGAACTGTTAGACTGTGAATGTATAGAACCGGACATGAAATGATAGCGTCCGGGACGACTCCGGACGGCTCAGACTTGACGACGAAGTCTGAGCCTGACAACAACAACTTTGATGCTGTATGGCTATCATGTGTGTGCGTGTGTGTGGACACCCTAGAATAACTCTCCCGTACACTGGTCGTGTCTTGTCACTGTTATCCACACTGGTCGTGTCTTGTCACTGTGTTACAACAAAAAGCCTTCGGGCGTTTCAGATGCTCTCCTTGCGGGAGTGATCTCCGTGCTACAAAAAGCCTTCGGGCGTTTCAGATGCTCTCCTTGCGGGAGTGATCTCCGTGATACAAAAAGCCTGCGGGCGTTTCAGATGCTTCCCGAGCGGAAGTGATCTCCGTGATACAAAAAGCCTCCGGGCGTTTCAGGTGCTTTCCTTGCGAAAGTGATCTCCGTGCTTCCTGTCCTGAGTTCTGGGGTTTTGGGGTAGGGTTGAGCGTGCGCACGGTGAGAGGGTTTGATCCCCCTCGAACCGTAAGGCGTGAACCCTTCGTGTCGTGTCATGTCGTGTCGTGCCGTGTCGTGTCGTGTCCTACCTGTCTTGTCTGTCTTCGTCTTGTCCTGACACCTTTAGGTTAGTCCCGTAGTCGGTAGCACACGCTACGACTACTGCCTGCTACGCTTTACTTTCCTGCTACGTTACTTCTCTTGTACTTGTTGTAACCCCAGCATGCTAATCAACCAGTAAAACGTCGTCCAAAAGTTGATACACTTGCAGTAAAGTCTAACCCTTCTTGTAGACTTTACCTGACGTACAGTTCCTTTTTCTTGGGTGCTGTACGTCAGGTGCTCAGCCAGAGTTCGTGGACGAGGCAGACTCACTGGAGTACGAGGAGCCGAGGACGCTGATCCAGAGTTCGTGCCTGACGAGGACCAGACCTTGAGGTCTTTTAGTCGCCACTTCCCGAGGGTACTACTTTTCGGTTTGTCTTTAAACTTGTGTTGCCATGCTTAGGCTTCTTTTAGATTTTTTACCAGTTGGATATTATTTCTCCATGTAAATGAATGCAAATTTCCTTTCCGTATTTTTGTTGTTTCGAACTATAATAATGCATGAACCTGAAATTCTTTTAAAATGGTACCTCTACAGACGCTTATTGGGTCCGAGCTTCTAAAGCTCTGGCCTAAGCGGGCCTCGTCACGTTTCGATTCCGTCCATTTTGGGAAGCGGGGCGTGACATTCCTTTCACAAAGTTAACTTTGTAACCTTTGTCACAAAGTTGACTTATTGAAATAAGATTGTGGTTTAAACCTTTAACAAGGTAAACATCATATATAATGGGTTTAGAAGGATTACCCACTTTACCAATACCTATGATGGTTCCGCTCTCGTTGCCTCCAAATACGACGCGGTTTCCATTTGCAATGGGAACCACTCCTGAGAGCAATTGAGCGTCACCCGTCATGTGTTTTGAACACCCACTATCGAGTATCCAATTCCCCTTGGAGCTAAATTTAAATTTGTTGCTCCTTTTCTTTTTCTTTTCATTGAGTACCTAAAGATAGAAAATTTCATATCATGGTACCCAAGGTCATTGGGTCCAAAAGATTAGACCTTTGGAAGCCAAGTCCAATTGGACTTAGACTTCCCCACATAATTTCTACTATGCACAACATCCGAAAAATAAGGATTCATTTAAACTTGTTTTTCATCCATGCTTGTGTCCTTTGGGCTCCAAATAGTGAAAATCTTGGGAGCCCTCATCCTATTGGGTGCATGCATGCGACGTTGATTTCTACGTGATGCATGTTGTGGATAAGCATAAGGAACATGATGGAATGGTGCATGTGGATAGTTATTCATACGATGATGTGGGTGAACATATGCATGTGAGGGAACACGTGCGTGAGGGTGTCTCACATGGTGTGCACGTGCCCGTGAATGTGTTGCATAAAAATCATCATATGTGTGAGCCGGTGGAGTAGGACGTGTGTTCCTACGTGGCATAGTATTGGTGTACATATAAGCATGCCCCTTCTTTGGAGGTCTACCCAAAGTGGGTTTCTTTCCGAAAGAGGGTGTGGACGAGGTGGAAGCACCATTGGTAGAAGAACTACCAATAGAGTGTTTGCTACCACTCGTTGAGTCACCGAAAGTTGGCCTAACAAAAGTAGTGGCCGATTTGGATGAACTTCCCATCGTATACCCCAAGCCAATGTGGTGATTGGCCAGAAGTAAGTCACTTAGGATTTTATCCAAATGGTCCTTACCCTTATTGAATTTATTAATATGGCCTAATGTGTTCTCATATTTCTCGGTGAGAGAACGCATAGAAGTATCCAAGTTGGATACTTGCGATGTGAGCACATAAACACGAGATTTAAGACTCTCATTCTCAATACTCAAAGTCGAGTTTTGAGAAGTCAAATCCGCTATCTTGTGCTCCTTCGGATCTTCAATGCTAACATGTTCAAGTTGAATCTTGAGATTAACAATCTCATTCCTCAACCCTTCAACAACGGTGTCGTTGTTGGTGATGATAGTTTTAGGCGAGGTTTGAATGCTAGCTAGGTCATCTTTTACTTTAGTATACCTATTTACTAATTTAGTATACTTAGACCATAATTGAGAATTAGCATTCCTAAGGTCATCCATAGTTACCTCATCGCCTTCGTCGTCACTATCATCGGAAGAGGAGGATCCTTGATCATGCTCCTCTCTTACCATGAAGCACATGTGTGCTTGCTCCACTTTCTCATCATCCGACTCTCCGCTTGAGGAATCCTCGGAGTCGGTGAATGTTTCTCCGACAAGTCCCTTTTTGTACCCCTTTTTGTACTTCTTGGACTTATCAAATTTCGGCGCCTTCCACTTCTCCTTTTGCTTATTTAGAGGACACTCCGCTTTCATGTGTCCTGGCTTATTGCACTTGAAACACAAAGGAGAGGAGGAGGCGTTAGAAGAACCAAATTTAGCTTTGTTCTTATAGTTACCTTTTTGGAAGAAACGGTTGAACTTCTTGGACATGAGTGCCATGGACTCCAAGTCCAACTCGTTTTCCGAGTCTTCATCATCGGTTGATGTGGATGTGGATGGAGCGGCCTTGAAAGCAATAACCTTCTTCTTTGGCTCGTCTTGCTTTAGGTAGGACTTTATCTTTTCCTGCAATTTTAACTTGTTATCCTTGCGTATCTCGTATGACATTAAAGTACCCATTAGTTGAATTACGGTGTACTTGTTCATATCATTACCTTCCTCGATGGCGAAGGTACGCTTTTCCCAAGAAGAAGGAAGTCCTTCGATAAGCTTCGAACACTTCTCCTTTTGGGTGTAGGTTTTGCCGAGAGCCTCCAACTCGTTTATGATGTCGACGAAGCGAGCGTAATACTCCTTCATCTTCTCGCCCTGTTGCATATGAAACATTTCGTAATCTTTGTTAACAACTACGAGTTTAGAGTCTCTTACCCTACTCGTCCCTTCATGTAGTATGAGAAGGGAGTTCCAAATTTGATATGCACTCTTACATGTGCATATCTTATTGAAGTCCTCGGGCTCCAATGCGCATTGCAAGGCATTCATTGCCTTGGCATTGCTTACCTCCGCGGCGACCTCCGCGGTTGTCCATTTCTCAAAGTCTTCTTCGGCGGGCTCGACGTATTCCTTCATCGTGGTCCTCCATAGAGATGCACTCCGGAGGAAAGTTTCCATCCGGTATTTCCAGTACCCGTAGTTGGTACCGTTGAAGAATGGAGGCCTTGTTGAGGAATGTCCTTCCATCACCGAAGATGCTCCTTCACGGTTCCTGAAGGTGCCATAGTCGGAAGGTGGACGCACGGTCTTGTTGTCGTTGGCAGACATAGCTAAGTATCTGGCTCTAGTACCAAATGTAATGCCCTACAAGCTACTGCACAAGTACTAGAGGGGGGGGGGGGGTGAATAGTACTTTAAAAATAACAAGGAGTATAATTCCTAATTATCGTGCAAACAACTACCAAAACAATTTGCGGAAGCTTAAATTGATGACAACAACAAAATTAACAATGCAAACAATAGATATTACTGGGTTCGGATCCACCCAAGTCTCCCCGACTTGTTCCCGGTGATCCTACGTCCCAACCACCCGGATCCCCTCCAGATACTTGAGTTAGAAACCCTAACTCAAGATTTTCACTATGAAGTACTTATGAAAAACCTTCACAAGTCAAATCATACACAAAGTAATTTGTGACTCCCACAACCCGGGATCACAACCACACTCTCACAACCGAGAGTGAAACTTACAATATGAAATTGAAATGAAATAAGAAACTTCTTACCGACAAAATACCTATGCCTTGAGTAATGCTTACGAATTAGGGCAAGGATGATTTTGAGGAAGAAGAAGTGCCACCAAATCCTAGCTCCAAGATGAAGATCAGCGATGGAGAGCTATAGGGATGTTGGTGACCTAGAATCAAGCACTTGGCTTGGAAGGCTTCACACTCAATGAATCTCTCTGTGGAAGTAAGAGTGAGGAGAGATTATTGAATGGAATGAAAGAGCTTTGAATGAGCTTGGAATGATTTCTCTTGATCTCTAAACTTGCAATAATATCAGCCTTGACTGCAATGAATGCAGCCCATCAAGTATTTATAGGATAGCGGAGAGAGAGAAAGAAAAACGTTTCAATTAAAGCTCCAATGGCTCTTTTCTGAACCCAACTAGTCGGTCAAAGAACAACCACCGACCGACTAGTTCATCAACTAGTCGGTCGGTCAATCAACGTATACCGACTAATGAGTGAACAGAGAAAAGATCAAAGCACAGACAAAAGGAACTAGTCGGTCCAAGAAGAGTATCTGACCGACTAGTTTCATAACAGATAAAACTGAAGTCTGAGCACAAATAGACTTAGTCGGTCTAAGAACAAATGTTGACCGACTAATTCACCAACTAGTCGGTCGCCAAATGAGCATAGACCGACTAACGATAAACAGTAAGTTAGGTGAAAAATTGGCATGTACAGTAAAGCTAAACTAGTCGGTCCAAGAAGAAAAGTTTACCGACTAGTTCATCAACTAGTCGGTCGATCAATGAACACAGACCGACTAATGATAAACAGTAGCTCAGGCTCAAATATGCATGTACAGGGAAAGCTCAACTAGTCGGTCACATAAGCATCACTGACCGACTAGTTCACAAACTAGTCGGTCGGTGAGTCAACTTAGACCGACTAACTATAAACAGTAAAGAGCTTGGAAATGACTGACAAAAACTAGTCGGTCCAAGAAGCTTTGCCGACCGACTAGATCACCATCTAGTCGGTCAGTTCTTCTTCTTGAACCAACTAACATGCACAAGAAGTCGTGAATCGAAGCGCGAAGCTTCGGGAAGGATTGTATGGACTTCTACTAAGATCCTAGAGCTAAGATCTGAGCGTCATGAAGATTTAAACCGTAAGACCTACTCAAGCTTAACATTCTACGAAAGAAGCTTAAAGACTATAAATAAAACTTGACGATACCGTCTTCAATAGCTTCAATCGAATCTTCATGACTTCTAAAATGGTCCATAAGCTTCAACGAAGCTTTAGGCATACGATCATGTGCTTTGAGAAGTCTTGAGACGTCGTAATTGATATTCATATGAATTAGGCGACGATCTCCATAACTGCGCTCACAAAGTGTTAGTTCACGTTATATTTATGTTTGTTCATCATCCAAAACCAAATCCGGGGAGTCCAATATCCAACACAGACAAGCGATGGCCCGATTCGGAGCCCCCCTCGAGGAGGCATGCGAAGATGACCTTGAGGTCTGCCTGACCTCACCCCCTCGGAGGAAGAGCTCTGACTGATGGGGATGGGAGACCTAGCGCTCAATCCCTCAGCGCTCTTATTCTTCTTACGTTGCTCTGTCCAAACCTGACCCAGTCCAGAGTCATTACTCCTGTGAGCTCCGTTAGTCATATCTGCAAACAACAGATATAATTATCTTGAGTGGCTGTGATAAAGACACAGAATCAGTGTGCATTGCTCGGACTCCACAAAACAGTCTTTAGTCGCTGGCCAT
This sequence comes from Scilla litardierei, assembly GCA_030789695.1. Classification (NCBI taxonomy): domain Eukaryota; kingdom Viridiplantae; phylum Streptophyta; class Magnoliopsida; order Asparagales; family Asparagaceae; genus Scilla; species Scilla litardierei. The sequence goes on along the minus strand of CM061139.1, from coordinate 104,364,830 downwards.
CCAACAGATACGAAGTCGACCACTTTCGCTACGGTCGGCCCAAAAGGAGCTTTGTCTCCTCGACCTTGACCAACGTTAACCTGGCCTCGACCTCTTCTGATGTTAACGTGGACTCTTCAGTGAGCTCAGGGCTCGGAGTGCTCCAACCATTGAGCAACGGTCCTAGGTCAGGGAGTACGACAAACACGAAAGTGTCTTTCCAACTAGGATCAGAAAGCAGGAGGTCATATATGAGCCTCGTCACCGAGCGAGCAACGATATGATGCCACACTCTGCCGGGATCGACTATTTTCCAGGAGAAATACTAAAATAGCCAAAGGGATGGTCGGACCCCACAGAGCTCACAAAGCACAATGAAGCCGATTAGGGGAGGAAGGGCTTGGGGAGCAAGTTGACAAAGAGAAAGTCCTGAAGAGCATATGACTTCTATGATGAAGGGTGATGAGGAAAGCAAAGTCCAAGTCGAAAAGCTTTGAGATACACTCCAACCTCGCTCTTCCGTGGAAAACAAACTCTCTCATGCAAATTTTTCACGCCCCGCTTCCCAAAACAACGGAGGCGAAACGTGACTAAGGCCCGCTTAGGCCGGAGCTGTGAAGCTCGGACCCAATAAGCGTCTGTGTGGTACTCCAAGACGAAGGAAACAGGTCCCTGCAGGTTAGTACGGAATAATAAAAGTACTGAAAAGAAAAGGCATTCATTTTATTCCAAATTATTCATCCAGTGTTCTGAGAGTCTAACAAAAGCCTGACATGGCTACAACAACTGAAAGTAAACTACCGGTGCAAGCACCCAACCTAGACAGAAAGTAGACGGTGCTACGCACCCAACTAATCAGCAGTGAGAAATCTGGAACAGCAACGTGAGGACCTCTAACTCTGGTCCTCCTCGGGCACGTACTCTGGATCGACGTCCTCCGGCTCTATGTCTTCTGGTAGCTCTGCCTCGTCAACATACTCTGGCTCCACACCTGACGTACATCACCCAAAAGAAAGGAACTGTACGTCAGGTAAAATCTACAAAAAGGGTTAGACTCTACTTCAAGTGTACCGAACTATTAAACAACAGTTTACTGGTTGATTAGCATATTGGGGCTATAACAGAGTATCAAAAGGAAGTAAACGCAGCAGGAAAGTAAAACGTAGCAAACAGTAGTTGTAGCGTGTGCTACCGACTACGGGACTAACCTAAACGGGTCGTGACAAGACGTGACAAGACAAGCAAGACAGGACAAGACAAGACAAGACAAGACATGTGTGACTCGAAGGGTCACACCTTACAGTTCAAGGGGGATCAGACCCTCCCCGTGCGCACGCTCAACCCTACCCCAACCCAAGTGCACAAGACAAGTCTGTAATAGGGATCACTCACTCTAGTTTGGTGAGTGCCCTATTGCCCGCAGGCTGTGTATCCGTACAAGGGATCACACACTCACTGGTGAGCGCCCTATTACATGCAGGCTGTGTATCCGTACAAGGGATCACTCTCTAGCTTGGAGAGTGCCCTATTGCCCGCAGGCTGTGTATCCGTACAAGGGATCACTCTCTCTAGCTTGGAGAGTACCCTATTGCCCGCAGGCTGTGTAAAACAAGACACGACGTGACATAACAGGGATGGTTGTTCTAGGGGGGTCCATACGCACGCACATACAAGATAACCATATGGTGTCAAAAGTTGTTGTTGTCAAGCTTAGACTTCGTCGTCAAGTCTAAGTCATCAAGGGTGTCCCGGACGCTATCATTTCACGTCCGGTTCTCTTTGTTCACAGTTTAATAGTTCTAACAGTAAAGGCCTAGGCACAGCCAAAAGTGCAAGTGAGTACACTTGCCTGCGGTGGCGAGTGTGTCGTCCTTCCGGAGCGTCCCGTCCAAGCGTCCCGTCCTCGGTAGTCCGTCTGAAATAGGGTCACGGTGACGGTGTCAGGTCGCGTTTTTCAATAAGTCCTATTAGGGTCTGTTTCTAGATTGGCGGGACTACCCTGTTCGTCAAAAGTCACATTTTGGTGTTTCGTTCAACCTAGATCGACTTCTACCCTATGTGCACAGAAAGTTGTCCGATTGTCGATCTTTCTACGGTGGCAATCGTTTTATAGGCGCTGAAAGCAAATTTAATTCAAGTTGTCAAATTTTAGTTTAGGGTTTGATTTTTCTACGGTGTGGGTTCGCTACGAGTTAGGGGGACCAACCTCTCCGGTGTTTGATGCAGAATGGACGTAGAGTCTGAACAGTGACAGGTCTGAACAACACAGCCCAGTCGATTCCTCGACTGCAGTTTGCGTACGGAGAGCGGGTAAGGACAACGTCGAACGGCATCGGCGACTACGGAAACGGAAAGCGAGACACAAGAAGCGGTAAGGGCAGTGAATGGTTCTACCGCAACGAGTAATGAGCTAGGGGTGGCGATGGAAGGCGGAACAGCGAGCAGCGGCTGCCCGGGTCGTCGAGAGGCACTGACCGGCGTTGGGGCAGTAGCAGCGGCAGCGAGGTGGGGGGCTTTCAAGAGGAGCAGCGAGCAACTAGGGATGCCGGGGGTGTTCCGACAGCCTAGGAGGACCGGAGAGGGGTGAATCCGGTGACTGGCCTTCGGAGGAGTGTCGGGGCAGCACTTTGACGTCGGTCGGTGGCCGGAAAGAGCCGCAGCAGCCGCTTAGCTGCTGTTGGTCTTCCGTGAGAAAAGATACAGCCGCCGGCTGTCGTTTCCGTGGCGAGAGCAGGCCGCCGGGGGCTCCTGTAAGTGCGAGGGCGAGGGTGATGAGGTGGGTGGCCGGCGTCGAGTTGGCTGCGCCGGAGACGAGGGCAGCGCCGATGGGTTTGCAAACGAGGGATAGAGAGATATCGGGGGGGTGCTTACGTTGGTGGCGGCTGTGAAATAATCACATCCCTAGCTTTTTGTGTGCTCACGTGAATTGCCCTGGGTTGATAGGGGTTTAAAAAGGGTTTAATTGCTATATAGATATAAGATATAGGTTGAAAGTGAAGGGGTATATAGATATAAGAAGTGGAAGTAGGGTGAAAGCAAGGTGCAAATATAAGATGAATTTCAACCCATTGATATGCATGAGACAAAGGAGGGATTGGTTAAGATTTGATTACAATTTGAATTCCAAATTGATTAGGTCTAATCGACGGTTGGGATTTAATCGGGAGATAACTCACTACGGGCGTCGGAAAATTAATCCGAAAATATTGGGACGATCGTGCGTTATTCCTACCAAGAATTTACGTAAAATCGGGATCTGTGTTTTGAGATAAAAGACTAAAACGCCCCTACCATTTCAAGTCGTTTTGCGAGAAAACGAGCCGTGAAATGACGTTCCCAAAAATTACTATAAAATTCTACACTCCCATACGGTCACAACGGCATATCACATCTCATATATCGGAATCCAGAAATAGCCAAATAAAATACGTGCACGATAAAGCACGTGCACGCAGAAAATCCATAAGGTCGGAAAGCGACCGTTACATTCTACCCCACTAAAATAACGATTCCGACCTCGGAATCAACAACGCTAATCAGCAAACAGAAAGGGGAAACGCTCCATCATCTCCTCCTCGCGCTCCCAAGTGGACTCTCCAGGTGATCCGTAACGCCACATCACTCTCACCAGGTCGACTACCTTATTCCTCAATTGCTTCTGTCGATGGTCCAAAATCTGCACAGGCTGCTGATCATAGGTCAGGTTCAGACGGACCGTAATCTCAGAGAAATCAACCGTGTGCGACGGATCACTGATGTACCGACGTAGCTGAGATATGTGGAATACGTCGTGAACTCCCTCCAAAGACGGTGGCAAAGCAAGGCGGTAGGCCACTGCTACCACGCGCTCCAGCACATCGAATGGTCCAATATACCTCGGACTCAGCTTTTCCTTCTTCCCGAAACGAATGAATCCGTGGTTCGGAGAAATCTTCAGGAAGACGTGATCTCCTGGCTGGAACTCCAAAGGTCTCCTCTTGGCATCTGCCCAATACTTGAAGCGGTCCTACGTAACTCTGAGCTTCTCCCTGATGTCTCTCACGACATCCACAGCTTCCACTATCATCTCTGGACCCAACATCTCCCGATCTCCGATGTCATCCCGGCTCAGTGGCGACGACGTTTCCTCCCATATAAGGCAGAAAACGGCGCCATGCCAATGCTCGCCTGGTAGCTGTTGTTATATGAAAACTCCACCAAGTGACGATGGTCCTCCCAAGATCCCTTCAAATCGAGCGTACAAGCTCGCAGCATATCCTCTAGAATCTGAATAGTCCTCTCGGACTGGCCATCGGTCTACAGATAGTACGCCGTGCTAAAACTCAGACTCGTACCTAAATTCTCATGCAGACTTCTCCAGAACTGAGATATGAACCTCGAGTCTCTGTCAGACACGATGCTCACAGGGACTCCATGTAAGCGCACAATCTCTTGCACGTACACTGTCTACGTCACAACTAACTCAAAAAGGAAAAATAAAAGAGAAGTAAAAATGAAATTTTACCTCTAGATATTTCCTCGCCAGGACTTCCGTAGACTGGCCCACTCGGAACGGGATGAAATGCACAGACTTAGTTAACCGATCAACGGTCACCCAGACTGCGTCGTTCTGCCTCGGGTCCGAGGTAAACCAGTAACGAAATCCATCGTGATATGTTGCCACTTCCACTCCGGAATAGGAATCAGTTGTAGCAATCCAGCCGTACGATGGTGCTCGGCCTTCACCTATTGGTATATCAAACACTTGGCAACGCTCCATGCCACACTCCTCTTCATGCCAATCCACCAGTAATTCAGACGGAGGTCCTTATACATCTTGGTGCCTCCAGGATGTATAGAATATAGAGAGCTATGAGCCTCGCTCAAAAGCTCCTCCCGAACATCACCTGCAGGTACGCAGAGCCTATTGTCGTACCGCATCGAACCATCCTCATGAATCACGAACTCCGTCTGTAGTCCAGCTTCAACC
>CM061139.1:104325488-104359382 GCA_030789695.1 Scilla litardierei | reverse complement strand
TTGAAATTTTTCTCCAGTTTTAAGACTTGGAAAACATTTAGCAAGAGCATAAATTCTCTACACTATAGTTGATCTGATTTCATTCTTTGAATTTCGAAACTTTTGCCGAAATTATTAAATTACTGCCGCATAATATTTTCTAACCTATGTCCTTAATGTTCGTGTGAACGTTTTATTCTTCCTTATAATGATTTTCAATAAGCTAATAAATTATTTTTCTTATTATGTATATACGACTCAAACTTATTTCGAACAACTCATTTTATCGACCACCAATATTTTTCTATGCATAAGAGGACTCCAACTTTTGACGTACGACCAGTTTGTACTCTTCTTATTTTAACTTATATATTTTACACACTATTTTCTTGTATCCTATAAGAGTATCATTACGTCTATCTTTTCCCACATAAACATTCACAATTATACCCCTGATTCACCTAACCAAGCTGTCTCCTTATCTTCGTCCTATTTGAACTCGTGCTTTTCGATCTTTCCTTCGTTACGCTTATGGCTTCGGTTTCTTTCCTATTTTTTAGCCATTAGTGCTTGTCGTTGCATGTGTCAACCTTAGTATAGTTTGGGGGGCCCATTAGTATAACTTGTTATGTCGTGGTGCATGCATATAGGTGGAGTGTGTGGACCCGTATGAGCGTGCTACCCTTAAGATATTAATATTTGACTCTTGTATTATGTATGTATAATCAGTGTTATTCGTGATATATGTGTGAAGTTGTATATATGGTGGTGTTATTATATATGTGCGGATAGCTATATCACTTAGGAATTTGTGTTGGAATATTTGTTAGTTGTGGATATAGTTGGAAGATACTTGTGAATGCTTGATATGCATACACACACACACACACACACACACACACACACACACACACACACACACACACACACACACACACACACACACACACACACACACACACATACTAGTCATTACCCGTGCCCATAGGGCACGGTTTATTTAATGGCTGAGTTTTTCTCCCCCACAAATTTCAAGTTCCCCAAAATTTCAAGTTTTCCCACAAAATTTCAAGTTTCCCCCCAAATTTAAGTTTTCCCCCAAAATTTTAGTCCCCCCAAAATTGTCATTACCACCAAGGACAAACTTACCACGTAGGACAAAGCTTTGTCCTAGTAGGATAAGATTCAAAATCTTCATAGAACTGGAAAAAAATGGCCGGAAGGGGTGAGAATAAAAAGTGTGGGTGTGTGTGGGGAGGGTCCATAGGCAAAAATACAAAAACCGGGATTGTATGTGCAAAATTCCCCACCTCCTCTTTTATCCCTCAAAATCTCATCTCTTATATTTTCTCTTATTCAATTTCCCTGTTTTATATAATAGATATCCAAATTCTCTTATCCAATTTCTCATGTCCAAATTTTCTTATCAATTTCTCTTGATAACATCCGTCTTTTATATAATAGATATCCCTTATCCAATTTCTCTTGTCCAATATCTCTTATCCAATTTCTCTTGATAACATCTCTCGTTTGTAATATAGATATCTCTTATCCAATTTCTCTTGATAACATCACTCTTATCCAATTTCTATTGTCCAATATCTCTTATTCAATTTCTCTTGATAACATCCCTCTTTTATAATATAGATATCTCTTATCCAATTTATCTTGTCCAATATCTCTAATCCAATTTCTCTTGATAACATCCCTCTTTTATAATATAGATATCTCTTATCCAATTTCTCATGTCCAATATCTCTTATCCAATTTCTCTTGATAACATCCCTCTTTTATATATAGATAGATAGATAGATAGATAGATAGATAGATAGATAGATATATAGATATATATATATATATATATATATATATATATATATATATATATATATATATATATATATATATATATATATATATATATATATATATAAGTAAGTCAGGTGCATGTTAGGTGTAATGATAATAGGTGTACTTATAGTTGAGTGAGTGGGCCTATTATATGACCTATATGTTAGTACGTGTGAGTGAGTACTCGTACGTAAACATGTGTTGTGCTTAGACGTAAGTATTTATGTATTTGCTGCATGTAGTATAGTTTGGGGGGCCCATTAGTATAACTTGTTATGTCGTGGTGCATGCATATAGGTGGAGTGTGTGGACCCGTATGAGCGTGCTACCCTTAGGATATTAATATTTGACTCTTGTATTATGTATGTATAATCAGTGTTATTCGTAATATATGTGTGAAGTTGTATATATGGTGGTGTTATTATATATGTGCAGATAGCTATATCACTTAGGAATTTGTGTTGGAATATTTGTTAGTTGTGGATATAGTTGGAAGCTACTTGTGAATGCTTGATATGCATATATATATATATATATATATATATATATATATATATATATATATATATATATATATATAAGTAAGTCAGGTGCATGTTAGGTGTAATGATAATAGGTGTACTTATAGTTGAGTGAGTGGGCCTATTATATGACCTATATGTTAGTACGTGTGAGTGAGTGCTCGTACGTAGACATGTGTTGTGCTTAGACGTAAGTAGTTATGTATTTGCTGCATGAGTATATATGTGATATACGTATAGTAGTAGGATTATAATTTTGATTGGTATTTCTTGCTTTTACAGGATGTTGTGTGCGTGTATACTATGAGGTATACACGATTATTGCATATCTTAACTATGTATGGATAAGTAGATGTGTTGGTATACTAATTATAGGTAGATGGATATGTTGTTAATATATATGTTACATGTGTGTGACTATACGGTGAAGGCATGTATTAGGGAGTGTATTATAATTATACGTGTGCTGATGTCTGTAATATTATTGTGGTATATAAAGTGATTGAGCTATGTGGGTGTTACCTGACTAAATATTAGGTGTGATTGATATTATGGTATGTATATGGTTATGTTGGTAGATGTGTATACATTGGAGTGGTATTGGTATATGTATAGATACAGTGTTACGTATATAGAGTATTCTGATATGTGTTTTGAGTCTCACTCAAGCTTGGGTGGCTATACTCTAAGTATATTGTTACATATGTCTGTGGTTTGCGTGTAGTACCATGAATATAGCAATGGATGATGTATGTATAGTGATAGGATTGTTTGTGCCTGGTTGTGTTACGCACATGATTGGGGGTCACTATACTAGTATATAGTTATATGTGTTGGTCATGTGGTATAGTTATTTACTAAGGACTTTCCTGTGTAAACGTATGTGTGCTAGCTAAACTAGGTGTGTAGATGTACTGAGTATATAGTGGTATGATTGGTATATATATGAATGAAATGTTAGCGTGTGTGGGTGTGCACCATGCATGGGTAAGTACGTGCTTAGCTATAAGTATTGGTGACTATGGTATGTGTGGCGTGTCGTGAATATGGTTATAGGACCGTATGTGATGTGAGTATATGGTGAAATAATTGCATGCATTTGAATGACTATATAATTGTGAAATTATAGTAGTGGTAAATGTATCTTAGATATAATAACATGATTTAATATTTAGTGGTGTGGTTACTTGTGTTGATATGTTGGCATTGGATGTACACTAGGAGATATATGGAGTAGTGTATCCTTTTTGTTTTGTTTATAGGTAGTTATCTAAACGTGGAGTATTATGATGGTATTTGCTGGTGTGAACTATTTAATTGTTTGTGAGTATGTGCACCCTGGAATGTAATAAGTGTTTAATAGTTATATAGGGATGTACGTGATTATATGAATGATTGAAGTACATGTATGAATTTAACTGACTATGATAGGAGTACGTTTAGAATGGACGTAAATATATTCATGTTGGTAGCGTTACTGCTTGACTACCTAGTGCATATATAAGCACTTGTAGTAACTATATCTGGTTTGAATTATAATGTGATATGATTTGGGGTAGCTACTAGAGTGACTAGATATGTTTATAGTTAGAAAGTCCGAGGACGGACTATATTCTAAGGTGGGTAGGATGTCACGGTCTATTTTCGATCGTACGCGTTACATGCACGTAGTCCTGTTCGTGCATGTATTTATTTTAGACCTTGGTTGTATCAGAACCCTTTAGTGTAATATGCCGTCGTGACCCTCTCGAAGAGTATTAAATTGTGGATTTATTTTGGAACGTCATTTCGCGGGTCGTCCCCCCACGATTTGACTTGTTTGATGAGACGTCGTGATTTTCACTTTTGTCGTGAGGCCTTTTTATTTTTAGTTTCATTTCCTGTCATCGAAATTGTGATCTGTCTTCTTTGTTTTGTTTCTCTCATCGGTACGGTCACCCCAGTATTTATCTTACGATTTTAGAGCCTCGTTTGACCCACTTTCACTTTTTCCCCAGCTTCAACATCGGTTTAGCCCTAAGTTTCATTTGGTTCTTTCCCCAATGATCTATTAATAATAATATCACCCAAATGTTGACTTAGCCAGCCCATTTCCTTGCCTTGGCCGCACCCACTTGTTTCACCCAGCATGAGAGAGGGTGAGAGAGAGAGAGAGAGAGAGAGAGAGAGAGAGAGAGAGAGCATTGGTTTTATTATTATTATTAAAACAATTTTAAAACAAACCCTAAAAACAAACTAACCTAGACCTAGTCTTTCCCCCCACGTTTCAGCCCCTCTACCCACGTGATGGCAGCACCCCCTCTCTATTTTATAGACCTTAGGGTTTATATTTTATTAAAACCCTAGCATTGCTTTTCTCCCAACATCAAAGCAGCAGCCACCCCCTCTCCTATTCTTTTTCGCACACAGCCCTCCGCATCACATCCCTAGCAGCGCATAGCAGCTCGCCCGCACGCTGCAGCCTCGCAACAGCCCCGCTCCCGCATCGCACCAACCCCCACCCGCTCGTTGCAGCCCTCTTCACGCTGCGATGCCTCACAGTGGCCCGCATCCGTACGAGCCTTCCCTCGCAGCAGCCCGCAACCGCGTGAACGTCTCCCTGCTGCAGCCCGTGCATCCTCTCTGAAGCACAGTGCTCGACGCTGATACTCCACGCAGCGGCAGCCGTCCAGCCTCGTGCTGTCCACGACAGCATCTCCTTGACGCGCGGCTGCAACACCAATGATTTTCCCTTGGCCGCGACGCACAACACCGCTCCCCTAGCCGCCGTTCAACGTGCCACAACCCCGATAGCCACGTTGGAGATCCCCCTCTACTTTGGTTAGTATCGTTCGCTACAACTTTTAATTTCAATTTGCAAACGGATTTTGGACACCGATATTGATCGGTTTTTAGACTTAAAAATCAGTAAATGGCATGCTTAATGAGGATCTGCTAGTGGACTTAACAGATGATGATTGGACTTTATTAAAATCATGATAACACACTAGATTCATAGGGTGGATATCTTGTACGAACCCCTAGCTATTGTTAGCCAAAGTTGCTTGATAATAATTGTTGTGTGATTATTCATTTTAACAATTTAATATGGTTAAAATGTTAATAATTTAACTCTAATAATAATATTGATGTGAACCCCGTTCAGATTAGAGAACCTAATTAAAATTGGATAATAGACGTTTTTAGGTTGCCTAATAACTTTTGGTTCCGCCAGCGAACTTATTGAACCCGTGTTTTATCAGCAGAGAACCGTTTGTCCCAAAACGTTCGTGATACCGGATCCAATCCCCTGACGTCGCTACCGACGTCAGAGTAGCTATCGCGTCGTTTTGAGGTAAGATCTGCCCCGTAGTGTAACGACCCGCTCTCGGGGCCCGTTACTTATTTGGTTTAATTGCAGGTTCCGCAGTTTACCAGTGAAGTCAGCATAGCCACAACTCAGAGATGTATCACAATACTCAAATCAGCGTACAGACGTTATTACAGTCCAAGTTAAAGTACAACAACAACCAGCACTCTCTCTCATGAATACATAAAGGAAGTACTGAAAAGAAGTGTGGAAAAGTAAATATACAGTACAACCCACACACCAACAGAAAAGTAACTAAAACTCTGCCGTCTCTGGGTCAATGTAGGATCCTCGATCTCTGGGGCAATCTCCTCGATCAGGACTTCGTCTTCCGGTGCCATAAATGGAACCGAAGGTAAGTCACAACAATTCTAGCGATAGAAAAAGAGGAGTGCACAAATATGGAGCAGTCTATAGTAAACAAGTACGGAAAGTAAAGTAGGGACAGACAAGCATGCAAGTGCGATAAGTAAAGTAGGGATAGACAAGCATGCAAGTGTGATAAGTAAAGTAGGGACAGACAAGCATGCAAGTGCGATAAGTAAAGTACATCAAGTCAAGCATGCAAGGGTGACAAGTAAAGTAAAGGCGACTGAGCAAGTAACGTACAAGAATAACCATGATGATAGCAATAACAATAGCAATAATGAGAGTAATTGTGCCTAGCCTAGTTCGTGACTTATAACGGGAAGTACAGTGAGCAACCAAGAGGCCACCTCTTGCCGCGGGTGCTACCCGGGCGAACCATTCTCTGAGTACTGTGCAATAATCTGTGATCTGTGATCTGTGATGGTTTTCACCGGCACTGTTATGGGTTGCTAGAACCCGCACGGTGATAACAAAGGCTGGACTAGTCGCTCCCACACTTTCGCAATTATAAGTTACCCCAAAACCCAGTGTCTGTGCAGGTTACCGTTCTTTGCAATTTTACGAGTCATTTACCATTCTCACATTTCCAGTTAGAATCTTTCTGTCAAGCATGCCAATAATCTGTTCAGGTCAATAACTGTTTCGAGACTAGGTGTCAAGTCTTATGTTCATACGAGTACACTACCTATATTTCTAAGGGTAGAATTTACTGTGACTTACACTATCGGGATTGTCGTAGCAAGACGAGGATGGAGTTAAAGCGCGAGGAGTGGTACCTGCAAACACAAGAAGATATCAGCTAACGGCTAAACTAATCTCTATTAAATTAATAGGGTGTTTTGATTTTTAAAACCGTTTGAAACGGTGTCGGAAATCTTTCTAAATTTTTATATAGGATATATATGATAAAACTAGTTTTACTGCAAGAGGGAATATTTTTCTGAAGTTTATAGTAATTTTTATAATTTTTAGAAACTCAAAACTAGCTTAAAACCCCAATTTATTCTACTAGCGCGTATCTTCCGTAATTTCTTACGGGAGCAATACAAGTCGGAATTACATGAGTGAGTAGTCAAAACGATCGTTTCAAAGATTACTTTCACATATAATTTTATCACATATTATTGTGAGTGAAAACAACGAGTTATGATTTTTAGAAAGATTTATACGGATTTAAATTTTAGGTTCAAAAAACGATTCTGGGAAAAGTAGACGTCTGCTCGCAGTGAGACTAGCGCCATTGGATCCAAAATATCGTTTCTGATTTTCCAGAGTTGGTTTCACATTTTTCTGGCTCCTGTATAATTAGTTATGGATTAAAAACCCTAAAATCCAATTATTAATCATTTAAAATTACGAAAATTCGAAGTTCTCCGTATTTACGGAAGTGCCATCGGGGTTTTACCGTCTGCTGCTCGATAACGACGGAGGGGGGTTCTGCGCCGGAGAGGGGGCTCGGGGCGGCGGCGTGGGCGGTCGACGGCGGGGAGCAGCGGCGAGCGGCGGGGCGGGCTCGGAGGCAGAGGCGGAAGTGGGGGCGGGGGCGCCGTGGGGAGAGGGCGGATGAGCACGGGGTGGGCTCTGGGCGTCTGCGCTGCGGGGCGGCGGCTCGCGATGGCGAGCGGCGGCGGTTGCTGAGGAACGAAGACGGCGGGTCGGCGGTCTGCAGCGGAGCGGGCTAGGGTCAGGCGGCGGGAGCGACGGCCGATGGCTCCGGCGATCAGCAGAGAGGGGGCGAGGGGCTTCATGGCGAGGCGGGGCGGGGAGGCAGATGGTGGCCGTGGTCGGAGCTCGGCAGTCGCCGGTGGAGCGCGGGTGAGGCCGCCGGGGGTGAGGAGGCAGGGGCGAGCGGGAGAGAACGAGAGAGAGGGGTTGCTGTGTGGGTTAATTACAAATAGAAGGGGGGTTTATATAAGTACTAGTCATAACCCGTGCCCGCGGGCACGGTTCATTTAAGATTTCCCCCGCAAAATATTTGTTCCCCAAAAAATTATTTCCACGGCCAAAATTGTGTTAGGGTAAAAATATTTAGCGGCACGGGCGCCTTCGGCGCGAAACAACAAATTTGTCGCAGGCGCCTTCGTACGGAACAACAATTTCGACGCAGACGTCTTCGGTGTGGAACAAAAATTTCGAAACGGGTGCCTTCGGCGGGGAACAACAATTTCGACGTAGAACAACAAATTCGGCGCTGGAGCCTTTGGCGCGGAATAACAAATTCAGCGTAGAATAACAAATTATTTCCCTTCGAGAGATCTTTGTTCCCCAAAAATTTATTTCAACAACCAAAATTGCGCGGAACAACAAAATAGCGTAAAAATATTTAGCGACACAGGCACGGGCGCGGATGCTTTCGACACGGAACAATAAATTCGACGCGGGGGCTTTCGACGCGGAAGAACAAATTATTGTAAAAATTCGACGCGAAACAACAAATTAGCGTTAAAAAATTTAGCGGGCGCCTTCGGTCACGGTTCATTTAAGATATCCCAGCAAAATCTTTGTTCTCCCTAGAAATTATTTCCACCTCCAAAATTTAAACGAACAAAAATTTAGCTTCGACGCAGACGTCGAATGTGCCCGGGGTTTTTCCTCCATGCGCTGTGTGCACGGGTTATTTCTAGTATATGTATAAAATAAAACAGGTTAGATCCAGCTCGATCCAGGTTAACGGGTCAAACCCACACCTATCTGGATGTTTATCCAGATCAGCCAGGGTAACAGGTCAATCTGATCTGTTTTACCCCTACTCATGACCCGTGCCTGCGGGCACGGTTCACTTAAGATTTTCCCCTGCGAAATCTTTGTTCCCCAAAAAATTATTTTCACAGAAAAATTTAAAAGAACAAATTTAGCGTAAAAAAATTTAGCGGCACAGGCGCCTTCGGTGCGGAACAACAAATTCGGCGCAGGCGCGTTCGACACGGAATAACAAATTCGACGCGGATGCCTTAGGCGCAGAACAACAAATTAGCGTAAAAGATTTAGCAGGCACCTTCGGCGCGGTAAATTATTCTCATCTTGTCGAAACGACGGTGGGCCCCGTGTTGAGGAAGAGATCATTCGATCTGCAGCAGCATTCGATCTGAGTGCACTTTGCTATTCTCCAGAAACTTTCATTCCCTAGAAATTTTCATTCCCCAGAAACTTTCATTCTCTAAAAAGTTTCATTTCCAAGAAACTTTCATTTCCCTAGAAATGTTTTCCCTCCAAAACTTTCCACAAAATTTCATCTCAACCATTCATTTCTCAAGATTAAATCCAAGCCGTCTTTCTATCAACCTATTTGTCCTAGTCAACTTGTCCTAGTCAGCCCTAAGATTCAAAAATCATTGTCAAATGTAATATATATAGTCATAACCCGTGCCCTAAGTGCACTGTTCATTTAAAATTCTCTCTTTAAAATCTTGGTTCCCCTAATTTTAAACGAACAGTAATAACTAAAGTGCAAGAGTTATTATTTAGTTCCCTTAAAAATTTTAGTTCCTCTTAAAATTTAGTTTTCCAAAATTTAGTTCTCTCCAGATTTAACACGTGCCCGAAAGACACGGTTCATTTAAAATATTCTCCCCTCAAAATCTTAAATCCCCTAATTTTAAATGAACAAAAATAATTAAACATAATAATTGTTACTTAGGTCCCCCAAAAAGTTTACTTACCGACAAAATTTAGTTCCCCCGAAGAAATTTAGTTTCCCCATTGTTGTTTGGTTTCCCCAAAAGTAATGGATAAACTGGAAGTTGCAAGGATACAAAGAAAAAGAAGGGATACTGATTAATCAACTACAGCTTAAGAGAGATATCCCTTTTTTTGGTTTTCTCAAGGGATTACGCGACATTAGAACAAAATCCCACTAATGAGATTTGACATTTTCATTCAAAATTGGATCAATTTCCGAGGCACCACAATAAAATTACCCAAGTATATCAACAAATAACGGGAGATTAGAGCCCCAACTCGTTTTACTCGATCATTTATTATCATATCATCATAATCCACATCATAACTACTAATTACATCCCAAAAAATCTAGAATGAAGAGAAAAGCAATAGAGAGTTTTTAAAGAAAAAGGATGGATGGTTAAAACTCCTAAGACGTCGATCCAATCTCATCGGCATTCCCCTTCCATTACTTTTAGGTAGAGCACCTGATGAATGTTCGACAGCACTCTACCATTAGATATTGTGATCAAAAATAGTAGCTTCACGACCTCCTCATCATTCTACACCACCAAATGTGTCTTATGATAATCCTGGTCTTCTTGTTGTCACTCACCATATTCCCAGCCAACTCCAACACCTAATATACAAAACACCACAAATTCAAATTTTCATTCAGACCTAGATTAAGAAAAGCACAGAACCCCAACCATAGATGAGAAAGATCAAATTTTGATTGAAAAAAGTTGGATTTTTCAAACAAACCTCGGCAGCAAAGTACTTGAGGAGGAGGACAAAGAGATAGATAGGGCATCGGGGCCGTATGATATGGCTGCGGGCTCAAGGTGAAGAAAATCCTCCACAAAATTGAAGGCAGCCTTTCTTTTTCTTTATTCTCTCTTTTTTACCCTTGATTTTTTGATTGTTATTGGCAGTACAAATTTGGGTCTACAAATTTGGGTCTGTAGTTCTCTTGATTTTCCTTTCCATAGCTTAAATTTTTATATTGTGATTACGTTGATTTTTTGATATCTACAAAGGGATGTTTATGCTAGGACAATGTGCAAGAAATCCTCAGCCTGGTAGGAAAGGATCAGATAATATAGCATAATTTTATAGTGATTTTTTATTAATTCAAGTTTTTAATACTTATTGACAATGTTTGATTTTGTAGACTATGCTTTGAATGTAGGATCCTAATGTTCAAATCATCAATATCTCATATTTTCCCTTTTAGAAATAAGGAACAACACTTCATCAAAGTGAAACAATTTCTTTTAATATCACATCTCTTTGTTATGATATAGATATTTTAGTTTCTATATACTCTTTCTGTTTCCTTGTTCTTCTCAAAAAAATTTGAGGTACCATATCAATATATATAGCCTTTTATTATCCCCAAAAGTTCCTTTTTCTCTCCTATTCTCTGAACCAAAAAAGAAGCTTTTACAAAAAAAAGTCATACATATTCCAGATTACACCTTTTACTCAACACCAACTCTCCAAAAAAGATGAAATAATATGATTTTCTCCCTAGTTATGATTGCATTTTCTCCTAAAAATCTTCACACCACTCCACAAATCTGAAATGTTAAGCAACGGTTCAAATGTCTATTTTATCAAGAAGAAAATCAATATTTTTCATGTTCTGCTTTGATTTCAGGAGTGTACACAATATAGATGCTGAGCACCAAAAAGGCACTGTTAAGAAATGTTGATGCAAAGCTCTCCAACAATAACAACAATCACTCTAAAAATAGCAGCAACAATCACAGTAAAAGTAGCAACAACCTACAATCAACCAAAAATGGCTCCAAGAGCAGCATCAACAAAGGCCACGCACCACAAACTAAGCCATGATTCAAGGCCTCAAAGCCTTCAAGAACTAATAGAACAACACCAAAAACGAAGCCTGCACCCATCACAGATGTTCATTATCCTACCATTTTAGGTGTTGATCCCTAAGTTTTCAAAAGAGTAGTGTGATATGTTGCCAAATTTTCAAAAGAGGTCAAATGGATGTAAGCTTTACATACATTCAAAATGTAAAAGTATCTCATCACTTCACCATACAACAAAAATGTTGGAAAATATATTGTAATAAACAATATTGACCAAAAAAATATATGCTCTGTAGAGCTCCATGAAGCTTGCAGAATGTAATTAGAAAAATATTGGCCATCGTGGTGACATTTACAATGTGAGACAGATCTATCATTTACCCCAAACCTAATTATCATTAATCTCTAAGTTAAAACTTATGAAAGACAGAATTATATAAAAATGCTTCATGTCTAGTTGAACAGGGAACCCTCTCAATGCGAACAAATTTAACAACAGAATAGTTAAGACTCAAATATGAAGATCTCATCCATAACACCTCAAAGATAAAGGATGAACACATTGATTAAACAAAGGCATAAGAAATTGGAAAATGTTGCAATTTTAGAATGAAAACAGGGAAAGGAGTAAGACGAAACACACAAAATCCAAAGTCCAAGGCCATAATATAAATATATCAAACTGGCACTGCAAATTCTATAGTATACATGTATAGAAAACTGTATGATCACACCCACATTATCATATGATACATCCTCTCGCTATAAATTGGCATGTCCAACACAGCCGAATACATGTATGTCACGCAGTTACAAAGATACATCCATATCGACTTTAAAAATAACAGCTTTTGGCACACGCTATGCACATACATGTTATTCTGAAAGAGGGCCATCCAATTCTGACCTGTATTCCAGGACATTTGCAACATTTTGCACTATTAAGACTTAAAAAGAAACAACATTCTAAAATAGGGTAATGATATATTTCTTAGGATTCCAACCAAACTTCTCGAGTTAAAGGCATAACTGTTATGCCAAAAATTCTTTTTCTTATTCATAAAAATACCATAAATTCCCTCTAGAGCCAAAGCAAAAGCTAAATTTTTGTTCAATATCCTTTTTTGTTCCTGGGAAAACAAATCATATGCTAAATTTGATGAGGATTAAAAAAACTTCTAATTGAAGTACAGAATTTTAATGGAAACTCCAAATAATAATTTGCGGCATTAACTTCCTAAATTTCATGCAATGTATTAAAAGCTGCACACTTTCAAAAAGTGTGATTTGTGGGATTTATTTGTGAGTCAAACCTCCAAATAATTTATAGGATAAACTTTTATCTGAAATCCATCGTCAAAATGTGAAATTTTCTAGAATCAGAGTAAATCAGGAAAAACAAAGTCCAAGGCCATAATATAAATATATCAAACTGTGTAATTTTCTAGAATCAAAGTAAATTTGAAAAAACAAAGTCCAACGCCATAATATAAATACATCAAACTTGCATTGTAACCCCTATACTATACATGCACAGAAAATTGTATGATCACACCCACATTATCCTATGATACATCCTCTCACTATAAACTGGACCTTGAAACATGGAACTCAATCAGCTAAAATAAGAAACATCTTTAGTTTTTTTATTGCAGATTTGATAATTTCGTTGCAGTTTTTTTATCAAATCTGTAATATGTTACAGATAGGATAATGTAGGGAACCACAGAAAACATATTGCAGATTTGATAAATTCCTAAAACCAACTGGTTGGTTGCAGATTTGATAGGGATTGATAAATTCCCGAATATGATATGGATTGATAGAAATCTGAAACCAACCAAATATATTGCAGTTTATCAATCCCTATCATATTCTGAAACTAATTGTGAATCAATCAGTTCAGTAATTTGATAAACTGTGAATATGATAGGGAGCTGCAAAATTTTTTAGCTGTGATAGGGATTGATAAATTGTGAAATTGCAATATTTTTTAGCTGAATATGATAGCTGATTGATTCACAGTTTATCAAATCTGAAACCAACATTATAAAAACTGCAATATGATAGGGATTGATAAATTCCTGAAACCAACCAAATATATTGCAGTTTTTTTATCAAATCTGCAAAGATTTATCAAATCAGCTAAAATTTTTCTTCAGGATGTCGGGACCTTGAAACATGGAACTCAATCAGCTAAATAGGAATAAATTTCAACGAATTTTTTAAATTTAAACAGAAATCAAGGATGAATCCAAACCTCGGGAAGGTTCCTTGCGGCATTTGAAGCTCTCCAACGACCCCGAACAGCTCGTATTATAAGAACCAAATCTGCATCAGGCTATATAAAAATCTAAATAGAATACAGTCCATTAATGTCAGAACATGATCAGGTTGGAAATCTAAAGAACATAAATTCCAATCTCTATTGGAAAATACCAAAAGCAGGAGAAAAGAAAAGGCAAATTTACTTGGCATGGAAACGTGAATCAATCGGCAAGACATTTGAGGGTTCGAATGATTAAATTCAGCAAGACCATGAACCTAGGGATTCCAATGATTAAATTCAACAAAAAATTTAATTTCAACTTTAGCAAAAAAAATTTAAATTTAACAATTTCAACATGAAACTGAGGGTTGCTTGCGGCATGGAATTAATTTCAGCGAACATCGGGACCTTAGATGTGTGTAATCAATATGTTTACAAAATTTTATAAACATCGGATCTAAATGCAAGAATTATATATCCTACATTAGCAACACATATTTGAAAGTCAAGCCTTCATTTCACATCAAATTAATATAAAATGGTATAGAAACTTGCGACTTTTGGTAAATTTCTGATGCAAATCCTGTATGGAAGCAAAAATAAGAAGAAGAAAAATGCAATGTATAGCTCGACAATGTAGTAACATATCCTTAGTGCACGAAAATAGCAAGGCAACAACAAATCAGAGTAGGGTATGTTTACAGCGCATCTGAAACCTCTAAGCGGTTGAAACTCTAAGAGTGATTAGCTGCACCATGTAAATGCGAGTGATTAAAATACTTTTGCTTATTTAAATTTGTCAGAAACAAAATGGAAATATCCAAGCTTATCAAGTGATCTTATTTGTGCATAACCGGTTATTATACACACATGAACTTATTGATCAGCCTAAGAAAATTTCTCCAACAATCATCATCATATTTAAAGCAGGAGGTCTCCAACAATTTTTGTTTTCATCCCTTGCAAATGTATACAAAAAAATGTGCACCCAAAAGTTAGTGGGAAATTCAAACCTTTACAACAAAATTCCAACCTTGCACCCAGATAATATATATTGTTTTCCAATATTATTGTTATAACAATTTTTGTCAGCAAAATGCTTTCATACAACTTTCATATAACAATTTTGTAGTGTTTGCAAACATTTGGGTGTATATATTTAGTGTCCAGCTTTCATATAACAATTTTTTGGGTCTATGTATTTACGTACATATAAACATTTGGGTGTATGTATTTACATACAAGTCATAAAACAATTTTTGCTCAGCTTTCATAAAACAATTTTTGTCAGCAAAGTGCTTTCGTATAAATTTTATAAAACACAAATGAAATATGAACACACATGTGATCACCTAATTTTTGTCAGCTTTTTACCGTGAAACCTAAACCCTGAACCCACAGTTGTATACCCTGCAAACACAGCTGATTTTGAGAGAAAATGACCTGCAAAGATAGATTTTTGAGAGAGAATGGTGGGGGTTTAAAAGAGATGAAATGTTGTAACAAAATATATGACAGACTCCATGAAAACAAATTTCTGAAAGTTAACCAAAGCTGATGTTATCAGCAATTTCTGAAAGTTAACCAAATTTATAACAATTTCTAAAAGTTAACCAAATTGTTTGCAAGGTATCCGCCACATAAAAATGGTAAAATGTTGATCCAAACCATGAAAGTTCTGAAAGTTAACAAAACACCATAAAACATAAAATTTCTGAAATTATGTAAACAAAACATAAGCTAGACACCCAGAATAACAAATAGTATTGTTATAACAAATTTTGGCAGCAAAATGCTTTCATATAACTTTGTTTTGCCAATTTTGTGAAATGAAATTTTTGGTAGCAAAGTTCTGAATAATTTTTGGCAGAACTTTCATATAACTGTCATATAACAATTTTTGGAAGCAAATTCTGAAAGTTAACCAATTTTATGAAATTCTTTCATATAAATTTTTCATGGTGTCTGAATGTTCACATTACAAAAGTTGTTAGTTATGGAGGTTGCACGTTGATCAAGCCTGAAATTAACAGACAAAATTAACAGACATACTTAATACAAATGTTTTAAGCTCAGAATCATGGACTAAAATCATTTTGCTGGGGACCAAAAATTCATAAATGAACACTGAAAATAAACAGACACCAAGAGCTTAAAAATCAATGATAAAGATGTTCACTTTGATAATCTCACCTAATTGAGCTTGAGGAATGAATGGAAATGTACAGATAAGACTCTTGTCTAGCTGGAATCTTTTGCAACTTATTATCGTAATCGACCATTGTAGCAATTATCATCATCGCCAGATCCCACAAAGCACCAGTTCTAATTTTCCACAATTCAAGTAATCAAGTTCTGCAATACCAACAGCGAAAAAATAGAAAATAAAAAAAGGCGATGAAAAAAGAAGTTCGATGACAAATATGGCGAAGCCTATATGAAATGATTGAGGAGGATGAGGAGCAGTTGAGGAGATCATGTGGAAGCCGAGAAGAATTTTTTTTCACATGTCTCCTTGATAATTGACTCAGAAGAAGCAAACTTAATCTTTCCCTTCCCAAACACTACCTACTCACATGTGCAACCATGTTTTCTGGGCGTGAAAGTATAAATAGCGATCACTAATTTACCTAGTTATATTGTTGTATGCTAATGCTAACCATGCCCAAAATGGAAACCCAGAAGCATAATAAAAGAAACATGCTTCTTACAAATACAAATAAATAAAAATTCCACTTGTAATTAAATTGTTTAACTATATATCTTAGTTTCATTCTAGAGTTGATCTAACAGCTTGTCTACTTATATATAACCTGATTATCATTTCCCCTTAAAAACTGAATCCAAACTGCACATATATCATACACTAACAGTTTTTTTACACTCTTTGAGAACACATCAGACTGTTAATGGATAATAGGTTATAATCGACGTATGTTAATAGATTGTCTGGAATATTCCACTAAACATTTGGATGCACAGACATGGTAAGAGTATGAAAAGAGACAAAAACACTTAATTTTCAATGTTTGGCTTATAATTTTGATAGTAGTTTAGCTTACAATTAATAAACCAATACAATAATCAAACTAATAATCAAACTAAGGACTGCACCAATAATCAAACTAAGGACTGCCTTATAATTTAGCTTGAATATGTATATTTGCAACACAATCACCAAATTTCCATATTTTCAATTCTCAGTGAACCAATACTACATGTGTAAACAAAATTCCAGCTTTAAAAATCAGCAACAATCTCAATACTAAATCAAAACAACTTTTTTTATTTAAATGGGAGAGTACATCTAGCCCAAGCTATCACCTGAACGATTGGAGACTCGCAGGGTGAAGACAGCACCAGAGACTCAAATGACCCCTTGGGATGCAAACTGAAGGACTATTTTGTAACAATTTCAATGTGTCAGCAAGAACTTACCTGAAGGAGTTGCAGACTGCACGGTCGTCATCACCACTGGCATGGACAAAATATTCCCTGTTTGTATTACCAAAAGAATCTGCCATTTGCATGGTTGTCCAACAATGGCATGCCTAGTTGCTTGTTTTAATGCTTGATATTTTAAATTTATCGATATTTATGTCTTTGAGCCATTCTGATTAAATCAATACGAAATGACCCATCGCCTGAACATTTTCCATAGTTCAACAACTTCTATTATTAGCCTTAAAACTTTGAAGAATGGAAGAAACGACCGAGGCTTCGATGGATTAAGATCGTTCAATATGAATACTCCTAAACTCGTCGAGGCTCTGAGCGCTGACAGAACCATCAAATGTGTTACCTTCATCATGCTGGCATACACATTCTATCTCCCTCAATTGGTTCAAGAAAGCATGATGTAACTTCTGAAATTAAAAATTTGGGTTTCACCATCTGAACGATAGGTTATATTGGCCGTGAAGTATCTGTAACCACATCAAATTTTCCAGTCATTTCAAATCCTCTAAATGGTTTGATTAGGGTCACACACGTAACTTTGATGGACAAACAAAAGAATATTTTGCAAAAGTACAGCATGAAGTGCGCTAAACTATATATATTTACATCAAAGAAGAAACAATGAACTAATATATGCCGGATTCTTTCAACCATCTGAAAAATATTAAACTATTAGAAATAACAACAAAGGAAAAATATTAAACTCTTAGATCATCAAACACCAAAAGATGAGAGAATTGAAAAAGGAAACCAGAATGAAAGGAAAAACCCCAGCAACCCAAAAAAAATTTAGCGAAACATTTATTTCTGTCATGAAACATTTGTTTGAATAATCTATGGTTTTATTTCTGTCAACATGAAAAGATAAATGTTTCACTATTATTGGTTTCTGTTGATTTATTTCTGTCATGAAACATTTGTCATGAAACATTTATTTCTGATGATCCGTGAAACATTTGTTTCTGTTGATTATTTCAAACTTACTAACTAAATTCATGACATAAACTTACCTACAGAAACAAAGACCTTCATGTGTTTCCGATGAATAGAAAAAATCAACAGATTCGGCTTCTCCACCTTCATCCCAAACAAAAATCTCTGCATTCACCTTGCCTGATAAAATAATGACATTCATCCACAAAAGAATTTAAGAAACATGGATTCAACAAAAACCATCACTTGCCTCAATCCGGTCATGATTAAAATATCAACAAAATGACTACCTTGAATTTGTGCTCGTCTGCCTCAAAATAACACAACAGAAAAATACATAACTTGTTGCTCATCTACCAAGAACAAAACCTAGTTACCGGCAAAAAACTATCGCTTGCCTTAAAATAATACATAGGATCAAAGTTAACCACATAAAAATACATAAGATCAACAAAATGACTGCTCCTCCACCTCTAGCCTTTATTTTCTATCATATTTGTCTTCTCTTTATGAATTATCACCACAAAAACAAAAACAAAATGACCCACAAAAATCCTTGAAACGAACTGCAAAACAAAAGGCAACAAAACCCCAAAAGAAATCAAAAGATAAAGAGAAAGAGATGCCCAGACCCAAAAAAGAGCAAAACCCCCCCAAAAAAACTCCAAAAGATCAGAAGAAGAAACAAAAAGAGGATGAGAGTGAGCGATTAAAAAGTAAATGTGAAAATCCGGTTTTTATTAGTAAGAGATTTAAAAAATGGATAAATAAAAATGTACAGCTCTTGCTTTGAGAATGCACCCTCCTTGAAAATATTCTCTTATACACGTATAGAGGAGAAATGTTCAAAGCACCATAAACTACACTGAATATTATTCCTTCCGGTAAGCCTACACGAATAAAAAAATTAAAAAAAAAATGCACGCAAAATGAAGGGAAAATTTTGCACACAAAATAAATGTACAGTAAGAGATGCAAATGCATACCTACTATGTAATCCTAAAGGTGAGTTGGTCCTAAAAGGAGGGTTTGTCCTGTAAGGATATGGAGAGTTTGTTTTGTAAGGATATGGAGAGTTTGTCCTATAAATTCTTTTCCAATTACATAGCCATGAAAAGAATTTACATAGCCAGGAACTTGTTGGATATGAATATCCAGGCATTTCAAAAACTCTCCAGGCACTTATTGGTGCCATATCCTTATTTGATACAATTAAATAGAATTTAAGGACAATGTAATCCTTGTTGGTGACATATCCTTATTCCAAACAAATTGGTTATTTAGCAATTAAATAGAATATCCAGGAACTTGTTGAATAGTATTACATAGACAGGAACTTTGTCATGCAAGGATAAGGCACAAACTCTCACAATTGGTGCCAAGTTCATGTAAGGATAAGGCCAAGATGAATATCATATTTAATTGGAATAAGGATATGGAATAAGGAAAATAGTATCCATCTTATAAATGTCATGTAACTTGGAATAAGGAATGAGTTATGACATAACTCTCTCAATATATGTCAATTAGTATCCTTATGACACCATATTCATCTTGGCCAACTTGAATCGGGAAATTACATTAAGCTGGACATTAAAATTTGAACGGAAAAGTACATGAATCTGGACAACCAATTTTAATTTGAACTTAAAAACATAAACCCTCTTTCGAACTTAAAACCATAATCCCGAACGACATTAAAATCAGTTGTCCAAATTCATTTAAAATGTCCAGACAACAAAACACCTACTCTGAATTTCCAGTTCATGTAATTACAGAATTAATATGTCCAAACCTCCATCCCGTTCGAATTCTGTGAAACACCTCCTCCTCCATATTAAAATTCGAACGGGAAATTACATTCTTCCATGGTCATGATCCCAAATGTATCAACAAAATATTTTTCAAACGAAACCAAATGATACACATATTAAAGAATCTGAATATTTGGGTTATATGTCATCATTTTACTTGTACTTTGTTAGTTAAGCACATACTACAAAATTTGAGGCCGTAATACAAAATTTGGATGATAAATTTTATTAGAATGTGTATATAATTTTGGTTGTAGTGATTTTTGCGATGGATGCCGTTGATACAACAGAACTATCTATATGGGTATATAATTTCCATGAATGCCCCAGGCAACCATGCATTAAAACAATGAAAGCCTTGTATAGTACTATATTTCTATGACAAAACTTAAAGAGATAAATATATCCTCACATCTAATTTCTGCACATGCATCATTGTCAATACACGCCCAATGTCATCCTTTGTAACATCAAACCTAAAAAAGAGTTCAGAAGACAAAATAACCATTCTAACATTAAAGATTTAAATTGCAAGAAAGGAGATATGATGTTACCGACACATTGCATAATGCACTGAATCTGAAGGATTGCAACTTAGAAGTCATCCCTTGGAAGTCGTACATACGGACATTATAATCATAGCTTCCGGAAAGGACTCTTGATCCTGAATGGTCAACTGCAAGGGCGGAGACCATCTGTAACAAAAAAGTGGAAAATATATCATCAATATGATCTTATATATACCCGGCCATCCAAGCACTTCTTAACCGATGGCCTCGCCGCACTATGTTAGGAAATAAATTATAGAATAAAACAGTAGCTTCTATCATGTATCTTACACATGCTTGTCAAAAGAATAGGAATAGAGGTTTACCGACACTAAACCCTCTAAAGGTCTTATGGTCATTCTCAAAACCCCCACTCACTACGAAAATTTGAGTTTTCCACCTTCGATGACCATACAAATAAATATGAAGCAAGTATATGTAGCAAAATATGCTGCTAATTAGTAACTTAGAAAATTGCAAGAATCGAACCTCGAGCTCGGCCTCGATCTCCTCACGCTCGAGCCCCGTGGCGATCGGCTTCACATTCTCCACCTTCTTCTTCAAGGATCCCGTGTCTAATCCAAAGACTGTAACAATAAAAGAGAAAACAAATGCATCTGATCAAATCGGATCCAAAATCAAATCAAAGTTAAAAACCATGATATCGAGATACTCACCATATTCCGATGTACGAGTTCATCAAAGAAACCATAGTTTCTAAATTTTCCAGCATCATTTCTAAATTATGCATTTCGTTTTTAAAAAATTACTACAAATACTGCAAGCTCCATCATATGCTATGATCAAAGTGGTTGTAATTTTTTGAAGCAAAAGATGCTGCAAATTAGCAAAAGCTCTGTGGTGATCGGCATCGCATCCTCCATCTTCTTCTATAATATACCCTGCAAACCAAAAAAAATCAATTAACATTCTTCATTTGAAAATAATAAAAAATTCTGCAATTTTTTGAGCAAACGCTCCATCTCCTCACGCTCGAGCCTGGTGGCGATCGGCATCACGTCCTCCACCTTCTTCTTGAACATATCATACAAACCATTCTTCATTCAAAAAAATGAAAAAAATCTGCAAATGAGCATCTCCAATGAGCATCTGTAAGAAATGAGCATCTCCAATGAGCATCTGCAATTACCAAAATCTGTAAATGATTAACAAAAATGTTTAACAATGTGCATATAATAAATATGCAAGCTAGGCAAAACGTATTATTGTTGAGATTCCCGTATTATTGTTGAGATTACCATCTCCAAAATGAGCAGACTTTATGCAACTTTTTCAAAGATTGACAAATTGTTCACCACCGATCAAAAAACACACAAATCAATAGTTCAAATATCAAAATGTATACGAAGCAAGCCCCAATTTTATCCAAAACCCTAATTTCACCAAAAAAAGGAATCGTGGGGAATTGGTGTTTCTGCGAGAAGGCAAAAGGAGAGTACCTGTGAAACCCTAGGGTCGGGCAAACTGAGAGGGGCTAGCGAGGGTTATTTGAGAGAGGGGGGGTCGCGAGCTAGGGCACGATGAGAAGGCGAGTACCTCCATTGAATTTCTCGAGCTCGACATCGAGCAGCGTCAAGAACTCCTCCTCCTCATTCGTAATTGCATCTCCGATACCCTGAACAGAAGTGGGAGAGAGAACCAACTTCTTCTTTCCCTGCGAAAGAGAAAAGAAAGTGCCCATTGCCGAAGCCGGGCCCATCAGATCACGGGCTGGGTTTGTTCTGGGGAGAGATGAGACTGAGCATTTTTTGGGGGGAGATAAAGTTAGCTTTTTCAAATTTTTGGTTTCCCCCTCTAAGCAAATTTCCCCCCAAAATTCAAGTTTTCCCATCTCAACCATTCATTCATCATCAAGATTAAATCCCAACCAACCCTTACACAAAATTCAAAAATCAATTTCTCATCTCCCAATTTCTCATATTCAAATTCTCTTATACAAAATCATACAACAACAAAATGTATTACCCAATCACCCAAATTCTCTTATCCCTTATCCAAATTCTCTTATCCATTTTCTCTTAACCAAAATATCTTATAAAAAAACTCTTATCCAATAACCCATGATAACATCCCTGTTTTATAATATAGATAACTGATGGCAATCTTGTAATTAGAGGAGGGAGACAAATTCTTTAATGAGGGGATGAGCGTTGGATCTGAATCATTTCAGATCCAACCACCCAAACGGTGGGTTTAAGAGGTAGTTGAGAGATTAGGGTGAAAGTAAAAGTTAAAAGTTAATTAGTAAAAGTAATTAGTAAAGGTATAAGAACATTAGTGATGTAATTAGCAAAGCGGTGAAATACAGACACGTTTTCACAAACGACTCCGAAAAATTACGAAAACATACCCACGGGATCGTATCGATGCGAGGACCGCGAATACAAGATCCGTTCTGGGATTTGAGCTATGAAATTACATGTTTTTGGCCAAAACGTTTAGGAAGCGGGTTTGCGGGTTCTAGGCTGAAACGATATCCGAAAATTCTGAAATTAATGTGGGAAGCCCTAAATGATAATAGGATATTACTGTAGAAGTTTGAAAACGTTTTGAAGACGTTTGAATAGAAAATAAATTCGTCGAATCAAAACGGTAATTTTGGGAGATGAA
Organism: Scilla litardierei; assembly: GCA_030789695.1. Lineage (NCBI taxonomy): Eukaryota > Viridiplantae > Streptophyta > Magnoliopsida > Asparagales > Asparagaceae > Scilla > Scilla litardierei. The sequence goes on along the minus strand of CM061139.1, from coordinate 104,336,158 downwards.
TTTTAACAGGAATGTTTTGGGCATTTGAGGAAATCTGAAAGTGCTGAAATACAGTATAATAAGTCTAGTGCTCTAAAATATTTTTATAAAATTTTTTGAAATCAGTCGTGTTATAAAACTATTTACGAACATTTATAAAGTAAAATTAATTTTTAAAATACGTAAAAACAGGTAAATTGAAGTGATGGAATTTCAGGTCGTTACACGTAGAAATCACCACTTGCCAGTTAAACAACTAAAATTGGTAATTTTTGTTGTTGTGACTCACTAATCAAGATTAATAAATTGGATTGTAGGCTGGACTGCAATCTGAGCACGTAGGTAATTTGGACTCTGGTTGATCGTGACCCCAGCTTGGTTGTGCAGGCAAGTGAAACTTGCCAACTTGTGTTTTAGGCCATGTTTTAGGCCATCCCCGTTTTTAGCGTAAAAGAGACTAGGCGACGAAATGATACTCGCCTAGACGTAATTTTTAGATCTAGCTTGACAACGAAGCTAGATCTGACACCCTGCCATGTCATTCATTCATTTCGCCTGCCACGTTTAATTTCCATATCTGTACGCTCTTTACTTTTGCTCTGCCATGCCTGTGATGTTTAAATTCCTTATCTGTACGCACATTATTTGTAATCTTGCCATGCCATGCATCATTCCATGCTTGAATGTTTGTTTTCGTAGTATACGCTACTTGTACTTCCTTGTTCAGGCTAGGCACCTGTATTGCAGGCATAACCCTATGCCAAATACACTTCCTGTCTCGTGATCCAGAAGCGGGCTACATGTGTTGGTCAAAAGCCAATGCCCGATTACACGTGGAGGGGTAGGGTTAAGCGATCACTTGAGCTTAGGAGTTGGCCCGTACATCCACTCCAGCCAAAAGGCGTAAACTCTGTGCACGACATGTTTACTTGACTTATAAAATCCTTGTGAATGTTAGTAGCTTTGCTACCCTTGCCATGTCTTACTTGTTGCCATGTCATACTTGTTGCCATGTCATACTTGTTGCACTTTCTTACTTGTTGCATCCATGCCTTAAACTGCCATCTCATCACATATTTTAGAACTGCTAGGTTGTTTCCTTTCTTTTTAGTTCCTTGCACAAAGTCTCCTTGGAGACTTTGCTGACATGTGTCCCTTTTCTCTTTTGGGTGTCACATGTTAGGTTGTGAGCCAGAGTCCGTAGCCGAGAACGTGCAGGTTGCAGGTGTTGAGTTTGAGGACACTGGAGACCAGTCCTAGAGCTCCTTCTTGTTGTTGTCACTTTTTGCTTAGTCACTGTTAGGCTGTCGGTGCGTAGCACCTCTCTTTTCATGTTGATGTTATGTATTTTGTTGGCTATGCTTTAGGCCTCTTTTTCAGACTCTTGTACTTTTTCCTTTACGACTTGTCTCTGAATGTCTGGAAAAATCTGGATGTTTTTGGTGGAGTTTTATTTCTGCTTAAATTATTATTATCTTTGTCTCGCTTTGCCTTATGTTTATGGAAAGCGGGGCGTGACAGTTGGCGAGCATGGTCGAACCAACCTTTCGTCCACACGGTCCGACGCAGTACCTCGTCAGACCAGAGCCATTCGACCGACCTCATCTCCATTGGCAGATCCTTCAGAGCGTCAGCAGCAACTTCTCCTCAACATCAATCGGCTTATCCTCGGTAGGTCCCAAATCAGGGGTGTCCCAACCGGTGCAAAAGCTGGCCTCTCCCTGGAAGACCACAAACATGAACTCGTCCTTCCACTTGGGGTTGGAAGAGGGGAGATTTTCCAGCAACTTTCTCCTTCGACGAGCCATTTTCGTGTACCACCTTGAGGCATTGAGAGGAGGAATCCAAAAGAAATGGTTGAACAAACATAGGGATGGCTCGATTTCCTTCATAACACACAGAACTATGAAGGCCATCAACATGCCAACACCGTTCGGCATCAGCTGGCAGAGGGAAATATTTGAGGTACATAAGAAGTACCGCAGGAAAGGATGCATGGAAAATTGGAGGCCCCGCTCGAATGTTTTTATGTAGACCCCCACCTCCCGGTCGCCGAGACGATGAGCCATCTCATCCCTCCCGAGAAATCTAATCTGATAGTCGAGGCAGACATACTTTCTCTGTAGCATGTCGATTTTGCCAGCCTTGACCTTGGTCCTCAAATTTGCCAGCACGTCCGGCTCCATGACCCCTTCCTGATTTTTCTGGATGGCGGTGACTACATTCTTTCCAGAGGCAGATGGAGAAGCCATTGCTTTCGAGAGAAGGGGAATCCAAATCGAGAGAATGAAGAAGGTATCCTCGCACTCCTCCACAGAAACAGTCAAATATATAGGCAAAGCAGCAACCGCATGATGGAGCATGTGTCGAAAATCTAAGGGCCACGGCGTCTTGGATTTTGAATCGACGAATCAACTGAATCGATGAGGCAGGTGTTTTGGCGCCCAGAACTCGAGTGCTATTTTCTCGACTGTCAAGCCCCATTGAATGCGATGTAACGTCGCTTGACCTCATCAGATGGATCCTTCAAGATCGTGCGATGGGGGCCATTGTTAAGTCATTGGGCCGGTACTCGAGGAAACTCGATCGAAGAATGGCCAAGGCCCACCAAGCCCACCAAAGGAGTCGGATATCAGACTCCGTCAAAGCCCAAATGGCCAGTCGACCGTTAGGTCCGTCTCACACGAACGTGGGATTAAAGACGAGCTCGAAAATCCCGGGGACGTGGGAAACGTTTACTCCCATTTATGGCGGGAGATCGTGGCCCCAATATAGGCGGCCGTTACCTCCCCAACGTCTCTAAGAGGACATCTGAACCCCTATAAATAGGAAAAATGGGTTCCATCTTGAAGGTACGAGTGTTAATACATAGAACTCTATTGTCCTATTTCCACATTCCATGCACGAGCTTGCATCGTTAGTCCAGAGACGAACCTCCGCGGGTCGATCTCTACTACACTGAGCTCCCACTCTCCCTTAAGTTCCTTACTAACTTAAGCATCGGAGGGGATTTGGGTCGGAACCCAGATCCGACCCCCCTGACGATTCCCTGTGGTGCAGACCGACGATCGCCATCTGACGTCCAAGGTCGATATCGAGCTCTTCAACCTCGAACGACCCTTCAGATGGTCGTTCCTAGGTCGATATACGGTAGCACCATCATCAACCATCTACTTCTGACCCCGGTTCATCCAACCAAGGGTCCCACACCAAGGGCTGACTAGGCTTCAGCTCAACGCTTCGAGTCCCCGTTAGCTTGACAACTGTGCCGGTCAATTTTGGCCTTCATAGTAAGGGGTTCCAATTCACAAGGTACGAGATCTAATAAATAGACTCTACTCTTTCAGCATATATTTCTTCCATTAAAGAGATTGCGACGTCAGACCTGAGACGAACCTCCGTGGGTCAATCATAATTGCTCTAAGCTCCATCTCTTCCTTGAGTTTCCATTCTAACTTAATCATTTGAGGGGATTTGGGTCAGAACCCAGATCCGACCCCCTGACGCTTCCTTGTGGTGCAGATCACCGAGTCTCGATCTTCTGTGAGGGTCGGTCTAGAGCCTCCCAGCCTCGATCCATCGACATACATACTGCTCGAAGGTCGATCGAGCATCGCAAGCCATCCATCATCCATCAACTGACCTTGGTTCTTTCAACTTAGGGTCCCACTCAACTTGCTGATGAGGCTCCGACTTAGCGTGAAGGGTCCACGTCAGCAAGACAATTGTTTCAGTCATTTTTGGCATTAACAGTTTGGCGTCGTGATTCGGGATATAAATTGCATATTCCCCCCCCATTTCTGGGTATTTTATGAGTATATCATGTTATTTTGGCTTTGATACAGGCGTATTTGTGATATCGTGGATTATTAACGCCTAATCTTATTTTATACATAAAATGCGATTTTTATGAACTAATTTTTGCTTCTCCTATTTTTCAGGAACTCCAGGAAGTCTTGGGGATTTTCTAGAATTTTCTGGAATTTTTCTGGAATTTTTAGCTATTTTTGGAGAATTATTGGAGCAAGAGAAGCATTTGAAGGCAGTTCTGGAAATTTTAAAACAAAAAAAATAAAACAAATAAATAACCCAAACCCAGCTTGCGACCCGCTCACTGAGCGGGCCGCCACAATCTAAAAAAAAGATATAAAAAAATAGGGCCCGTGACCCGCTCGCTGGTAGCGGGCCGCGTTCGAAGTTTATTAAAAAAAACTAAAACAAAATGCACGCGCTTAGCGGGCCGACCCGCCTGGCCGGTCCGCTGCCTTAGAATTGCAGCATGTGGGCGCTGAGCGGGTCGGGCGCTGGCCGCCCGACCCGCTAGTCCTTTTCGGACCCGCAATGAGGGTTTTGGGGGTTATTTTTCGCCCTGTTGCGAATTCTTTTGGACAGCTTCGTTTCAGTTCGGGTTTGCTTGCTATTTTTTTTGGGGTTTAAGGGTTTTTATTGGGGGTTTCTTCTTCCCCACAAGAGCTTGGAGGGGAGGAGGCCATTGGAGCTTGGAGAAGCTTGGAGGAGGAGCAAATTGGAAGAGGCTAGGGCTCACTTGGGGAGATCTTGGTGAAATCTATCCTCTCTCCTTTGTATTTTGATATCTCTTTATTGTAATGAATTAATGTTTATTGTGAATGAAAGTTCCATCTTTTTCATGATGATTGAGTGGTGTTGAATGCTTGGGTTGTGATTCATGATGGTTGGTTGTTAATTGTAGTTCTAATTATCTCTTGACCATTATCATGTTAATGTTGGATGTTTGATTAGGCACAATTTGATTGGCTAAGTCCCGAGAGGGCACGATTTGAGAAAATACCATGATCCTAATTTGATTAGTGCCATGATGATGCATCCCTCCTTTTAGCAAATTATCGTGTTCATGAAAGCTAAACTTTTCGATTGAGTGTCCTTAGCCGGATAATCAATTGAGTTATATGCGGGTAATTAGAGCTTGATTAACGCCGATCTTAGTGAACCCACAACCCATGCTCTCTTGCCTTGCTATCCTAACTCCTCATTTGGTTCTCTAACCCTACCCACTTAGGATAGATTTTTAGTTTCACCACACTTTCTCCCACACTCATCCACCGTTAGCGAGGTGGTTGTAAAACACTTTATTTTTCTTTATCGATCAAATTTTGTGAATATAGAACGACTTGTCCCTGTGATCCGACCCGGTACTCACCGGTTATTTTTATTGCATTGACGCCCCTACGCTTGGGAGTGGAAGGTGTGCCTCGTGTGCGTCCTTCTGTGTCAACCAATTGGCGCCGTTGCCGGTGACAACGGTTTCTATTAGTAGCATTTTTTGATTGATTTTGAAAGTTTCAGTGTGATACTTCTATCTCTTAGTGTTGTGTCTTTCCATTTATTTATTTTCCACTTATTGAGTCTTTTGGTTGTTTATTTTCATTTTCTTGGAATTTTTTTTAAAAATGGCATCATCTTCAGACTTTTCCGACATTGATTTGGAGGATATCCCACTCCCGCCATACTTTCATGGTTCGGAGTGGGAGAACCCTCATTTACATTTGAAAAAGCTTGAAGATTGGATATTTTCATGTCTTGGTGGGAAATTTTTGATGATTGCATATACTTTAGATTTTTTCCCTCTTCTTTACTAGATGATGCTAGAATGTGGTTTGATTCATTGTCTCTCGACTCACATTTTACTTGGTTATCATTTCAGGCTGAATTCCTCCGAGTGTTTTTGCCTATTTTCTTGGAGCATGTACAGGGCGGCAGGCCATGGAGCAGCATATAGCGAGCTTTAGCCAAGCTGAGTGCGAGGCCTACCATCAGGCTTGGTGGAGGTTCACTGATTTGGTGCTTGCGTGCCCACACCAGAGCTTTCACGAGGATCATCTCCAGCGGATCTTCTACACAGGATTATCGCCATCTGGGCGAGATTTCGTGCAGATGAGCTGCGGTGGGGAGTTCGTTGATTATTCGACCGAGGATTCATGGTGTTACCTGAGGGACCTGGTAGAGTATGAGGAGACAATCCAGCAGGTCGAGGACCAGCCTGTGGAGCCAGCTGAGGGCTCATTCTAATGCGACCCTATGGAGTACCAAGAGAAACCTGTGAAGATGGTGCATTGGGGCCAAGTACAGGAATTTGAGCATATACATTTTGAGGAGTCAGAGGAGATGGATGATGGGGTGCGTGTCGACTATGTTGATGACACGATGCATTTTTATGTTGGTGGTGATGTTGTGGTGGATGCATATGAAGGCACAAGCGATATGGATGATATTGGAGAGCCTGAGCTATGTTTCCCGCCTACTACATCCGCCCATTTTGAGGTGTACGAGTGCATGGGACGGACTACTGAGAGAGTTTTCTTTGACGATGATGAGGATGATTTTGGCGAGGGAGTGAGTTTACAGACCATGACGGAGCCCGAGCCAGACTTTCCTCCTACTTCAGTTCAGCAGGTCATATACCCTTCACCTCAGGATACGCACCATGCCATTATTCATGGAGATTTTCAGGATACATTTCATAGTCTGGGGGAGGTCTGTAGAGCCTACACTTTCTGATTGCGAGGATGATTGCGAGATGGTTTACGTTGAGCCCGAGCTCCCTCTTACTCCAGTTTTCTCTCTGCAGCCGCTTCCCCCTCCTCCTGAGGCAGAGTATCATGCCATACCTAGCACCATTATTCAGGGAAGTTTCCACCATCTCATGCCTTGCATTTCTGAAACTAAATTTTCACTTCCATATACGTTTGTTTCAGATTGTCGTCCATTGCATTTAAATTCTTTTATTTGTTTTGTCGACCCGTTTTGGAATGCTTTTGCAGGGCATGAGGACATGGCTTGGATTGATGCAGCTCGTCTCCCACATATCACATATTATCAAAAAGAGACGCTGGGGGTTGCATTGCTGGAATCCAAGGAGGCTGGTAGAGGCCTAGCTCTAAGGACGCTCGTGGAGGAGCGTAAGGATATGATCGAGCAGCTGCCCCCACCGTTATACATTCGAGATCCGCCTTTTGCTAAGGTGTATTCTTTCCTTTACGTAGTGTAAATAAATAAAAAGTTAGTTAGTTTGCTTTTGCATGTTTGCTTTCGTATGCTTTATTTTCTTTTTTTAAGGATCTTTTGCCGAGATCTAATACTCTCCCAACATTGAGGACAATGTTTATTTTAAGTTGGGAGGAGAGTGTTAGAATCTTTAGATTGTTAGGATTTTGTTGGTAGCTTAAATTTTTTTTGAGATACCTCCATCTTGCTCCCATCCAATGATTTTTATTGCATATCTTATTTGTCCTCCTTGTCCATACGCCGCTTGCTTTGTGCTTGTCCCCACATGCTTAATGACATGCAATTTTTCGGATTATCATTTTGGTATCAAATTCAAAAATGTTTGATTGGCACGTTTTCATTTCTTTTCCAATTTGGAGTCAAATGCTAATATGCCATGTATGAAACTACTTTATACGTCGTGATATCTCTTTGAAATAATTTGGGAATAGTTTGGTGTACGTGATTGCATGAGTTGGGATGCATGGTGTAGTTTTTGATTGGATTAGGGATGGCCAATTTGTTATGCTTTGTTTTCCTCTTAAGGAGTGGGTGGATGAGTTGATAATTCATGTTTGGAATGAAAAAGAGAGTAATATAAGCGAATGATTTTTCTAATCAAATCGAGTAGCCGGTGCCCCACGAAACATTGGGGAGGACGCCAAAGATGAGATTTAGGGAATCATTCCATCCATTTGCATATATAGCGTCATCGCATGTTTGCAAATGTGGTCGTGTTTGCATTTCATAGCGTTATCGCGTGAATGCAAAACATAAACATCAAAACATAAAAAAACAAAAAAAGAAGAAGGAAAAAGACAAGAAAGGAAAAAAATGAATGAATAAATGAAAGAATAAGTAACATGAGTGATGCAATCTCATCTCCCACCACTTAGAGGAATTTCTTTTGTTTTGGCTATTTCTACGAAAATTAAAAACTTTCCTATTTGCGATATATCCTAATGAATGTGATACGGGCTTATTACCTTACTTTTCTTTGATTTGGATTGAGGGGAGTTTCATTAGTTATTTGCTTACATACATTTGGTATATTGGCTTTGAAATCATTTGGAAATATCATTTTGAGTATGCCATGAGGATATTGTGGTTTTGGTGCATGTTTTTATTTTAGTCCAAATTTATCGCATATTTTGCTAAGGACTAGCAAAAATCTAGTTGGGGGGTGTGATTCGGGATATAAATTGCATATTCCCCCCCATTTCTGGGTATTTTATGTGTATATCATATTATTTTGGCTTTGATACGGGCGTATTTGTGATATTGTGGATTATTAACGCATAATCTTATTTTATACATAAAATACGATTTTTATGAACTAATTTTTCCTTCTCCTATTTTTCAGGTACTCCTGGAAGTCTTGGGGATTTTCTGGAATTTTTCTGGGATTTTTAGCTATTTTTGGAGAATTATTGGAGCAAGAGAAGCATATGAAGGCAGTTCTGAAAATTTTAAAACAAAAAAAATAAAAATAAATAACCCAAACCCAGCTTGCAGCCCGCTCGCTGAGCGGGCAGCCACAATTTAAAAAAAAGATATAAAAAATAGGGCCCGCGGCCCGCTCGCTGGGAGCGGGCCGCGTTCGAAGTTTATTAAAAAAAATAAAAAAAAGTAAAACAAAATGCGCGCGCTTAGCGGGCCGACCCGCCTGGCCAGCCCGCTGCCTTAGAATTACAGCAGGTAGGCGCTGAGCGGGTCAGGCGGCCAGCGCCCGACCCGCTAGTCCTTTTCTGACCAGTAATGAGGGTTTTGGGGGTTATTTTTCGCCATGTTGCGAATTCTTTTGGACAGCTTCGTTGCAGTTCGGTTTTGCTTGCTGTTTTTTTTTGGGTTTTAGGGTTTTGATTGGGGGTTTCTTCTTCCCCACAAGAGCTTGGAGGGGAGGAGGCCATTGGAGCTTGGAGAAGCTTGGAGGAGGAGCAAATTGGAAGAGGATAGGGCTCACTTGGGGAGATCTTGGTGAAATCTATCCTCTCTCATTTGTATTTTGATATCTCTTTATTGTAATGAATTAAGGTTTATTGTGAATGAAAGTTCCATCTTTTTCATGATGATTGAGTGGTGTTGAATGCTTGGGTTGTGATTCATGATGGTTGGTTGTTAATTGTAGTTCTAATTATCTCTTGACCATTATCATGTTAATGTTGGATGTTTCATTAGGCACAATTTGATTAGCTAAGTCCCGAGAGGGCATGATTTGAGAAAATACCATGATCCTAATTTGATTAGTGCCATGATGATGCATCCCTCCTTTTAGCAAATTATCGTGTTCATGAAAGCTAAACTTTCCGATTGAGTGTCCTTAGCCGGATAATCAATTGAGTTATATGCCGGTAATTAGAGCTTGATTAACGCCGATCCTAGTGAACCCACAACCCATGCTCTTTCGCCTTGCTATCCTAACTCCTCATTTGGTTCTCTAACCCTACCCACTTAGGATAGATTTTTAGTTTCACCACACTTTCTCCCACACTCATCCACCATTAGCGAGGTGGTTGTAAAACACTTTATTTTTCTTTATCGATCAAATTTTGTGAATATAGAACTACTTGTCCATGTGATCCGACCCGGTACTCACCTGTTATTTTTATTGCATTAACGCTCCTATGCTTGGGAGTGGAAGGCGTGCCTCGTGCACGTCCTTCTGTGTCCACCATGCCGTATGTGAGAACAAGGAGTCGACATCCCCATCGAAGAAACATCTCGACTATGTCGACTCACCCACCAACCTCCAGAGCCGTGAAACCTTCCAGCATCGGCTCCATCAGCATGATAATGTGAGGTCCTTCACACCCGGAATTGTCAACCGCGCTCCAAAGCTCCTATGCAGGAAGGTTGATGACAATATCCATGGGACGAAAGCGTCCCATAGATTCAACACCTCATATATCCTTTTTAGATGAAGATCTAGAGGGTGTAGAGCTGCCACATAAAGAGGTTACTTGTTGACACTGGAAGTTCGTGCGAAGTCCTTTTCTTCATCACGTTGGAGAAAATGAGGCTATCCTCCATGGAGATGAGGCCTTGTTTAGGGCCTCTCGTAGGATTCACCAGACATTCTTCATAATAACAGGCATCATCACCCTCCCGGTGACCCTAGGTATGCATCCACGAAAGGTCACTCGCCTGACCAATTTTATAGTGTAGAAGATCAATTCGACGTACAACGGAATCATCGGTAGACCACTGCTAAACGCTATAGAAGCGGTGGTCTTAACTTTTTATCAAATGATCAAATTCCAGACTCCTAAATGAGTTGGAAAAGCAAGAGGAAATTAGAAGCAAGCACGGTCGTGCTGTTATCCACCGCATTGAGAAGGATAGAACAGGCGGACCCAATCGATCCCAAAGGCAAAGATCGACGACCCACGGTAGTTGAAGAGACGGAGAACATCCGCATCTCCAAAGAAGAAGGGAAGAGTGTCTCCATTGGGTCGATGCTCCCTCTCGACCTAAGGGAGCAGTTGATCGCTCTCTTAAGAGAACATGCGGATGTCTTCACCTGGTCCCCGAAGGATATGTCTGGCATCGTCTCCGAGGTAATATCTCACAAGTTGGAAGTCGACATGGCTTCCAAACTCATGAAGCAGAAGAAGAGGAACATGGGGGGTGAGAAGATAAAGGCCGCAATCGAGGAAGTGGACCGACTT